>OU015503.1:39622915-39760345 GCA_907164885.2 Dolomedes plantarius | reverse complement strand
CCCAAGAAATTCAATCATCTCAATGCGAATGACTTCTCGTTTTGTTCTCCCCTGTCTGTGGCGTAAATGTTCCTTTCGGTATCGCACGGACTTGCTTATCTCTCACCATCGGTTCGGGCCCCGAGGGGTTCTTTTGTTCTATTTTCCATTAACATCGTCACTTTAAATTTTTCCTATTATTTTTAAATAAATTTTTATCTGGCGTGGGCCTAATTTTAAGTTTCATTTTATTCACCGAGCCTATGTATGTCTACTTTTTTTTGACACAACTTAATATTGCCTGCCTACCGCCGGAAATCACAAGCGATTTTTCGATTTTGATTCCTCCCTCGGTCGGTGGATGCCGTAAGAGACATTCAATGCTGCCATCTGTCGGCAGAATGGGGAACCAAAAACGAGGTCCGAAAGTTGGGAAAATTGAAAACGAGCTAACGGGAAAGTAATTTAAAAGCTTCCAAAAATGAATTTTTAGCCATAAAATAATTGGACACTATCGAGGAAAAGAAAAGGTTCGATAAGACACGTGTCCAAAAAACGACAAGAGTTGCAAATATGGGAGGGGAAAATAAAATAAAACAGATAACCAAAATGTTGAAAATGAAGATTGTGGACCTTGTTCCTTCAGCGAATCAAATACCTATTGTAAACGTACCTATTGTAATACCTATTGTAATGCCTATTGTAATACCTATTGTATACCTATTGTAAAAATCCCTGGTTTCATACCTATTGTATGTTTTGTCACAAGTGATTGATTGTGATTACATCCGGTACATACCTCGATAACAGTAATTCAATACTTCTGCCCCGTGGGTGTACTGTCTTTCATTGTGAATTTCGTAGACCGTACGACGAAATTTCATTAACTGTCGCTTTCTATATGTGTAATATTAAAAGCATTTCAACCCTTGAACAGAGTTTAAAATTATTTGTGTAGGCAGTGATGTGAGCTTGGCTAGCATGCGAAGGAAAACATTTCTTTTTACGAGAATTATATGGCCCTGATAAGGGCATTCTTTTAAAGAGGCGCGAAATCCGTCTTTACTCAGAGCAATTTGGTGATAGCCTTGGAAGCTTCTGAAACGGCGTGTTTAGCCAACTCGACATGCAACAGGAGACTGACGGCAGGTTGTATTTCCCTGCTGGTGATGGTCGATCGGTTCTTTAAGCTAGCGAGGTCGGAAGATTCTTCGGCAATTCTCTCGAAGATGTCGTTTACGAAAGATTCCATGACTCACTTTCCTGGAGATGCCGATGTCGGGATGAAATTTTTCATAATTTATACATGTAGATAACGAAGGGACTCCTTTTTTCGCTTGTTCCTTTTATTTTTGTCACCAGTTCTGACTGATTTCCGGGATTTTCCGGCCTCTTTTAAACACACATTCACTTTCCGTGAATGAAAGAGCTTGTGTTGGGAAGGTATGTTAAAGATCCTCTTATCTGGGAATGGTCACGATTCGGACTTTATTTTCGCGGTATACTTATGCTATCCGACTACGTTTAAAACATCGGTTTTGACGAAAATTCCAAAATTGTTTTTATTCCTTTTTTTTAAGATTGTAAGTGTATGTTTCAAAATCTGCTTTTATTTTTTCGATACGATCATTAGAAATGAAATTAGAGCGATTTAAATGCAACAGCAGCTATGAATTTCAATACAAGTTCAAAATTTTAATCGTGTCTTCTAAAGAACTTAGTCTTTATCAAAAATGTAAACGACTGTCGCGATAACTCGAAATCTAACGATGATATGTCGATGAAATTTTTTACGTATGTTTTTCATAATACTAAGAACGTAACGGACTACAGATTTTTGTTCGAGATATATTATTTGTTGATTTATAGGTACATTTATAAAAAATCTCATGGAAAATTGCTAAAACATTACATGTAATTGCATATAAAGTCCTGTATGTTTTTAGATTCTGAGATATCGATTAGCTTATAGGTCATTACACTTAGAAGGTACTTACGTACATATAACAAAAAAAAGTTTATGTGATAAACATAATTTATTTTGCTAGCACTAGAGCCGTTTTTCGAAAAATTTGCTAAATTTCGACCGAATTTCCTCAATCCTGTAAAAATTTGCATAATAAACGTCTATTTTATCATCATTTTCGAGTTTTGGTTTTATATTCCTTCGAAAAATAAGATATAAATTTTCGCGAGTACAATTTTTCAAAAAAAGGGCTCCGAAAGTAGTCGGATACCTTAAAAATGAATAAATAAAATTAGTGAAATTTATCGTGGAAGACAGCAAGAAAAAGCATCCTCTCTTTCTTTATTTGTATGGCTCTGAAAAGAGCCTTTTTTTTATTATCTATTTTTATTCCGAAATCAGTCCGTTACATCCACACCAGTCCGTTTTTTTGCTTGATAGACGGGAAATAGGTACAAGAAGAGGGATTGGTCTTTAGGAAACCGGGGGTAAATCCATGACCTTATAGGAAACGGTTCAGACGTATCATTCTTCAACTTTGGGCACTCAGGCTTCGTCGTTTTCAGAATTTTATTGGCGACGTTCTTGACTTTGACAGCCTTGCTGGCCACCTTCGTTTTCTGGCCGGAAACACTCAGCTTGAAAGAACCTCTGGCGCCTTTTCCCTTGGTCTGGATGAGGGTGCCCCTGGCCACGGCACTCTTCAGGTACTTCTTGATCAAGGCATTCAGTTGATCGAGATCCACCTTGTGGTGGGAGCCGATGTGCTTCTTGATCGCTTGAAAAGAACATCCCCCGCGATTTTCCAGGCTCTTGATAGCGTCGTTCACCATTTCAGAGACCTCGGTATACGAGGGGGTGGCGTTGGGCTTCTTCTTGACCGATTTGGCCTTCTTCTTCCTCGTTGCGGCGGCAGCATTTTCGGACATGTCTGTAGCTAGAGAGTCGGAAATCGAATGTCAATGATCTTTTCGAGCCGGTTAATATATGTTAAACGCTTTGTCCCTCCCCCCGTCTCCTAGACCAATCGCATTCGAACTTGCGAATGTTATCGGAAGCGTTACCACCGAGGGGTATATTTTTATTTCGGCCCAAGAAATTCAATCATCTCAATGCGAATGACTTCTCGTTTTGTTCTACCCTGTCTGTGGCGTAAATGTTCCTTTCGGTATCGCACGGACTTGCTTATCTCTCACCATCGGTTCGGGCCCCGAGGGGTTCTTTTGTTCTATTTTCCATTAACATCGTCACTTTAAATTTTTCCTATTATTTTTAAATAAATTTTTATCTGGCGTGGGCCTAATTTTAAGTTTCATTTTATTCACCGAGCCTATGTATGTCTACTTTTTTTTGACACAACTTAATATTGCCTGCCTACCGCCGGAAATCACAAGCGATTTTTCGATTTTGATTCCTCCCTCGGTCGGTGGATGCCGTAAGAGACATTCAATGCTGCCATCTGTCGGCAGAATGGGGAACCAAAAACGAGGTCCGAAAGTTGGGAAAATTGAAAACGAGCTAACGTGAAAGTAATTTAAAAGCTTCCAAAAATGAATTTTTAGCCATAAAATAATTGGACACTATCGAGGAAAAGAAAAGGTTCGATAAGACACGTGTCCAAAAAACGACAAGAGTTGCAAATATGGGAGGGGAAAATAAAATAAAACAGATAACCAAAATGTTGAAAATGAAGATTGTGGACCTTGTTCCTTCAGCGAATCAAATACCTATTGTAATACCTATTGTAATGCCTATTGTAATACCTATTGTATACCTATTGTAAAAATCCCTGGTTTCATACCTATTGTATGTTTTGTCACAAGTGATTGATTGTGATTACATCCGGTACATACCTCGATAACAGTAATTCAATACTTCTGCCCCGTGGGTGTACTGTCTTTCATTGTGAATTTCGTAGACCGTACGACGAAATTTCATTAACTGTCGCTTTCTATATGTGTAATATTAAAAGCATTTCAACCCTTGAACAGAGTTTAAAATTATTTGTGTAGGCAGTGATGTGAGCTTGGCTAGCATGCGAAGGAAAACATTTCTTTTTACGAGAATTATATGGCCCTGATAAGGGCATTCTTTTAAAGAGGCGCGAAATCCGTCTTTACTCAGAGCAATTTGGTGATAGCCTTGGAAGCTTCTGAAACGGCGTGTTTAGCCAACTCGACATGCAACAGGAGACTGACGGCAGGTTGTATTTCCCTGCTGGTGATGGTCGATCGGTTCTTTAAGCTAGCGAGGTCGGAAGATTCTTCGGCAATTCTCTCGAAGATGTCGTTTACGAAAGATTCCATGACTCACTTTCCTGGAGATGCCGATGTCGGGATGAAATTTTTCATAATTTATACATGTAGATAACGAAGGGACTCCTTTTTTCGCTTGTTCCTTTTATTTTTGTCACCAGTTCTGACTGATTTCCGGGATTTTCCGGCCTCTTTTAAACACACATTCACTTTCCGTGAATGAAAGAGCTTGTGTTGGGAAGGTATGTTAAAGATCCTCTTATCTGGGAATGGTCACGATTCGGACTTTATTTTCGCGGTATACTTATGCTATCCGACTACGTTTAAAACATCGGTTTTGACGAAAATTCCAAAATTGTTTTTATTCCTTTTTTTTAAGATTGTAAGTGTATGTTTCAAAATCTGCTTTTATTTTTTCGATACGATCATTAGAAATGAAATTAGAGCGATTTAAATGCAACAGCAGCTATGAATTTCAATACAAGTTCAAAATTTTAATCGTGTCTTCTAAAGAACTTAGTCTTTATCAAAAATGTAAACGACTGTCGCGATAACTCGAAATCTAACGATGATATGTCGATGAAATTTTTTACGTATGTTTTTCATAATACTAAGAACGTAACGGACTACAGATTTTTGTTCGAGATATATTATTTGTTGATTTATAGGTACATTTATAAAAAATCTCATGGAAAATTGCTAAAACATTACATGTAATTGCATATAAAGTCCTGTATGTTTTTAGATTCTGAGATATCGATTAGCTTATAGGTCATTACACTTAGAAGGTACTTACGTACATATAACAAAAAAAAGTTTATGTGATAAACATAATTTATTTTGCTAGCACTAGAGCCGTTTTTTCGAAAAATTTGCTAAATTTCGACCGAATTTCCTCAATCCTGTAAAAATTTGCATAATAAACGTCTATTTTATCATCATTTTCGAGTTTTGGTTTTATATTCCTTCGAAAAATAAGATATAAATTTTCGCGAGTACAATTTTTCAAAAAAAGGGCTCCGAAAGTAGTCGGATACCTTAAAAATGAATAAATAAAATTAGTGAAATTTATCGTGGAAGACAGCAAGAAAAAGCATCCTCTCTTTCTTTATTTGTATGGCTCTGAAAAGAGCCTTTTTTTTATTATCTATTTTTATTCCGAAATCAGTCCGTTACATCCACACCAGTCCGTTTTTTTGCTTGATAGACGGGAAATAGGTACAAGAAGAGGGATTGGTCTTTAGGAAACCGGGGGTAAATCCATGACCTTATAGGAAACGGTTCAGACGTATCATTCTTCAACTTTGGGCACTCAGGCTTCGTCGTTTTCAGAATTTTATTGGCGACGTTCTTGACTTTGACAGCCTTGCTGGCCACCTTCGTTTTCTGGCCGGAAACACTCAGCTTGAAAGAACCTCTGGCGCCTTTTCCCTTGGTCTGGATGAGGGTGCCCCTGGCCACGGCACTCTTCAGGTACTTCTTGATCAATTGATTCAGTTGATCGAGATCCACCTTGTGGTGGGAGCCGATGTGCTTCTTGATCGCTTGAAAAGAACATCCCCCGCGATTTTCCAGGCTCTTGATAGCGTCGTTCACCATTTCAGAGACCTCGGTATACGAGGGGGTGGCGTTGGGCTTCTTCTTGACCGATTTGGCCTTCTTCTTCCTCGTTGCGGCGGCAGCATTTTCGGACATGTCTGTAGCTAGAGAGTCGGAAATCGAATGTCAATGATCTTTTCGAGCCGTTTAATATATGTTAAACGCTTTGTCCCTCCCCCCGTCTCCTAGACCAATCGCATTCGAACTTGCGAATGTTATCGGAAGCGTTACCACCGAGGGGTATATTTTTATTTCGGCCCAAGAAATTCAATCATCTCAATGCGAATGACTTCTCGTTTTGTTCTCCCCTGTCTGTGGCGTAAATGTTCCTTTCGGTATCGCACGGACTTGCTTATCTCTCACCATCGGTTCGGGCCCCGAGGGGTTCTTTTGTTCTATTTTCCATTAACATCGTCACTTTAAATTTTTCCTATTATTTTTAAATAAATTTTTATCTGGCGTGGGCCTAATTTTAAGTTTCATTTTATTCACCGAGCCTATGTATGTCTACTTTTTTTGACACAACTTAATATTGCCTGCCTACCGCCGGAAATCACAAGCGATTTTTCGATTTTGATTCCTCCCTCGGTCGGTGGATGCCGTAAGAGACATTCAATGCTGCCATCTGTCGGCAGAATGGGGAACCAAAAACGAGGTCCGAAAGTTGGGAAAATTGAAAACGAGCTAACGGGAAAGTAATTTAAAAGCTTCCAAAAATGAATTTTTAGCCATAAAATAATTGGACACTATCGAGGAAAAGAAAAGGTTCGATAAGACACGTGTCCAAAAAACGACAAGAGTTGCAAATATGGGAGGGGAAAATAAAATAAAACAGATAACCAAAATGTTGAAAATGAAGATTGTGGACCTTGTTCCTTCAGCGAATCAAATACCTATTGTAAACGTACCTATTGTAATACCTATTGTAATGCCTATTGTAATACCTATTGTATACCTATTGTAAAAATCCCTGGTTTCGTACCTATTGTATGTTTTGTCACAAGTGATTGATTGTGATTACATCCGGTACATACCTCGATAACAGTAATTCAATACTTCTGCCCCGTGGGTGTACTGTCTTTCATTGTGAATTTCGTAGACCGTACGACGAAATTTCATTAACTGTCGCTTTCTATATGTGTAATATTAAAAGCATTTCAACCCTTGAACAGAGTTTAAAATTATTTGTGTAGGCAGTGATGTGAGCTTGGCTAGCATGCGAAGGAAAACATTTCTTTTTACGAGAATTATATGGCCCTGATAAGGGCATTCTTTTAAAGAGGCGCGAAATCCGTCTTTACTCAGAGCAATTTGGTGATAGCCTTGGAAGCTTCTGAAACGGCGTGTTTAGCCAACTCGACATGCAACAGGAGACTGACGGCAGGTTGTATTTCCCTGCTGGTGATGGTCGATCGGTTCTTTAAGCTAGCGAGGTCGGAAGATTCTTCGGCAATTCTCTCGAAGATGTCGTTTACGAAAGATTCCATGACTCACTTTCCTGGAGATGCCGATGTCGGGATGAAATTTTTCATAATTTATACATGTAGATAACGAAGGGACTCCTTTTTTCGCTTGTTCCTTTTATTTTTGTCACCAGTTCTGACTGATTTCCGGGATTTTCCGGCCTCTTTTAAACACACATTCACTTTCCGTGAATGAAAGAGCTTGTGTTGGGAAGGTATGTTAAAGATCCTCTTATCTGGGAATGGTCACGATTCGGACTTTATTTTCGCGGTATACTTATGCTATCCGACTACGTTTAAAACATCGGTTTTGACGAAAATTCCAAAATTGTTTTTATTCCTTTTTTTTAAGATTGTAAGTGTATGTTTCAAAATCTGCTTTTATTTTTTCGATACGATCATTAGAAATGAAATTAGAGCGATTTAAATGCAACAGCAGCTATGAATTTCAATACAAGTTCAAAATTTTAATCGTGTCTTCTAAAGAACTTAGTCTTTATCAAAAATGTAAACGACTGTCGCGATAACTCGAAATCTAACGATGATATGTGTCGTGTTGCCTGTCTTAAAATTATTTATTTCTTTGGGCGAGATTCGTATATTATTTGGGTTAGTACAAATTATTTATAATTTATAGGTATTTGGGTGCGTTGTGTTTTTTTTTTTTTTATTTGGTTGAATACAACCCAAGGTTCTAGACATTCTGGCAAACGATCAGGTCAAATAACTTTGCTTCTAATAACTAGGTAATAACTTTCCTTTAGGTCAACTGCGAAGATAAAGATGACTGACTCCAATGTAACAAAATAAAATTGATTTATTTACAACCTTATCTATTTACAATTTAACTCAAAATAACCGAATCACCAAATCTTCGTACACAGTTTACACATTTTACTAATCTTTTAGCCTTTTCTCCTCGATTCATATCAAACGACAATGTATTTAATTAAATCTACACCTTTTGGATTCAGGGAGCATATAATTATTAAGCTAACTCATAGCCAAGAACTCCTATTCATCAAAATTATCTTTACGAAAACACCGTTCCCGCACTAATCTTTCATTTAGCTCGGTGGGGTCTGAACAAAACAAAATTTAACTTTCACTCACTCAGTTTGACGATACAGCACTGGGACTCTGGCGTCGAAGCTCTGCTTAGGCATGGGGTATCGCTTCTTCCTTCTAGGTAGTGGGTGCGCTGCGTCTCTAGGCTGTCGTGGGTATTCTTCTACTCTTTTTCAAAATGATGGGGCACTCATCAGGAAAATGATGACATCGACTTCTCTTGATCCAAAGTCACGCTCAATTCCGGGAAGACTCGACCAGATCTCCAACATTAAGGCGCATCCTCTCTATAACCCCGTTTCTATTCTCTTGCTCAAAATCACTCTCAGCTCCGGGAAGACTCGTCCGGATCTCCAATATTTAAAACTGCCAATCTTTTCATCACTTTCGATGCTAAGGCACTAGGAAAGATCAACCGGTTTCCGGAAAACGAAACCTCTTTCTCGTACTGTCGGACAACTCCCGGGAATGCTCAACCGGTCTCCGACGTTTTGAAATTCCAATCTCTTCATCCCTCTGCAATGCTAAAGCACCGGGAAAAGTCAACCGGGCCCGCACGCAGAAGAGAATCTTTTAAAAAAAACTCTAAGTCTTCTATTTATTTATTTTTTTATAACAAAGTCCACGCCTTCTCGTGACTCCTAATCCATTCAGGAAAGCTTTCCAAAATCCACCACTTAGCCTCCATTTTTATTTCTCGGATTGGATAATCCCATAACCCATGCATGTCTTAATTACGTCATACAGAGACCACCCAAAGTCCAGTCCACGTGTTTTGCGGTCTACATGTCCAATAAATTCTTTACAATAGGGTATTTTACTTTAATGTCAAACCCTGGTGCCATCTCCTTATCTGCGTCTGGAATCACCTACCCCCTATCGCGCACCGCCGCTTTTAAATTGGCTAAGGCATAAAAGACTACTGTTCCGTCCTCTAATCAAAGGCGGCTTCCTAGCATTCTAACCGAAATGTGATGAAAACAGCCTTCGATCACTTTATCTCTCTAAAAATTTTAATTTTTCTTTCAAATCGAAAGCGCTTCATCACATACGCTCCCTCCTCCGAAAAAAAAACTAACCAAACACCAAACACGTAAAAATATGCTCCCTTCCTCGAAAAGTTTACAAAATTCTCATGTACTACTTATATAATTCATGACACTCAATAAAACATAATCACATCAATTACAAAACTTCTTACCATCCATGTCTGAAAAAAAAAACTTGTTCACATCGTAAGTCCTCATACACTGTTTATAAACACTAAAACAAAACATCAAAACACTTACTCCTGACTCCATTGACCTTCTTTGATCATGTGATCTATACCTTTAATTTAGGTAAGAGAAGACCACCAACCTATGCACTTATTAGAGTTCTGAATTCAAAATTTCATTCTTTTAATCAAATGTTCTGAGTGAAAACATCGAAGATCTATATGAACCATGTCGACATAACTAATCACCATACAAAATCATGATTTGCAGAGTTCAGACCCAAAACACTATCACAAAGCATAAAATTCTTCATCTCTCTATATATCATTTTGCACGCAATTAAACTCTATTCTAACATTATTCCTCATTATTCACAAAATTTACTTATAAACAAAAATAATTAACACATTAAAATATATCTCACAGTATATTTGCCACATTCACAACTAAATACCAAGCATATAAAAATTTGTTGCATTTTCAACACACTTCTCACAATATTTTTGTACTTTTTCAAAACAAATTCATTAACTTAAATTCATATGTATGTATAAATTGAGTGTTCACAAATAACCTTCCTATCACACTTATATTTTCTAAAAATCATAATCCAAACCCATTTTCCCCATCATTGTAAAAGAAACAAAAAAAAAAAAAAAGAACGCGCAAAAGAAAAAAAAACACCTTCAAACCACTTGCTTCCCTCAACTGCGAAAACAAAACTAAACATTGCTCTCTCCCCTTTTTCAAAAACACGCGAACCCTTGAAGTCACTCAATTCCCAAAATCCTACCGCATGCTAGATTCGCGAACCACACAAAATTATTTTCTTTCGCATTTTCCCTCGTTACCCTAGCAACACCTGACACATCGGAAGGACACCCCCTCTCGTACAAGAAACCTGTTCTCAGACCAGAAATTCGTTCAACTCAGTCTGGTTTTGACCCCGGGGACCCGATTTTTCGATACTCTCTGCCCCTTAAAGTAATTTGCGACTAAAAAACTTTCCTCCGTTTGCACAATAGAGCCCATAAATCTCAACCAAAAAAAAACACCTGATAACAGTAAACCCCAAAACTATTCTCATTTTCCAACCATCTACAACTTTCTAACCACCACGACTTATATTTATTTTTATTTTCACTTGTGCGGCTATTTAATTATTTCTTTATTTCATTTCAAAAAGTCACTAGCTTAGTCCATGCACTTCAGCATTTTAGATAAATAAATGTAAATTTTGGCCAGAAATTGCCATTTATTCTCTAATGAGCTGTTTAAACAATTTGCTAAATTTTAAACTCACACAAACTTACTAAAGTGATATTCCTCACGCCTACCGTATCGCACTTAACTCCTCAACACTTATATTTCGTCAAACATTACTTTCTCAAACCCCTGTTCCTGAAGTCATTCTAGGTCTGCAGCCCTAAATCACTTCCAGGATTTTCTAAATTAAAAACACAAGTTTTCACTTTCCAAAATCTTCCATAAACGCAAATTTTCTCATCCAAACCACATAAAAAGCCTACATACAAACTAGTTTCTTTATCGTGCGTTCTCCTTCCTTAGGGGGGGGGGAGAGTAAGAAGGGCAAACGAACCCCTCTCTTTTCTTAGAAAACCTTTTCCCCACTTCCTGTTTTAGTAAACAAAAACTGACCCCGCACTTCCTATCACTCCTCACACAAAGCACTATACTACGACAACCTTTTATTTTGCGTAATTCTTAAAAACAACCGCCATCTTTCTAATACCACATATCTCTACTAATTCTACGCACATGCTTCACTAAATTCATATCTAAAACTTCACTACACTGACTTATTATTCAACCCAGGGTAAACAATCGTAAATTTTATTTTCATAGCACCTAACAACTAATGCAATCCATCCATCAAAAAGTTTAGTTTTTTATACTGTGGCAATTCTGAACCTTTATGCCTATAACTAACCCTCTTTTCGTTATAAAGACCTCTACTCCAACAATGTATCGAAAACTCTTATTTTACATTCTTAACTCAGCACTCCTTCAGCTATAACCTTTTTGGCAGATTAAATGCAATATAATCCACCTCACATTATTTATCGTTTATAGACTGAAACAAATCTGACTATGATTTGCGCTTTTGCTTACCGTTAACCATCTTTCATTCACAATCACCTCTACTCTAACTTTTTATCTAAACTTCCTATTTCAATTTTACCCAACTGACGATGGCTTTGCAACCCATTCGCGATACAACCTTCTTGATCTAACTCAAATAACTCCAATTTTTAAATTTTACACCTCACATTACCGATCATTCGTTTACCTATCATTACTCAATATGCAAGAATTCTCTCATTATAATATTACTTCTCCTAACATTATGCATTCAAATTCTTTATACGTAATTAAACTATGACTCACAATCCCAAACTTAAAAAAACGCTAATTTCCCCCAAAATACACATATATGCACAAAATCAAAACAAAACACAATTCTATTCTCAATGTACTTGCAAAAATATTATCTGACAAATTCTATACTTAAATTGACACACGTTTCTCTCCAAAAATTTCATATCTATACCAAGTACCACTAATTACTATCGACCAACACACTTGTACTCAATTCAATAATTTCTCAACTGTTACTCAAATCTTAACTATCTATTGATTTTCTCATTTCAATAGAATTTTCAAAATCACACTTAAATATTATCTATCAACTGATATCAAACAAATTTTCTGCCATCAACTACTTTTAACTTATTCAAAATATTTTTCAAAAATACACCTCAATTCAATCTATCATCTCTACAATATCTACAATATACATAAATTTTAAACACTTCATATAAATCATAACATAAGTATTTCTTATCTATCTTTAACCAACTCAACAAACTCTTTCTAAAAACACTCTTTAATTCACTTAGTTAAAACTAAAATATTTGCATTCATATATTCATACTTCAAACAATCTTAACATAAAATCAATATTGTCACACTCTTCAAAACAAAATTACACTCAATAATAATAATTGTGGCAAATATACGAACATATTTTCAAAACACTCCCGCTCTAAAAATTCTTACGCGCTGCTCCCTTCTATACAAAATTTGTAAATACCAAAAAATTTTCTTAAAGACAAAAAAAAAAAACTGTAACTGTTTTTTTTTTGTAACGCAAAAATTTTTTCACGATTCTAGCTTAACACAAATTATTTTTATTATCCTGGTCGGGACCATTTACCGAACAAAAAATTTATTGTGATTTCATACACTTATTCATATACCTTCAAAATTAAATATGGCAAATACACATTTAAATTTCAAACATCGCGCGCTTTCAAAATAATTTTAATGCGCGGCTCCCTTCACTTTGAAAAACAAAAAAAATTTTTATCTCTAAAGTCCCTAACACACCATGAGACTGAGTCACGGGCACCATTTGTCGTGTTGCCTGTCTTAAAATTATTTATTTCTTTGGGCGAGATTCGTATATTATTTGGGTTAGTACAAATTATTTATAATTTATAGGTATTTGGGTGCGTTGTGTTTTTTTTTTTTTTATTTGGTTGAATACAACCCAAGGTTCTAGACATTCTGGCAAACGATCAGGTCAAATAACTTTGCTTCTAATAACTAGGTAATAACTTTCCTTTAGGTCAACTGCGAAGATAAAGATGACTGACTCCAATGTAACAAAATAAAATTGATTTATTTACAACCTTATCTATTTACAATTTAACTCAAAATAACCGAATCACCAAATCTTCGTACACAGTTTACACATTTTACTAATCTTTTAGCCTTTTCTCCTCGATTCATATCAAACGACAATGTATTTAATTAAATCTACACCTTTTGGATTCAGGGAGCATATAATTATTAAGCTAACTCATAGCCAAGAACTCCTATTCATCAAAATTATCTTTACGAAAACACCGTTCCCGCACTAATCTTTCATTTAGCTCGGTGGGGTCTGAACAAAACAAAATTTAACTTTCACTCACTCAGTTTGACGATACAGCACTGGGACTCTGGCGTCGAAGCTCTGCTTAGGCATGGGGTATCGCTTCTTCCTTCTAGGTAGTGGGTGCGCTGCGTCTCTAGGCTGTCGTGGGTATTCTTCTACTCTTTTTCAAAATGATGGGGCACTCATCAGGAAAATGATGACATCGACTTCTCTTGATCCAAAGTCACGCTCAATTCCGGGAAGACTCGACCAGATCTCCAACATTAAGGCGCATCCTCTCTATAACCCCGTTTCTATTCTCTTGCTCAAAATCACTCTCAGCTCCGGGAAGACTCGTCCGGATCTCCAATATTTAAAACTGCCAATCTTTTCATCACTTTCGATGCTAAGGCACTAGGAAAGATCAACCGGTTTCCGGAAAACGAAACCTCTTTCTCGTACTGTCGGACAACTCCCGGGAATGCTCAACCGGTCTCCGACGTTTTGAAATTCCAATCTCTTCATCCCTCTGCAATGCTAAAGCACCGGGAAAAGTCAACCGGGCCCGCACGCAGAAGAGAATCTTTTAAAAAAAACTCTAAGTCTTCTATTTATTTATTTTTTTATAACAAAGTCCACGCCTTCTCGTGACTCCTAATCCATTCAGGAAAGCTTTCCAAAATCCACCACTTAGCCTCCATTTTTATTTCTCGGATTGGATAATCCCATAACCCATGCATGTCTTAATTACGTCATACAGAGACCACCCAAAGTCCAGTCCACGTGTTTTGCGGTCTACATGTCCAATAAATTCTTTACAATAGGGTATTTTACTTTAATGTCAAACCCTGGTGCCATCTCCTTATCTGCGTCTGGAATCACCTACCCCCTATCGCGCACCGCCGCTTTTAAATTGGCTAAGGCATAAAAGACTACTGTTCCGTCCTCTAATCAAAGGCGGCTTCCTAGCATTCTAACCGAAATGTGATGAAAACAGCCTTCGATCACTTTATCTCTCTAAAAATTTTAATTTTTCTTTCAAATCGAAAGCGCTTCATCACAATATGTCGATGAAATTTTTTACGTATGTTTTTCATAATACTAAGAACGTAACGGACTACAGATTTTTGTTCGAGATATATTATTTGTTGATTTATAGGTACATTTATAAAAAATCTCATGGAAAATTGCTAAAACATTACATGTAATTGCATATAAAGTCCTGTATGTTTTTAGATTCTGAGATATCGATTAGCTTATAGGTCATTACACTTAGAAGGTACTTACGTACATATAACAAAAAAAAGTTTATGTGATAAACATAATTTATTTTGCTAGCACTAGAGCCGTTTTTCGAAAAATTTGCTAAATTTCGACCGAATTTCCTCAATCCTGTAAAAATTTGCATAATAAACGTCTATTTTATCATCATTTTCGAGTTTTGGTTTTATAATCCTTCGAAAAATAAGATATAAATTTTCGCGAGTACAATTTTTCAAAAAAAGGGCTCCGAAAGTAGTCGGATACCTTAAAAATGAATAAATAAAATTAGTGAAATTTATCGTGGAAGACAGCAAGAAAAAGCATCCTCTCTTTCTTTATTTGTATGGCTCTGAAAAGAGCCTTTTTTTTATTATCTATTTTTATTCCGAAATCAGTCCGTTACATCCACACCAGTCCGTTTTTTTGCTTGATAGACGGGAAATAGGTACAAGAAGAGGGATTGGTCTTTAGGAAACCGGGGGTAAATCCATGACCTTATAGGAAACGGTTCAGACGTATCATTCTTCAACTTTGGGCACTCAGGCTTCGTCGTTTTCAGAATTTTATTGGCGACGTTCTTGACTTTGACAGCCTTGCTGGCCACCTTCGTTTTCTGGCCGGAAACACTCAGCTTGAAAGAACCTCTGGCGCCTTTTCCCTTGGTCTGGATGAGGGTGCCCCTGGCCACGGCACTCTTCAGGCACTTCTTGATCAATTGATTCAGTTGATCGAGATCCACCTTGTGGTGGGAGCCGATGTGCTTCTTGATCGCTTGAAAAGAACATCCCCCGCGATTTTCCAGGCTCTTGATAGCGTCGTTCACCATTTCAGAGACCTCGGTATACGAGGGGGTGGCGTTGGGCTTCTTCTTGACCGATTTGGCCTTCTTCTTCCTCGTTGCGGCGGCAGCATTTTCGGACATGTCTGTAGCTAGAGAGTCGGAAATCGAATGTCAATGATCTTTTCGAGCCGGTTAATATATGTTAAACGCTTTGTCCCTCCCCCCGTCTCCTAGACCAATCGCATTCGAACTTGCGAATGTTATCGGAAGCGTTACCACCGAGGGGTATATTTTTATTTCGGCCCAAGAAATTCAATCATCTCAATGCGAATGACTTCTCGTTTTGTTCTCCCCTGTCTGTGGCGTAAATGTTCCTTTCGGTATCGCACGGACTTGCTTATCTCTCACCATCGGTTCGGGCCCCGAGGGGTTCTTTTGTTCTATTTTCCATTAACATCGTCACTTTAAATTTTTCCTATTATTTTTAAATAAATTTTTATCTGGCGTGGGCCTAATTTTAAGTTTCATTTTATTCACCGAGCCTATGTATGTCTACTTTTTTTTGACACAACTTAATATTGCCTGCCTACCGCCGGAAATCACAAGCGATTTTTCGATTTTGATTCCTCCCTCGGTCGGTGGATGCCGTAAGAGACATTCAATGCTGCCATCTGTCGGCAGAATGGGGAACCAAAAACGAGGTCCGAAAGTTGGGAAAATTGAAAACGAGCTAACGGGAAAGTAATTTAAAAGCTTCCAAAAATGAATTTTTAGCCATAAAATAATTGGACACTATCGAGGAAAAGAAAAGGTTCGATAAGACACGTGTCCAAAAAACGACAAGAGTTGCAAATATGGGAGGGGAAAATAAAATAAAACAGATAACCAAAATGTTGAAAATGAAGATTGTGGACCTTGTTCCTTCAGCGAATCAAATACCTATTGTAAACGTACCTATTGTAATACCTATTGTAATGCCTATTGTAATACCTATTGTATACCTATTGTAAAAATCCCTGGTTTCATACCTATTGTATGTTTTGTCACAAGTGATTGATTGTGATTACATCCGGTACATACCTCGATAACAGTAATTCAATACTTCTGCCCCGTGGGTGTACTGTCTTTCATTGTGAATTTCGTAGACCGTACGACGAAATTTCATTAACTGTCGCTTTCTATATGTGTAATATTAAAAGCATTTCAACCCTTGAACAGAGTTTAAAATTATTTGTGTAGGCAGTGATGTGAGCTTGGCTAGCATGCGAAGGAAAACATTTCTTTTTACGAGAATTATATGGCCCTGATAAGGGCATTCTTTTAAAGAGGCGCGAAATCCGTCTTTACTCAGAGCAATTTGGTGATAGCCTTGGAAGCTTCTGAAACGGCGTGTTTAGCCAACTCGACATGCAACAGGAGACTGACGGCAGGTTGTATTTCCCTGCTGGTGATGGTCGATCGGTTCTTTAAGCTAGCGAGGTCGGAAGATTCTTCGGCAATTCTCTCGAAGATGTCGTTTACGAAAGATTCCATGACTCACTTTCCTGGAGATGCCGATGTCGGGATGAAATTTTTCATAATTTATACATGTAGATAACGAAGGGACTCCTTTTTTCGCTTGTTCCTTTTATTCTTGTCACCAGTTCTGACTGATTTCCGGGATTTTCCGGCCTCTTTTAAACACACATTCACTTTCCGTGAATGAAAGAGCTTGTGTTGGGAAGGTATGTTAAAGATCCTCTTATCTGGGAATGGTCACGATTCGGACTTTATTTTCGCGGTATACTTATGCTATCCGACTACGTTTAAAACATCGGTTTTGACGAAAATTCCAAAATTGTTTTTATTCCTTTTTTTTAAGATTGTAAGTGTATGTTTCAAAATCTGCTTTTATTTTTTCGATACGATCATTAGAAATGAAATTAGAGCGATTTAAATGCAACAGCAGCTATGAATTTCAATACAAGTTCAAAATTTTAATCGTGTCTTCTAAAGAACTTAGTCTTTATCAAAAATGTAAACGACTGTCGCGATAACTCGAAATCTAACGATGATATGTCGATGAAATTTTTTACGTATGTTTTTCATAATACTAAGAACGTAACGGACTACAGATTTTTGTTCGAGATATATTATTTGTTGATTTATAGGTACATTTATAAAAAATCTCATGGAAAATTGCTAAAACATTACATGTAATTGCATATAAAGTCCTGTATGTTTTTAGATTCTGAGATATCGATTAGCTTATAGGTCATTACACTTAGAAGGTACTTACGTACATATAACAAAAAAAAGTTTATGTGATAAACATAATTTATTTTGCTAGCACTAGAGCCGTTTTTCGAAAAATTTGCTAAATTTCGACCGAATTTCGTCAATCCTGTAAAAATTTGCATAATAAACGTCTATTTTATCATCATTTTCGAGTTTTGGTTTTATATTCCTTCGAAAAATAAGATATAAATTTTCGCGAGTACAATTTTTCAAAAAAAGGGCTCCGAAAGTAGTCGGATACCTTAAAAATGAATAAATAAAATTAGTGAAATTTATCGTGGAAGACAGCAAGAAAAAGCATCCTCTCTTTCTTTATTTGTATGGCTCTGAAAAGAGCCTTTTTTTTATTATCTATTTTTATTCCGAAATCAGTCCGTTACATCCACACCAGTCCGTTTTTTTGCTTGATAGACGGGAAATAGGTAGAAGAAAAGGGATTGGTCTTTAGGAAACCGGGGGTAAATCTATGACCTTATAGAAAACGGTTCAGACGTATCATTCTTCAACTTTGGGCACTCAGGCTTCGTCGTTTTCAGAATTTTATTGGCGACGTTCTTGACTTTGACAGCCTTGCTGGCCACCTTCGTTTTCTGGCCGGAAACACTCAGCTTGAAAGAACCTCTGGCGCCTTTTCCCTTGGTCTGGATGAGGGTGCCCCTGGCCACGGCACTCTTCAGGTACTTCTTGATCAATTGATTCAGTTGATCGAGATCCACCTTGTGGTGGGAGCCGATGTGCTTCTTGATCGCTTGAAAAGAACATCCCCCGCGATTTTCCAGGCTCTTGATAGCGTCGTTCACCATTTCAGAGACCTCGGTATACGAGGGGGTGGCGTTGGGCTTCTTCTTGACCGATTTGGCCTTCTTCTTCCTCGTTGCGGCGGCAGCATTTTCGGACATGTCTGTAGCTAGAGAGTCGGAAATCGAATGTCAATGATCTTTTCGAGCCGGTTAATATATGTTAAACGCTTTGTCCCTCCCCCCGTCTCCTAGACCAATCGCATTCGAACTTGCGAATGTTATCGGAAGCGTTACCACCGAGGGGTATATTTTTATTTCGGCCCAAGAAATTCAATCATCTCAATGCGAATGACTTCTCGTTTTGTTCTCCCCTGTCTGTGGCGTAAATGTTCCTTTCGGTATCGCACGGACTTGCTTATCTCTCACCATCGGTTCGGGCCCCGAGGGGTTCTTTTGTTCTATTTTCCATTAACATCGTCACTTTAAATTTTTCCTATTATTTTTAAATAAATTTTTATCTGGCGTGGGCCTAATTTTAAGTTTCATTTTATTCACCGAGCCTATGTATGTCTACTTTTTTTTGACACAACTTAATATTGCCTGCCTACCGCCGGAAATCACAAGCGATTTTTCGATTTTGATTCCTCCCTCGGTCGGTGGATGCCGTAAGAGACATTCAATGCTGCCATCTGTCGGCAGAATGGGGAACCAAAAACGAGGTCCGAAAGTTGGGAAAATTGAAAACGAGCTGACGGGAAAGTAATTTAAAAGCTTCCAAAAATGAATTTTTAGCCATAAAATAATTGGACACTATCGAGGAAAAGAAAAGGTTCGATAAGACACGTGTCCAAAAAACGACAAGAGTTGCAAATATGGGAGGGGAAAATAAAATAAAACAGATAAC
This sequence comes from Dolomedes plantarius, assembly GCA_907164885.2. Taxonomy (NCBI): domain Eukaryota; kingdom Metazoa; phylum Arthropoda; class Arachnida; order Araneae; family Dolomedidae; genus Dolomedes; species Dolomedes plantarius. The sequence goes on along the minus strand of OU015503.1, from coordinate 39,740,890 downwards.
CAAAATGTTGAAAATGAAGATTGTGGACCTTGTTCCTTCAGCGAATCAAATACCTATTGTAAACGTACCTATTGTAATACCTATTGTAATGCCTATTGTAATACCTATTGTATACCTATTGTAAAAATCCCTGGTTTCGTACCTATTGTATGTTTTGTCACAAGTGATTGATTGTGATTACATCCGGTACATACCTCGATAACAGTAATTCAATACTTCTGCCCCGTGGGTGTACTGTCTTTCATTGTGAATTTCGTAGACCGTACGACGAAATTTCATTAACTGTCGCTTTCTATATGTGTAATATTAAAAGCATTTCAACCCTTGAACAGAGTTTAAAATTATTTGTGTAGGCAGTGATGTGAGCTTAGCTAGCATGCGAAGGAAAACATTTCTTTTTACGAGAATTATATGGCCCTGATAAGGGCATTCTTTTAAAGAGGCGCGAAATCCGTCTTTACTCAGAGCAATTTGGTGATAGCCTTGGAAGCTTCTGAAACGGCGTGTTTAGCCAACTCGACATGCAACAGGAGACTGACGGCAGGTTGTATTTCCCTGCTGGTGATGGTCGATCGGTTCTTTAAGCTAGCGAGGTCGGAAGATTTTTCGGCAATTCTCTCGAAGATGTCGTTTACGAAAGATTCCATGACTCACTTTCCTGGAGATGCCGATGTCGGGATGAACTTTTTCATAATTTATACATGTAGATAACGAAGGGACTCCTTTTTTCGCTTGTTCCTTTTATTTTTGTCACCAGTTCTGACTGATTTCCGGGATTTTCCGGCCTCTTTTAAACACACATTCACTTTCCGTGAATGAAAGAGCTTGTGTTGGGAAGGTATGTTAAAGATCCTCTTATCTGGGAATGGTCACGATTCGGACTTTATTTTCGCGGTATACTTATGCTATCCGACTACGTTTAAAACATCGGTTTTGACGAAAATTCCAAAATTGTTTTTATTCCTTTTTTTTAAGATTGTAAGTGTATGTTTGAAAATCTGCTTTTATTTTTTCGATACGATCATTAGAAATGAAATTAGAGCGATTTAAATGTCAACAGCAGCTATGAATTTCAATACAAGTTGAAAATTTTAATCGTGTCTTCTAAAGAACTTAGTCTTTATCAAAAATGTAAACGACTGTCGCGATAACTCGAAATCTAACGATCATATGCCCATGAAATTTTTTACGTATGTTTTTCATAATACTAAGAACGAAACGGAATACAGATTTTTGTTCGAGATATATTATTTGTTGATTTATAGGTACATTTATAAAAAATCTCATGGAAAATTGCTAAAACATTACATGTAATTGCATATAAAGTCCTGTATGTTTTTAGATTCTGAGATATCGATTAGCTTATAGGTCATTACACTTAGAAGGTACTTACGTACATATAACAAAAAAAAGTTAATGTGATAAACATAATTTATTTTGCTAGCACTAGAGCCGTTTTTCGAAAAATTTGCTAAATTTCGACCGAATTTCCTCAATCCTGTAAAAATTTGCATAATTAACATCTATTTTATCATCATTTTCGAGTTTTGGTTTTATATTCCTTCGAAAAATAAGATATAAATTTTCGCGAGTACAATTTTTCAAAAAAAGGGCTCCGAAAGTAGTCGGATACCTTAAAAATGAATAAATAAAATTAGTGAAATTTATCGTGGAAGACAGCAAGAAAAAGCATCCTCTCTTTCTTTATTTGTATGGCTCTGAAAAGAGCCTTTTTTTATTATCTATTTTTATTCCGAAATCAGTCCGTTACATCCACACCAGTCCGTTTTTTTGCTTGATAGACGGGAAATAGGTAGAAGAAGAGGGATTGGTCTTTAGGAAACCGGGGGTAAATCCATGACCTTATAGAAAACGGTTCAGACGTATCATTCTTCAACTTTGACCACTCAGGCTTCGTCGTTTTCTGAATTTTATTGGCGGCGTTCTTGACTTTGACAGCCTTGCTGGCCACCTTCGTTTTCTGGCCGGAAACACTCAGCTTGAAAGAACCTCTGGCGCCTTTTCCCTTGGTCTGGATGAGGGTGCCCCTGGCCACGGCACTCTTCAGGTACTTCTTGATCAAGGCATTCAGTTGATCGAGATCCACCTTGTGGTGGGAGCCGATGTGCTTCTTGATCGCTTGAAAAGAACATCCCCCTCGATTTTCCAGGCTCTTGATAGCGTCGTTCACCATTTCAGAGACCTCGGTATACGAGGGGGTGGCGTTGGGCTTCTTCGTGACCGATTTGGCCTTCTTCTTCCTCGTTGCGGCGGCAGCATTTTCGGACATGTCTGTAGCTAGAGAGTCGGAAATCGAATGTGAATGATCTTTTCGAGCCGTTTAATATATGTTAAACGCTTTGTCCCTCCCCTCGTCTCCTAGACCAATCGCATTCGAACATGCGAATGTTATCGGAAGCGTTACCACCGAGGGGTATATTTTTATTTCGGCCCAAGAAATTCAATCATCTCAATGCGAATGACTTCTCGTTTTGTTCTCCCCTGTCTGTGGCGTATATGTTCCTTTCGGTATCGCACGGACTTATCTCTCACCATCGGTTCGGGCCCCGAGGGGTTCTTTTGTTCTATTTTCCATTAACATCGTCACCTTAAATTTTTCCTATTATTTTTAAATAAATTTTTATCTGGCGTGGGCCTAATTTTAAGTTTCATTTTATTCACCGAGCCTATGTATGTCTACCTTTTTATTGACACAACTTAATATTGCCTGCCTACCGCCGGAAATCACAAGCGATTTTTCGATTTTGATTCCTCCCTCGGTAGGTGGATGCCGGAATACACATTCAATGCTTCCATCTGTCGGCAGAGTGGGGAACCAAAAACGAGGTCCGAAAGTTGGGAAAAGTAAAAACGAGGTAACGGGAAAGTAATTTAAAAGCTTCCAAAAATGAATTTTAACCATAAAAATAATTTTACACTATCGAGGAAAAGAAAAGGTTCGATAAGACACGTGTCCAAAAAACGACAAGAGTTGCAAATATGGGAGGGGAAAATAAAATAAAACAGATAACCAAAATGTTGAAAATGAAGATTGTGGACCTTCTTCCTTCAGCGAATCAAATACCTATTGTAAACGTACCTATTGTAATACCTATTGTAATGCCTATTGTAATACCTATTGTATACCTATTGTAAAAATCCCTGGTTTCATACCTATTGTATGTTTTGTCACAAGTGATTGATTGTGATTACATCCGGTACATACCTCGATAACAGTAATTCAATACTTCTGCCCCGTGGGTGTATTGTCTATCATTGTGAATTTCGTATACCGTACGACGAAATTTCATTAACTTTCGCTTTCTAGATTTGTAATATTAAAAGCATTTCAACCCTTGAACAGAGTTTAAAATTATTTGTGTAGGCAGTGATGTGAGCTTGGCTAGCATGCGAAGGAAAATATTTCTTTTTACCAGAATTATGTGGCCCTGATAAGGGCCTTTTTTGTAAGAGGCGCGAAATCCGTGTTTACTCAGAGCAATTTGGAGATAGCCTTGGAAGCTTCTGAAACGGCGTGTTCAGTAGCGTACGCAGAAATTTTCAAAGGGGGGTGTTATAGTCCAGTCATATTAGATTTTCATTTCGCATTAAATGAAGGGGTTGAGATTTTTTCAGGAATGTGTAGGGGTTGGTCCCCTGAACAAAGCCTAATTAAGTCCCCTCGGTTTCAGGCGCCGCAGGTGGTGGGGTGGGGGTCGAAAGGTCACTTTTTTCAGTTTTCGGCGTTTATCTCGAAAACAGGGTGTGGCACAGAAAATTGTCAAACCTAAAAATTAGAGCTTATAAAATCCCCATCCAAATGGTATAGCCATGTTTGTACCCAAGTGTTAACCGTTGACATAGACATAGACATGGTACATTAACGAGGCACCAGAGAGCAGGGCTCCATATCCTCGGTATGGATAATTTTTTGTAGCTGCATTTCCGTTATCAGGATTAAAAGAAAAGTGTTGACTTGAAAGTTATAATAAAAATAAAAATAAAAATAATAATAATAATAAAAATAAATAATACTAATACTAGCAAAAAATAAATAAGTAAATAATGTGGCAGGTTTTATTTAAAAAAAATTACGGTAGCAGACGATTAAGCAAAAATTAGTAAGGATAATCTTGAGGTCGATCCATCAAAAAAACGCAGGTCAGAACCAGAAGCAACGGCAAATGTAAATTAAAATTTAGAAGAGGTTGAAGGGAGAGTTAAGAAAGGGGAATTAGACCAGGGTGAATAATCAAAGTGGCCTTAGGACGCCTATAGCATTTCCTTGGGTCGTAGTCGGGGAGGTTAGCTATTTCTTCGTTGTCTATTGAATATAATCTATTGTGGAAGTTAGATGCGAGATCTTTAATGTGTTGCCGAATGGGTTCGATTCTCAGATCCCTGTGAATAAGTATGTTTCTAAGGTACCAGGGCGCCTTCCTAATACCGCGGAGTGTTTTATTTTGAATTGTCTGCAATCGCTGGATATGGGTGTCAGTCGCTGAGCCCCAAACAGGAACGGTGTATAACAGGATGGGACGCAGTACGGTTTTATACAAGAGTAGTTTGTTATCTAAACCCTTTTGATTCTGGTGCAGCACGTGGGAGATATCCTTACGGGCTTTATAAAATTTTCTAATGTTATGTTCAATATTTTTCTTCCACGTCAGTCGACTTTCGAGGTAAATTCCTAGGTATTTGCCCCCTCTCTCAAAGTGAATCAGTTGATCGCATACTGTGACCGGAGGAGGTGGAATTCTATTGTAACTGAAAAACAAGCTTTAGAATTTGAAGGACTTAACTTGAGCCTCCCCCATTCGAACCATCGTTCAAGAATTCCAATGTCTCTGTAGGAACTTGTGCATATATTTAACATTTCGATGCTTAGCTAGTATTGCCGTGTCATCCGCAAACATGGCTAGTGTAGTGAATGGAGAGTTAGGAATGTCATTAATAAAAATATTAAAAAGGATAGGTGCTAACTTAGAGCCCAAGTGTTACCGTTCATCAGATCATCAGACAAATGGGATAACTACGTTATATAGGCCACGCCTTCCAACGTAGGCTTGCATAGTAATGACCAGAGAAAAGGTGAAAAGAGATAGGTGGAATTTGGATCCGGGGAGTGGCTTGAGAATAGGAAGTTTAATGTGATAGCTAAAGCGTTGCTCATGGGAGCAATGCATAAAATAGATAGAAAAAACTTTAAAAATAAGAAAAGTTTAAAATTTAAAGCTCACTGCTTACCGAAGTAAGCAGTAAGATTACAAAAAGTAATGAAAAAAAGAAGTTTAAAAATAATTAAGAACAGAGAACGGCTCTTGGCCGTCTTCTGTTGGCAGGATCGGCAAAGTCATAGTTGGCGAGATTTAAAAGGAGTTCATTATCAATAGAATTATGGAAGTTAGTAGTTAAATTTTTGAGGAAATTTGGAATAGTAAGGAGGCCAAGCTCCTTGTGTTACCGTTTTCGAGATATGAGCCGTTGAATATGAAATTTTTTCAAAAAAAGTGGTAGCGGTTCAGGTATCTCGTCAAACTTCCTCTTCTAACTCTTTCCCCTTCTATTTCTCAGAAAACTCGTGATAGAGAAAGTTGTAGAGCGAAATATTTCCTTCAAAAATGTATAGTTATGCTAATTTATCTTCACCAGGTAAATAGTTAGAGCGTTTTGAAGTTTAGGAGTACTTTTCAACATTTTGCTAGTAAAATGCTAGTCACTCAAGTTTCGTTTCCAAGGTCAGTAACTCTCTTAATCACTTTGTATGCTGTTTAATTAGATACGTATAGTATTCATAACCCATATAAATAATAAATTATGTATACCTGTACGTATAATGTATATCTCATAATATGCAGAAGATCACTTGAAGTACAAAGGAGGAAGTAAGAAAACAAACCAAAATGTATAAAAGTATCACTTTAACTCAGATCATTTTGGAAAATTTAGATACCACACCATATGAAAAAGAAGAAGTAGTTCAGTTACTTCTGACCTCAGTAGAAATTACTCCACAACACATTTCCACAAATACCTCCCTTGCCAGCATTCAGTGGAAATTGAGTAACGAATTGTCACGTCTCAAAGGTAATAGGCCAACAGCAGCTTTGTGGGTCCAGTACTTTGAAATGGTGGTGTTGATGAAAAAATTTATTGCAGCACAGCGGAACTGGGAAGATCATATGACATGCGCCCAACTGATGATACCTTACTTCCATGCCAGCGGGCATTTTCATTATGCAAAGTGTACTCACCTATATGTACAACACATGCTGGGACTAACAACTCGCCACCTTCAACTTAAACAGGATTTTATAGATCGTGGATACTTCACTGTCAACAGAACTGGAACCCCAATGGCTGATGTGTGGTCTGACATGGCAATTGAGGTGACACTCATGTGTGACAGGAAGAGTGAAGGAGAATTAACACGTGGACGAGGCTTTAGTGATTCGGTGTTGGCGAAATGGGTTGGGGGAGCTAGCACAGCTACCGCAATATGTAGTTCACTTGAGATGTTTTGTGGCGTCCATACTGCAAGAGGAGAACAACATGTTGAATTTCGAGCATCACGCATAACCACAGATGATCTAGACAGAAGGAAGCTTGCTCAATGGTTGGCTGATCACCCGCCTTTTGCTGAACGTAATTGTTTGATGTAACTTTCAACGGGAGTAATTGGAACAAGTAACGTCAACTGCTACCAGGCCTTGGAACCCGCACAATGAGCACTTTTATTGGAATGAATTTCTCAGAAGTGAAACAATCCAAGAAGGACTAAGTCATTCCTTTAGCTGCGATGAGCAATATGATCAAAGTTAATGATGAGGTAGTGGTGGTAGAGCCTCTGATGAAATTTCAAAGAACTCTGATCACCAAGAAGAAAGAAGGGGGTGTAGAGGAGTTGCTAACGTACGAGTTAGCCCCTTACCCTATGTCTTTATTCGCCGAGGGGATAATGAGAAAAATCAAAAGGTCAGCACTGTCTGATGCTTTCCCAAAATGTAATCAACTGATCAATGTGAAGAACAGTTTCACGGTAATCGATGGCGGCTTCCTGCTTCATAGAGTAAAGTGGAACACCAACACCACCTTCGCCTCCATCTGCGATCAATATGTATCGTACATAATCAACCATTACGGCAGCAGTTCAACTGTGGTTTGTGATGGTTATGAAGACACGAACTCCAGGGAAAGAGACGAAAAACATCGGAGAGCATCAAGTAAAACATCAGTGGATATTGACTTCAATAAGAACATGGTGGCTACTGTTCATCAAGACAACTTCCTTTCCAATGAAAGGAACAAAACCAAACTCATTACTATGTTAGTTCAGGCCGTGGGTGCAAGAGGTATACAGTCTACTACAGCCAAAGGAGATTCTGACTGCAGTATTGTCAGAGGTAAGTGGCAAAACACCTCTCATTCAACTCTGGTGATAGTAGATAGGTAAGACCTGCTCGTCTTACTTGTGGCACTCACCGCACGAGACATGAATGTGTTTTTCATGAAGGCCGGACGGGGCAACACAGAAGACAGGCTCTACTCTTCCCAACATCTTCAGGTCTTATCATTCAGCCAGTACATTCTCTGCATCCATAGTTTCTCAGGATGTGACACTACGTCAGCGATTTATGGTAAAAGCAAAGCAGCAATAGTACAATGTTTTCAGCGGTATGCCAATGAAACAACAAACATCGCCAAACTGTTTTATGACTCCAAATCTTCACCAGGAGACATTGCTGGAGCTGAGGAACGAATGTTCCTGCTCATGTTCCAGGCCCCGCCAAATGAGCATGATCTCAATCACCACAGGTAGATTTCATTTTTCTTTGCTCGTACTGACCCCATTAAGTAAATTTAATAATTTATATAATTCATTTATATTCCATAATACGCTATACACTATCCGGCCAAAAGTATCCGGACACCCCCCTAAAGAAGTGGATCTAGCAGGTGACGTAATTTGATGTGTAACCGAAAGCTATAAAAGTATTGGTAGTGGTTTGTCAGGTTATATTTATGCGTTTGTGAGACAACGAGTAAGTCAAATTAGCTTAGTGACTTTGATCATGGCATTATAGTGGGATGCCACCTTTGTGGGAAATCAGTTCATGAAAATTCGGACATTCTACAGAAGCTAAAACGATAGTGAAGACTTTGAGTGGTTTGAAACTTTTTCCAAAGTGTCAGATTGACGGCTTTTAATATATAGGAAAGCAGTTGATGAAATAAATTGTATATAATATATTTAATGTAAGTAACTGTTGTTTGAACTTACTTTTGATAACCATTTTTTGATTATATGAACAACTTTTATACATTTTGGTTTGTTTTCTTACTTCCTCCTTTGTACTACCAGTTTTCTTCTGTATATTATGGAAAATACATTATACGTACAGGTATACATAATTTATTATTTATATGGGTTATGAATACTATATGTATCTATTAAACAGCATACAAAGTGATTAAGAGAGTTACAGACCATGGAAACGAAACTTGAGTAACGAGCATTTTACAAGCAAAATGTTGAAAAGAACCCCTAAACTTCAAACGCTCTCACTATTTGCCTGATAAAGATAAATTAGCATAACATATACAATTTTGAATGAAATTTTTCGCTCTACAACTTTCTCTATCACGAGTTTTCTGAGAAATGGAAGGGAAAAAAGTTAGAAGAGGAAGTTTGATGAGATACCTGAACCGCTACCACTTTTTTTTGAAAAATTTTCATATTCAACGGCTCATATCTCGATAACGGTAACACTTGGGTACAAACATGGATATACCATTTGGAAGGGAATTTTATAAGCTTTAATTTTTGTGCATGACGTTTTTCTTTGCGGCACACAGTTTTCGAGATAAACGCCAAAAACTGAAAAAAGTTACCTCTGGACACCCCCCCCCCTCCCGCGGCGCCTGAAATCGAGGGGACTTTATTAGGCGTTGCTCAGGGGACCATCCCCTACAGATTCTTGATAAAATCTCAACCCCTTCATTTAATGCATGATTCGCCGCCATTTTGAGCTAATTTGACTGGACTATTACTATGAAAGAGTAGTTTTGAGCAATCAGTGCAAAGCGTAAACCTAATTAAATAATATATGTAATCAGAACCAATGGGGGGGGTTATAACCCCCATCAACCCCCCCTTGCGTACGCCACTGGGCGTGTTTAGCCAACTCGACATGCAACAGGAGACTGACGGTAGGTTGTATTTCCCTGCTGGTGATGGTCGATCGGTTCTTTAAGCTAGCGAGGTCGGAAGATTCTTCGGCAATTCTCTCGAAGATGTCGTTTACGAAAGATTCCATGACTCACTTTCCTGGAGATGCCGATGTCGGGATGAACTTTTTCATAATTTATACATGTAGATAACGAAGGGACTCCCTTTCTCGCTTGTTCCTTTTATTCTTGTCACCAGCTCTGACTGATTTCTGGGATTTTCCGGCCTCTTTTAAACACACATTCACTTTCCGTGAATGAAAGAGCTTGTGTTGGGAAGGTATGTTAAAGATCCTCATATCTGGGAATGGTCACGAATCGGACTTTATTTTCGCGGTATACTTATGGTATCCGACTACGTTTAAAACATCGGTTTTGACGAAAATTACAAAATTGTTTTTATTCCTTTTTTTTAAGATTGTAATTTTATGTTTCTAAATCTGCTTTTATTTTTTCGATACGATCATTAGAAATGAAATTAGAGAGATTTAAATGTCAACAACAGCTATGAATTTCAATTCAAGTTGAAAAAATTTAATCGTGTCTTCTAAAGAACTTAGTCTTTATCAAAAATGTAAACGACTGTTGCGATAACTCGAAATCTAACGATGATATGTCTATGAAATGTTTTACGTATGTTTTTCACAATACTCAGAACGTAACGGACTACAGATTTTTGTTCGAGATATATTATTTGTTGATTTATAGATACATTTATAAAAAATCTCATGGAAAATTGCTAAAACATTACATGTAATTGCATATAAAGTCCTGTAGGTTTTTAGATTCTGAGCTATCGATTAGCTTATAGGTCATTACACTTAGAAGGTACTTACGTACATATAACAAAAAAAAGTTAATGTGATAAACGTAATTTATTTTGCTAGCACTAGAGCCGATTTTCGAAAAATTTGCTAAATTTCGACCGAATTTCCTCAATCCTGTAAAAATTTGCATAATTAACGTGTATTTTATCATCATTTTCGAGTTTTGGTTTTATATTCCTTCGAAAAATAAGATATAAGTTTTCGCGAGTACTATTTTTCAAAAAAAGGGCTCCGAAAGTAGTCGGATACCTTAAAAATGAATAAATAAAATTAGTGAAATTTATCGTGGAAGACAGCAAGAAAAAGCATCCTCTCTTTCTTTATTTGTATGGCTCTGAAAAGAGCCTTTTTTTTATTATCTATTTTTATTCCGAAATCAGTCCGTTACATCCACACCAGTCCGTTTTTTTGCTTGATAGACGGGAAACAGATAGAAGAAAAGAGATTGGTCTTTAGGAAACCGGGGGTAAATCCATGACCTTATAGAAAACGGTTCAGACGTATCATACTTCAACTTTGGGCACTCAGGCTTCGTCGTTTTCTGAATTTTATTGGCGACGTTCTTGACTTTCACAGCCTTGCTGGTCACCTTCGTTTTCTGGCCGGAAACACTGAGCTTGAAAGAACCTCTGGCGCCTTTTCCCTTGGTCTATATGAGGGTGCCCCTGGCCACGGCACTCTTCAGGTACTTCTTGTCAAGGGATTCAGTTGATCGAGATCCACCTTGTGGTGAGAGCCGATGTGCTTCTTGATCGCTTGAAAAGAACATCCCCCGCGATTTTCCAGGCTCTTGATAGCGTCGTTCACCATTTCAGAGACCTCGGTATACGAGGGGGTGGCGTTGGGCTTCTTCGTGACCGATTTGGCCTTCTCCTTCCTCGTTGCGGCGGCACCATTTTCGGACATGTCTGTAGCTAGAGAGTCGGAAATCGAATGTGAATGATCTTTTCGAGCCGTTTAATATATGTTAAACGCTTTGTCCCTCCCCCCGTCTCCTAGACCAATCGCATTCGAACTTGCGAATGTTATCGGAAGCGTTACCACCGAGGGGTATATTTTTATTTCGGCCCAAGAAATTCAATCATCTCAATGCGAATGACTTCTCGTTTTGTTCTCCCCTGTCTGAGGCGTAAATGTTCCTTTCGGTATCGCACGGACTTGCTTATCTCTCACCATCGGTTCGGGCCCCGAGGGGTTCTTTTGTTCTATTTTTCCATTAACATCGTCACTTTAAATTTTTCCTATTATTTTTAAATAAATTTTTATCTGGCGTGGGCCTAATTTTAAGTTTCATTTTATTCACCGAGCCTATGTATGTCTACCTTTTTATTGACACAACTTAATATTGCCTGCCTACCGCCGGAAATCACAAGCGATTTTTCGATTTTGATTCCTCCCTCGGTCGGTGGATGCCGGAAGAGACATTCAATGCTGCCATCTGTCGGCAGAATGGGGAACCAAAACAGAGGTCCGACAGTTGGGAAAATTGAAAACGAGCTAACGGGAAAGTAATTTAAAAGCTTCCAAAAATGAATTTTTAGCCATAAAATAATTGGACACTATCGAGGAAAAGAAAAGGTTCGATAAGACACGTGTCCAAAAAACGACAAGAGTTGCAAATATGGGAGGGGAAAATAAAATAAAACAGATAACCAAAATGTTGAAAATGAAGATTGTGGACCTTGTTCCTTCAGCGAATCAAATACCTATTGTAAACGTACCTATTGTAATACCTATTGTAATGCCTATTGTAATACCTATTGTAATACCTATTGTATACCTATTGTAAACGTCCCTGGTTTCATACCTATTGTATGTTTTGTCACAAGTGATTGATTGTGATTACATCCGGTACATATCTCGATAACAGTAATTCAATACTTCTGCCCCGTGGTTGTATTGTCTTTCATTGTGAATTTCGTAGACCGTACGACGAAATTTCATTAACTTTCGCTTTCTAGATGTGTAATATTAAAAGCATTTCAACCCTTGAACAGAGTTTAAAATTATTTGTGTAGGCAGTGATGTGAGCTTGGCTAGCATGCGAAGGAAAACATTTCTTTTTACGAGAATTATATGGCCCTGAGAAGGGCCTTTTTTTTAAGAGTCGCGAAATACGTCTTTACTCAGAGCAATTTGGTGATAGCCTTGGAAGCTTCTGAAACGGCGTGTTTAGCCAACTCGACATGCAACAGGAGACTGACGGCAGGTTGTATTTCCCTACTGGAGGTGGTCGATCGGTTCTTTAAGCTAGCGAGGTCGGAAGATTCTTCGGCAATTCTCTCGAAGATGTCGTTTACGAAAGATTCCATGACTCACTTTCCTGGAGATGCCGATGTCGGGATGAACTTTTTCATATCTTATACATGTAGATAACGAAGGGACTCCTTTTTTCGTTTGTTCCTTTTATTCTTGTCACCAGCTCTGACTGATTTCTGGGATTTTCCGACCTCTTTCAAACACACATTCACTTTCCGTGAATGAAAGAGCTTGTGTTGGGAAGGTATGTTAAAGATCCTCTTATCTGGGAATGGTCACGATTCGGACTTTGTTTTCGCGGTATACTTATGGTATCCGACTACGTTTAAAACATCGATTTTGACGAAAATTACAAAATTGTTTTTATTCCTTTTTTTTTAAGATTGTAAGTTTATGTTTCTAAATCTGCTTTTATTTTTTCGATACGATCATTAGAAATGGAATTAGAGCGATTTAAATGTCAACAGCAGCTAAGAATTTCAATACAAGTTGAAAAATTTAATCGTGTCTTCTAAAGAACTTAGTCTTTATGAAAAATGTAAACGACTGTTGCGATAACTCGAAATCTAACGATGATATGTCTATGAAATGTTTTACGTATGTTTTTCACAATACTAAGAACGTAACGGACTACAGATTTTTGTTCGAGATATATTATTTGTTGATTTATAGATACATTTATAAAAAATCTCATGGAAAATTGCTAAAACATTACATGTAATTGCATTTAAAGTCCTGTAGGTTTTTAGATTCTGAGCTATCGATTAGCTTATAGGTCATTACACTTAGAAGGTACTTACGTACATATAACAAAAAAAAGTTAATGTGATAAACGTAATTTATTTTGCTAGCACTAGAGCCGATTTTCGAAAAATTTGCTAAATTTCGACCGAATTTCCTCAATCCTGTAAAAATTTGCATAATTAACGTGTATTTTATCATCATTTTCGAGTTTTGGTTTTATATTCCTTCGAAAAATAAGATATAAGTTTTCGCGAGTACTATTTTTCAAAAAAAGGGCTCCGAAAGTAGTCGGATACCTTAAAAATGAATAAATAAAATTAGTGAAATTTATCGTGGAAGACAGCAAGAAAAAGCATCCTCTCTTTCTTTATTTGTATGGCTCTGAAAAGAGCCTTTTTTTTATTATCTATTTTTATTCCGAAATCAGTCCGTTACATCCACACCAGTCCGTTTTTTTGCTTGATAGACGGGAAACAGATAGAAGAAAAGAGATTGGTCTTTAGGAAACCGGGGGTAAATCCATGACCTTATAGAAAACGGTTCAGACGTATCATACTTCAACTTTGGGCACTCAGGCTTCGTCGTTTTCTGAATTTTATTGGCGACGTTCTTGACTTTCACAGCCTTGCTGGTCACCTTCGTTTTCTGGCCGGAAACACTGAGCTTGAAAGAACCTCTGGCGCCTTTTCCCTTGGTCTATATGAGGGTGCCCCTGGCCACGGCACTCTTCAGGTACTTCTTGTCAAGGGATTCAGTTGATCGAGATCCACCTTGTGGTGAGAACCGATGTGCTTCTTGATCGCTTGAAAAGAACATCCCCCGCGATTTTCCAGGCTCTTGATAGCGTCGTTCACCATTTCAGAGACCTCGGTATACGAGGGGGTGGCGTTGGGCTTCTTCGTGACCGATTTGGCCTTCTCCTTCCTCGTTGCGGCGGCACCATTTTCGGACATGTCTGTAGCTAGAGAGTCGGAAATCGAATGTGAATGATCTTTTCGAGCCGTTTAATATATGTTAAACGCTTTGTCCCTCCCCCCGTCTCCTGCTTGATAGACGGGAAACAGGTAGAAGAAGAGGAATTGATCTTTAGGAAAACCGATGGTAAATCCATGACTTTATAGAAAACGGTTCAGACGTGTTCTTCAACTTTGGGCACTCAGGCTTCGTCGTTTTCTGAATTTTATTGGCGACGTTCTTGACTTTGACAGCCTTGCTGGTCACCTTCGTTTTCTGGCCTTAAACACTCAGCTTGAAAGAACCTCTGGCGCCTTTTCCCTTGGTCTGGATGAGGGTGCCCCTGGCCACGGCACTCTTCAGGTACTTCTTGATCAAGGGATTCAGTTGATCGAGATCCACCTTGTGGTGAGAGCCGATGTGCTTCTTGATCGCTTGAAAAGAACATCCCCCGCGATTTTCCAGGCTCTTGATAGCGTCGTTCACCATTTCAGAGACCTCGGTATACGAGGGGGTGGCGTTGGGCTTCTTCGTGACCGATTTGGCCTTCTTCTTCCTCGTTGCGGCGGCAGCATTTTCGGACATGTCTGTAGCTAGAGAGTCGGAAATCGAATGTGAATGATCATTTCGAGCCGTTTAATATATGTTAAACGCTTTGTCCCTCCCCCCGTCTCCTAGACCAATCGCATTCGGACTTGCGATTGTTATCGGAAGCGTTACCACAGAGGGGTATATTTTTATTTCGGCCCAAGAAATTTAATCATCTCAATGCGAATGACTTCTCGTTTTGTTCTCTCCTGTCTGTGGCGTATATGTTCCTTTCGGTATCGCACGGACTTGCTTATCTCTCACCATCGGTTCGGGCCCCGAGGGGTTCTTTTGTTCTATTTTCCATTAACATCGTCACTTTAAATTTTTCCTATTATTTTTAAATAAATTTTATCTGGCGTGGTCCTAATTTTAAGTTTCATTTTATTCACCGAGCCTTTGTATGTCTACCTTTCTATTGACACAACTTAATATTGCCTGCCTACCGCCGGAAATGACAAGCGATTTTTCGATTTTGATTCCTCCCTCGGTAGGTGGATGCTGGAAGAGACATTCAATGCTGCCATCTGTCGGCAGAGTGGGGAACCAAAAACGAGGTCCGAAAGTTGGGAAAAGTAAAAACGAGCTAACGGGAAAGTAATTTAAAAGCTTCCAAAAATGAATTTTTAGCCATAAAAATAATTGGACACTATCGAGGAAAAGAAAAGGTTCGATAAGACACGTGTCCAAAAAACGACAAGAGTTGCAAATATGGGAGGGGAAAATAAAATAAAACAGATAACCAAAATGTTGAAAATGAAAATTGTGGACCTTCTTCCTTCAGCGAATCAAATACCTATGGTAAACGTACCTATTGTAATACCTATTGTAATGCCTATTGTAATACCTATTGTATACCTATTGTAAAAATCCCTGGTTTCATACCTATTGTATGTTTTGTCACAAGTGATTGATTGTGATTACATCCGGTACATACCTCGATAACAGTAATTCAATACTTCTGCCCCGTGGGTGTACTGTCTTTCATTGTGAATTTCGTAGACCGTACGACGAAATTTCATTAACTTTCGCTTTCTAGGTGTGTAATATTAAAAGCTTTTCAACCCTTGAACAGAGTTTAAAATTATTTGTGTAGGCAGTGATGTGAGCTTGGCTAGCATGCGAAGGAAAACATTTCTTTTTACGAGAATTATATGGCCCTGATAAGGGCCTTTTTTTTAAGAGGCGCGAAATCCGTGTTTACTCAGAGCAATTTGGAGATAGCCTTGGAAGCTTCTGAAACGGCGTGTTTAGCCTACTCGACATGCAACAGGAGACTGACGGCAGGTTGTATTTCCCTACTGAAGGTGGTCGATCGGTTCTTTAAGCTAGCGAGGTCGGAAGATTCTTCGGCAATTCTCTCGAAGATGTCGTTTACGAAAGATTCCATGACTCACTTTCCTGAAGATGCCGATGTCGGGATGAACTTTTTCATAATTTATACATGTAGATAACGAAGGGACTCCTTTTTTCGCTTGTTCCTTTTATTCTTGTCACCAGCTCTGACAGATTTCTGGGATTTTCCGGCCTCTTTTAAACACACATTCACTTTCCGTGAATAAAAGACCTTGTGTTGGGAAGGTATGTTAAAGATCCTCTTATCTGGGAATGGTCACGATTCGGACTTTATTTTCGCGGTATACTTATGGTATCCGACTACGTTTAAAACATCGGTTTTGACGAAAATTCCAAAATTGTTTTTATTCCTTTTTTTTAAGATTGTAAATTTATGTTTCTAAATCTGCTTTTATTTTATCGATACAATCATTAGAAATGAAATTAGAGCGATTTAAATGTCAGCAGCAGCTATGAATTTCAATACAAGTTGAAAATTTTAATCGTGTTTTCTAAAGAACTTAGTCTTTATCAAAAATGTAAATGACTCTTACGATAACTGGAAATCTAACGATGATATGTCCATGAAATTCTTTACGTATGTTCTTCATAATACTAAGAACGTAACGGACTACAGATTTTTGTTCGAGATATATTATTTGTTGATCTATAGGTACATTTATAAAAAATCTCATGGAAAATTGTTAAAACTTTACATGTAATTGCATATAAAGTCCTGTATGTTTTTAAATTCTGAGATATCGATTAGCTTAAGGTCATTACACTTAGAAGGTACTTACGTACATATAACAAAAAAAAGTTAATGTGATAAACATAATTTATTTTGCTAGCACTAGAGCCGTTTTTCAAAACATTTGCTAAATTTCGACCGAATTTCTTCAAACCTGTAAAAATTTGCATAATTAACGTGTATTTTATCATCATTTTCGAGTTTTGGTTTTATATTCCTTCGAAAAATAAGATATAAATTTTCGCGAGTACAATTTTTCAAAAAATGGGCTCCGAAAGTAGTCGGATACCTTAAAAATGAATAAATAAAATTTGTGAAATTTATGGTGGAAGACAGCAAGAAAAAGCATCCTCTCTTTCTTTATTTGTATGGCTCTGAAAAGAGCCTTTTTTTTATTATCTATTTTTATTCCGAAATCAGTCCGTTACATCCACACCAGTCCGTTTTTTTGCTTGATAGACGGGAAACAGGTAGAAGAAGAGTGATTGGTCTTTAGGAAACCGGGGGTAAATCCATGACCTTATAGAAAACGGTTCAGACGTATCATTCTTCAACTTTGGGCACTCAAGCTTCGTCGTTTTCTGAATTTTATTGGCGACGTTCTTGACTTTGACAGCCTTGCTGGTCACCTTCGTTTTCTGGCCGGAAACACTCAGCTTGAAAGAACCTCTGGCGTCTTTTCCCTTGGTCTGGATGAGACCAAGGGAAAAGTACCTGAAGAGTGCCGTGGCCCCTGGCCACGGCACTCTTCAGGTACTTCTTGATCAAGGGATTCAGTTGATCGAGATCCACCTTGTGGTGAGAGCCGATGTGCTTCTTGATCGCTTGAAAAGAACATCCCCCGCGATTTTCCAGGCTCTTGATAGCGTCGTTCACCATTTCAGAGACCTCGGTATACGAGGGGGTGGCGTTGGGCTTCTTCGTGACCGATTTGGCCTTCTTCTTCCTCGTTGCGGCGGCAGCATCTTCGGACATGTCTGTAGCTAGAGAGTCGGAAATCGAATGTGAATGACTTAGACTTAGACTTAAAAAGCTTGTGAGGCTCCTGGGAGCAGAGCTCCTTATCCTCGGTATCTTTGTGGAAAATAGCATTATTACCGTTCTCACGTGATGCAGTACAGAGATTAAAATTAAGGAAAAATAAAAGAGAAAATTAATAAAAAAAATAAAAAAGATTAATAGTTAAAATTAACTTGGTTAAGTTTAATTATTAAAATTAATTACTTAGTTTAAATATTAAGTATTGAATTAATAATAGAAGATTAATATTAATTAGAGTTAAAATTAATTAAAGAAGGATAAGCTGGGGTTAATAATAATAACTGGGCAAGTAGTAGTTAATAGAAAATTAAGAAGCAACTAGTACGATGGGGAAAGCCAAGCAGAGGTCAGGGAGGGCAAGACGGCGCCTTCGCGCGGAGACGAGTGGGGAAAGAGCGGGACCCGATAGCAACGCATAGCCGGGAGCGGAAACGCAACGTGCGGGGAAGCGAGAGCGAACCACCGGAGAAGGCGGCAGTAGAAGAACTACTGTCGCGCCGCGGGAACTAGCCCGGGGTGAAGAGTAAGCGTCGCCCTTGGGCGCCTGGGAAATTCTCTCGGATCATAATCCGGGAGATTGATAAGCTCCTCGTTGTTGGTTTCGTAGATATTATTAAAGAAATTCGTTGCCAGGTGCCTAATACAGTGCCTGATGGGTTCAATATTAAGTTCGCTGTGAATAATATTATTTCGGAGGAACCAGGGGGCTTTACAAATGCCACAGAGAGTTTTATTTTGGATGATCTGCAGTCTTTGAATATGAGTGTCCGCTGCTGCGCCCCAAACCGGGGCGGCGCAAAGAAGGATTGGGCGAAGGACTGTCTTATAGAGTAATAATTTATTTTCTATACTCATTTGATTCCTGAACAGGAGGTGAGCGAGTTCCCTGCGGGCATTAAAAAATTTACCGATTACATAGCTGGTATTATTTTTAAGGGGACACAGTACCCTCAAAATGGTCAAAATATCGAAAAAAAAATTTATTGGCTTATTTTATTGCTCATACCCTTCTACATATTCTGTCAAAATTTTGAAGCTGTATCTTCAATATTTCGGAAGTTATGTAGTTTTTTATTTATGATGACAGAAATTTAAAGGGACATAAGCAGTAAACATGGCCTTTTAAACGTTATCATTTCCTGCACTAGTGTCGCTGTCCAAAGAAATATTGAATTATTTTTCATTTTATTTAGCAGATAGATGTGATTGAAGTGAAGTGAGAACTAAACAGTGACCGTAACTGTCTTCGATTGTTTATATTTTTATAACGATCTCGCTGTTACTACGCATTTATTTTTCGCTTTTTTGCTTTCGTAATTTAGCTTTGTTTACACATTATTTTGTACGAAGAGCATTTAGTTTAGGGTTTAAATAACCTAGTTTAGTAATATTGAAGGAAATTTCTTTTTAACTTTCGTGTTTCCAGCATGCCAAGGCCTAAAAGGAAAAACATTGATAATAAAGCTAAAGCTTTGAAAAGATGGAGATCAGATTCAAAATATGAAGATGTTACACCTGGAGTTCCTTCATCTAACCTCGACAATATACTGTCAGAACAAACTATCAGATGTTCAAGACAAGAATCTGACAACAATAATACACCTCGGAAAACAGAAGATGTGAGTGAAAGCCCTAATTATATTATTGTGGATGTAAACATGTTATCGAAATTGTTTTCAAACCTTGTGTGCAGCATATGTGAAACTTCTTCATTACGTGTTGTTATAGGGGGAAATTATGGATTTTCCCATAAGATTCAAGTTGTGTGTGATGTTTGCAAGCAACTAGAAAGTGAAACATACACTTCAAAAAAAATGGTTCAAAGTGATGGCACATTACGCCAGTCTTTTGATATCAATATGAGGGTGGTACAAGCTTTTTTGAGTGTAGGGCGTGGATATTCAGCTCTAGAGATTTTTTGCATGTATACGAACATGCATTTAATATCTAGCAAAACTTTCAATCGTTATAAAAAGATGTTGCATGACTCAATCAAAAATTCATCAGCAAAGAATTTGCAAAACATCAGAAATGAAGTGCGAAAGGAATATGCTGTTTCTAGTGATCTTCAACTTGCTGATATTAGCGTTTCTTATGATGGTTCTTGGCTTACTCGAGGGCATACTTCACAAATAGGAGTTGGTTGTGTCATTGACATATTGACTGGCTATGTCATTGACTATGAAGTTATGTCAAAGCATTGCACTGAGTGTGAGTATGCAAAATCTGACCTCGGAGAAAAATCTGCAGAATATAATGTGTGGTTTGAGGGTCATAAAGATTCATGCAGCATTAATCACACTGGGACGTCAGGAGCTATGGAAATGGAAGCAGCTTACAAGCTATGGTCCAGATCTGAGAAAATTGGCTTCCGTTACACGACAATTCTTTCAGATGGAGATTCTAAAACCTTCAAGTACTTGAATGATAAAAAAGTTTATGGTGCTGATGTTGTGATTAAAAAAGAAGAATGTGTGAATCACGTGAGTAAAAGGCTTGGAACAGCATTACGAAAAGCCGTTCAAGAATGGCGTGCTAAAGGTGTCACACTTGGTGGTAAATCCTATGGAAGTCTAAAAGATGAAACAATTAAAAAACTCACACGTTACTATCAAAATGCTATTCGTAAAAATAAGGGCTGTATCAATTCAATGAAAACTGCCATTTATGCAACATTGTTGCATAATATTTCTACGGATAGCAAACCCCAACATTCTAAATGCCCCCCTGGAAAAGATTCATGGTGTTTTTATCAAGCAGCAGTGGCAAATGGCGAAACACCAGGTTCACACAAGATCCATATAAAAACACCAATCAATGAGACTTATTTGCCAAAAATTTTGCCAATTTACCAAAGGCTTGCATCAGATGATCTCCTTGAACGCTGTGTGAGATGCCTGACACAGAATTCAAATGAAAGTCTGCATAGCATGATATGGTGCAAATGCTCTAAAGAAACTTCTGCTTCACTGTGTCGAGTAAACATTGCAGTAGCAGATGCAGTTTCGGAGTTCAACGTTGGAACTTTTAAATCTTTAGAAAGTATCCAGGCTGAAAACAACATTCTCCTCAACAGAAATTCAAGGTATTTAGCTATGTGGAGAGATTATAGACGTGTCTACCAAAGAAGGAGGAAGAAAAATACAGTTTATAAATTAGTTCAGAAAAAAGTGAAACTTGCTCGAAAACGTAGAGAATACTCTACTTTAAAAAAGGAAGGGCTGGCATATAAACCTGGGTGTTTTTAAATTTCAAAAAAATTAACGGAGCATTTTAACATATAATATTTGTTGTTTACTTTAAAAAACAGAGCTGTTTTTGTCACCTTCATAGAAATATTTTTGTCGACTTCATTTTTTTTTCACATAATGACCTGCATTCAAAGCCCTATGAAATATTTTGTATTGAAGATAAGTACATGCAATTTTGTATATATACTTTAATTTGCATAACATTTATTATTTTATATGTAATTTTGTATAACCATGCATTTAAGAAAGTGGTATTCACAAATGAAAACTTTAAATGGCAACTTCATTTATTTCATGTAATGACCTGCATTCAAAGCCCAATGAAATATTTTGTATTGAAGATAGGCAAATAATAATACATTCAATTTTGTATAGATACTTTAATTTACATAACATTTATAATTATATATATAATTTTGTATAACCATACATTTAAGAAGGTGTTATTCACAAATGAAAACTTTAAATGGCGACTTCATTTTTTTTCACGTAAAGACCTGCATTCAAAGCCCTATGAAATATTTTGTATTGAAGATAGGAACATGCAATTTTGTATATATACTTTAATTTACGTAACATTTATAATTATATATCTAATTTTGTATAACCATGCATTTGAGAGCATGTAATTCACAAATGAAAACTTTAAATGGCTTTTTCTGCCTGTTGAGATTTTTGTCACTTTCATGATTTTAAAATGCTAAGGCTTTTTTTCTACTTAAGGTAGAGGTTTTAAATTTTGCGTACATATTTTACATAATGTATGTGATAAAACTGGGCATGGAGTAATCATTCAGATGTATAGTTCTTTTTTTATACCTGAAGCAAAGTGAAGAACGATTAAAATTCTCATTTTTTACTATAAATTACAGTAAAAAAATTATAATTAGCTTAATATTAGATGTATCTAGAAATCCAATGCCAATTTTTATGTAATATACTTCAGTAAAAGTGAAAAAAAAAATTGAAGCAAAAATATTAATATTTGAAAAAGTTTTAGGGATTTAAAAAAAGTTGAAAATTTTCAAAAAAATTTAAATTTTCAAAAAACAGGCAGTTTAAAAAAAAAAATTTCTTATAAATATGCTTTTATTTGGATGTTAATATACAATACTGCCAAAATTTTCTATATAATACTTCAAATGAAAAAAATTGTTGAAAAGGTACCGTGTCCCCTTAAAGGTGAGTCGGCTGTCTAGAAAAACACCCAGGTACTTGCCTTCTCTCTCGAAGTGTACCGAGTGACCACATACATTGATCGGTGGAGGAGGAATTCTATTAAAGCTGAAGAAAATCGCTTTAGTTTTGGCAGGATTAAGTTTTATCCTCCACCTTTCGAACCAACGTTCTAGGATGTTCACGTGTCTTTGTAGGCATGTGTGCATTTATCTGATGTTGCGATTTTTGGCGAGTATAGCTGTGTCGTCCGCGAAAAGTGCAAGTGTTGTGTGAGTGGAGTGAGGAATGTCATTTAAAAATATGTCAAACAGCACTGGGGCTAATTTTGAGCCCTGCGGGACGCCCGCATTGATGTTTCGTGTGGATGATGTAATGTTTGAGTGGCGGACTTTAAATGATCTATTAGATAGGTATGAGTGTATAAGTTTTATTATGTCTGAGGGAAGTTTAAATTTAATAAGTTTGTAAATCCCTTTCACCGGCTCAATTCGAAACTCTAATTCACCTATCCTGGCTTCTGAAACTTGTATAGTTCTACCCTTCAAGCGGCCCGATTCCCTGGAAAAAAGTTTGTTTTCACTGCAAAGTACCTCTTTCCCCCCTTTTGCTTGTCACCGCAACCCTCCACAGTAATAACATTTTCCACCCCGCTAGTGTCCCCAAATTTGTTCCCCCAGCGAGAAAGCGGAATTTTTCTAGGAAACAGTACGGGTGTGTGTGTATGTGGCTTATTCCACCCGCTCTAGCCCAAAGGCTAGACCAGAGGAAAAGGGGGACAGCTTCTGAGGGTATGAAGAGATTTCCGTTCCTGGGAAAAACTCCGCGGTGGCTTCGTATCGGCTGATGATAACGTTAAAATGCTATGAAAATTCGGCAAAAATATTATATTCAATTTCTTCCAAACTTCAGATATTTTCAAAACAAAGCATTCGAAAATATAAACTAAACATTAAATATTTCAGATTTTAAACCATCTTTTATAATTTTAAGTTAATAAAAAATTCTAGAGAATTCCATTAAATATTTCATCTCACTAGCATAATATTTTTCACACGTTTTCCCATAACATTTCCATGATATTCAAATGCCTGATAATAATCATCTCCTACTTCAAGATATTTATATTTTGTGCACAACGCCATACAAACTTAATTCTTAACCCATTCTAAACAAAAAGAAAATCAATCATATTGAGGTGGTATACTAATTTTATTACCTCATTGATTTCAGGAACCAAAAATTTAAACTTCAATAATTACCATTTTGTTACACAGAAGATACATTTTAACAGTCGTAAAAATATTTACACATTCTGAAACACTGCAAGTGGTTAAAAAATATTATAAGTGTAAATTTTATATAATTAAAACATAATAATACACAAATTATTTAAATGTGTCATGTTACAATCACATTGTTTTATCCTATGAATTTTATATTTCATTGTTAAACGAATTACACTCACACAATACGATAAAAGAATATTGCAGTTCACACACAGAATTACTTATTTTTTCGTATATGTAATGAAATTTTGGAAAAAAGAATTATTTTAACAACCCAAAATTAGATAATATTAAATTTTAGAATTAAGATTAGAACAAAATATTCCGTTTTTGGCATGATCTCAAGGTTAGTACAAAAAGTGACACACAGTACCCAAAATGACTGCTCAAAGGTTATGCTTGAATATATATATGCTTTATTTACAGTACTATACATTTTATATACAATAACACTTTCAAAAAAAAAGAATTCATTAAACTTTCTTCAAATTATTTAATCCTATTCTAAATTTCCTTCAAGTTAATCATTCAATGCAATTTTTCTAGATATTCACCAATGTTAACCTAAACTATCACAATTAATTTCAACAATAAATATTTGCTAATAGATACACACATCATTGATAATCAATTCCAGCAGTAATAAAATTCCTCATCATAACTTTGTTACTACCAATTACATTCATCAATAATCTTTACTAATAGTTATACACCTCAATAATAATAGGTTTTGCCAGTAATTAAATTCCTCAACGTAACTTTGTTACTACCAATTAAAAGCATCAGTAACATTTATTAATAGTTACACACATCATATTCAAAATCATCAATCATCATTTCAAAACATAACTTTGTAATTAATATTTAAATTATTTTCAATCTTTCACTCAAAATCTTAAAATTTTAGGAATGCCAAAATTAGAGTTCCAAATGACTTCCCTACATGACTTCATTAATATAAAATACTCTGAAGCAAATGCGTCTACCTTGGCTGACATCGATGACACCACATGTATACAAATGAGTTTCAGTCCTCGGACTCATTAACACACACAGGTATGAGGATAATAATCCGTTGCGTCATAATTGGCCGTCCACGTAGAATATCAGTAAACACAGTCTGGAAGTCACCACTCAGTTCTTGGTCCTTGTGCATAGGTGCAGAGTCTCACGGCTGGCATGGCGTTGATCGTTGTGGTCAAGGAAACAGGATCAAACTCTTAGCGTCAGTTCCAGATCATAACGACCGAGGGGTATATTTTTATTTCGGCCCAAGAAATTCAATCATCTCAATGCGAATGACTTCTCGTTTTGTTCTCCCCTGTCTGTGGCGTAAATGTTCCTTTCGGTATCGTACGGACTTGCTTATCTCTCACCATCGGTTCGGGCCCCGAGGGGTTCTTTTGTTCTAGTTTCCTTTAACATCGTCACTTTAAATTTTTCCTATTATTTTTAAATTAATTTTTATCTGGCGAGGGCCTAATTTTAAGTTTCATTTTATTCACCGAGCCTATGTATGTCTACCTTTTTATTGACACAACTTAATATTGCCTGCCTACCGCCGGAAATCACAAGCGATTTTTCGATTTTGATTTCTCCCTCGGTCGGTGGATACCTGAAGAGAAATTCAATGCTGCCATCTGTCGGCAGAGTGGGGAACTAAAAACGAGGTCCCAAAGATGGGAAAATTAAAAACGAGCTAACGGGAAAGTAATTTAAAAGCTTCCAAAAATGAATTTTTAGCCATAAATTAATTGGACACTCACGAGGAAAAGAAAAGGTTCGATAAGACACGTGTCCAAAACACGACAAGAGCTGCAAATATGGGAGGGGAAAATAAAAAAAAACAGATAACCACTATGTTGAAAATCAAGATTGTGGAGAAAAATTCCTTCAGGGAATCAAATACCTATTGTAAACGTACTTATTGTAATACCTATTGTAATACCTATTCATACCTATTGTAAACGTCCCTGGTTTCATACCTATTGTATGTTTTGTCACAAGTGATTTATTGTGATTACATCCGGTACATACCTCGATAACAGTAATTCAATACTTCTGCCCGGTGGGTGTACCGTCTTTCATTGTGAATTTCGTAGGCCCTGATAAGGGCCTTTTTTTTAAGAGGCGCGAAATCCGTGTTTACTCAGAGCAATTTGATGATAGTCTTTGAAGGTTTTGAAACGGCGTGTTTAGCCAACTCGACATGCAACAGGAGACTGCCGGCAGGTTGTATTTCCCTGCTGGTGATGGTCGATCGGTTCTTTAAGCAAGCGAGGTCAAAAAATTCTTCGGCAATTCTCTCGAAGATGTCGTTTACGAAAGATTCCAGGACTCACTTTGCTGGAGATGCCGATGTCGGGATGAACTTTTTCATATCTTATACATGTAGATAACGAAGGGACTCCTTTTTTCGTTTGTTCCTTTTATTCTTGTCACCAGCTCTGACTGATTTCTGGGATTTTCCGGCCTCTTTTAAACACACATTCACTTTCCAGGAGTGAAAAAGCTTGTGTTGGGAAGGTAAGTTAAAGATCCTCTTATCTGGGAATGGTCACGATTCGGACTTTAATTTCGCGGTCTACTTAAGGTATCCGACTACGTTTAAAACATCGGTTTTGACGAAAATTCCAAAATTGTTTTTATTCCTTTTTTTAAAATTGTTAGCTTATGTTTCTAAATCTGCTTTTATTTTTTCGATATGATCATTAGAAATGAAATTAGAGCGATTTATATGTCAACATCAGCTATGAATTTCATTACAAGTTGAAAATTTTAATCGTGTTTTCTAAAGAACTTAGTCTTTATCAAAAATGTAAACGACTCTTGCTTTAACTCGAATTCTAACGATGATATGTCCATGAAATTTTTTACGTATGTTTTTTATAATACTAAGAACGTAACGGACTACAGATTTTTGTTCGAGATATATTATTTGTTGATTTATATGTAAAATATAAACAATCCCCGTGAAGTTTACTGCTTAAACTTTATGGAAATAGTGTTTTAAGCTTACAAATATATAAATTTTCAAAATTGAACGTTTTATTTAAATCAGTAATCTCATCAATAATATATGATTTAGCCTGCTCAAAATTATGTACTTGGAAGTGTAAAAGTTCATAATCAAAAGAAGTTTCGCCTTTAAAATTTTTTATTGCAGAACTATGGCTATTAACCTTTTTATTAAACTCTTTCCCCGTTTGCCGAATATAGCATAAATTACATTCTTGACACTCTATAATGTAAATTAATCCCTTACACTTACAAAATTGATTACTATTGCCTGAACCATCTCCCACTTGACTACTGTTCTCCATAGGGCACGTAAGACACCTTTTATCTTTACATTTTGTATATATTTTTAATTTTAAATTATATAAACGTAACAGTTGTTCAGGTAACTTATTAACCACCACACTCCCCTGAACAAAACGTGCAGCAGGGCTCCTTGTTACGGAACGCGACGAGCCATGTCCCATGAGAAAATCTTTGATACTGGTTTGCATAATTATATAAAAGTTTTTACCTGAAAAGCAAAGAATACATTAGAAAAGCCTGCTTACTACATGAGGAACCTCGAGACAAACCATAAACATAAAACTAACTTAAAAATTAAAAACAAAAAAGAAATAAAGAACTTCCAATAGAAGATTGCGCAAAAGCTGCAAACTTTCATACCGAAAAGTACAATGTAAAACATAAACAATAGAAATAAACAAAAATTAAAATTCAAGCATAGACTGCTAAATCACTTTAACATAAAACATACCCTCCAAAGAAAAGATTTTCAATAGAGGATAGCGCAGAAGCTTTATATCCCCATAATGAAAAAATCAAATAAATAATCCAACAGATTTAGATAAAAATAATACGAATATAGACAAGAAACAAACAGAAATCAAGCAATCTGGGCATCCAAGCACCAACGGCAAGACTCTGTATAAGTGCCGGAACTGAACCATAAAACAACAGAGGTAACCGAAACGTCTCTTCATCAGGGAGCCTAACCATATCAGTTACCTCAAGGGGAAATTTCTGAATAGGATGCAGGTAAGCCCAAAAGACATCCTAAGGCCCCGAGTCCCCTAAGGAAGCGATAAGTCAAAAAGAAAATGAAAAGACAAACACAACTTACAATATGGGCTCAACGCACCTTACATGCAAGCACACAAAAAATCCTAATGCAACGTAAAAGATGCGTACACACCCCAATTCCGTAAGTGACGGTTATGGCGAAACAGCAGCCAATTCTATCCTAAAAGTTACGCCATTGTAACATTACTATAGCGCCATCCCCCATTACAGCTTAGCCAAATGAAAACACAAATACTATTCTAAACATCTTTAAAAATTCCTGAGTCTAAATGCCATTTTTTTAAAACTTTTAAATTGCCGAAATTTTTAGGGAAATCGTTTTTTCTCAAGTTTTCCTCGAAAATGCTACATGCCTCCAAAAACTCCCCGGCGTTATTACATATGTTTTTTATTCTGTAAAGTTGTGAGTAAAAAATATTATAATAAATTTTATAGTTTAAATTGCTATGGAAATTGGCAAACGTAATAACCTCGAAGTTAAAATCTAACCTTTTATCATATATCCCTATTTTCATTTCTCGATTTTGAATTTTAATTTTTAAATCCAGATAAGTCGCACAAAGATTATTATCGTTCGTCCGGTTTAAAGTTAGTTCCTATGGGTAGATTTGATTAAGAAATTCCAAATCGTTGCAGTTAAAAATTATAAGGTCATCAATATATCTAAATCCGGTAACATTATTTCAGTTAAGAAATTTAGTTTCGTAAAAATGTAAGAATAGGTTGGCAAATGCACTGGAATAGCAAATAATAAAACCAAAAACCCATTTGTATTTATTGAGGGTCCCGTAAAATAGCAGAGGGGATAAAAATTTAAGTAATTCCCAAAGAATTCCGGGAAACTCAAGTAATTGTGTATGTTGTAGAAATGATTTAAGTAGCTCTCAAAGAATTAAGAGAAAATTTAATTAAATGTGTATTTTGTTAATTGTACTGATAACTAATATTTTTGAATCCTAAAGAAAATGGATTAAATTTGTAAATATAATGGTATTAAGAATTAAGGTGTATAAGATATGTGATTTTGTTTTTTGGTTGTTTTGTTGCGTGAACACTTTGGTTTGTGTTCTATTTTAAGTGAAGAACTAAGTCATAGCTTTGGTTTGAGTTGTGTCAGTTAAAATAAAGAAATAAAAAAGAAATATAATATAATTTTGTGTTAAGGATAATTGTTTAAAAGTAATATGTGATACATGTAAGTAAATGAATTTTGCTATCTCATACTCAGATGAAAACACGGGATCATTTACTTGTAAAAATATATATTATTGTTGTGGCTACAAAGCGCCCCTCGGCACAAGTTTAAAGTACAGGTAGTATCCGAGTGGGGTGCTTTCTTATTCTCGGATAAACAGGGACTGTTATTCAAGCATGAAAACGTCTCGAAAAGACTTTTTTCACTCCCAAAAGGAAGGGGCGTAATGTCAGACACACGTCCGACATTCTTAATTGGAACTGAATGAAGGTGAGTAAAAGCACCTTCAATAAGCCACAAAAGAAACGACGATACAGGTGTACAATACTATTCATTCATTGTATTACTTTTATTTGGCTAAGTGTTTGCTGTGTTTAAATTGTTCTACTTTAGAAGTATATGGTATTTAATTTTATTGCTAAAACTTGTATGTATGTTAGAGAAAGATAAGAGCTTTGACGTCATCACCAGCGGGTTTATAAACCTTGTGTTTATACTGCACGCTGCAGCGAAGTGAAGAAAAGAGCGAACGTGCTATATTTTTATATATGATGTTATTCTTTTGGCTTGGATGTATAAGAATTGATGCATTGGTTGTAACTTCTTTCTATATTCTCTCTGGTAAATAAGAATGTTTATTTCACTTCTGACTCCAAATTCTTCAGCACTATACTGGTGATCCCAAGACAATCACGTCTCCCGTGCTTTTGAGATGCTTGAAGTTTTTGTTTGCAGAGAGATAACTACTCGACCAAAATCTAACGGCGCCCGTAGACAGTCGAGTCCAAGGCAGATAGGTGAAGAATCACCAACTTATTTGGTGCTTTTTATGAGATTCATGAGCATGCCCATTGGGGTATGTATCTAAGCCGATTTTGAATAGCTTTTTATAGTGAAGGAACCTGAGATAAGGACCTTCAGATTATCTGGTTTACATATATTATATATATATATATGATATATAATATATATATATATATATATATATATATATATATATATATATATATATATTATATATACACATATATATAGACATATATATAAATATACATATATATATACAGTGGAATCTCGATCGATCGTTTTCGGATCCATCGTTTTTCCGTATGTGTCGTTCATTTTATCCAGTCCCAAAGATCATATTGCTTTGTTATGTTTCCGCATCTATCGTTTTCCCGCATTTATCGTTCATTTCAATCGGTCCCTTGAAAAACGATAGATCGAGATTCCACTGTATATATACATACATATATACATATATATACATATAACTAAGATCTGACATTGCCCTCCCAAATCTATGGCTGGAGCTGCCACTGATTAGTATCTATATACCTTACAACCTATTTTCCCTGTATCATGCCCACAGCAATTCAATGTATTGTAAACTAGCTGAAAACCCGCGCTTCGCTACGGAGTACATTCAAATTAAATACCACGGTCAACGTATGCAATTTATGCCAAAAAATAAATATATATATTTATAATAAATGCGATGATCAATGTATACAATTGATGTAAAATATATATCTATCTATATATATATATTTATAAAAAAATCGTAAGGGATATGCATTTTTTTTTGATAATATCCAATCGTCTGCTGCATTAGAAAGAGAAAAAAATATTTTTTTTGTCTATTTAGTTGTTACGCACGTGACGATAAATTTATTGAAAGTACCAGAAAAAGAAATCACGTGATCAGCATTTAATGAATTAAATTCTAAAAATTAATCTTTAAAAATTCACGAAAAATCAGAAAATGGAGGTAAAAATTCGAAAAAAATTTCATTTTGAAGGATTTTTTATGATCTTTCTCGTGATATAAATTTTATAACCCTCAATGTATTATTTTAAATGCAAACGTAAAAAAAGTTTAAAAAACAGCTTAAAAATTTAATTTAAAAAAATCTAAGAATTTTTGAAAAATCTTTCTTAATGCACCCCTACACTATTAGAAGAATCGCCATGCAAAATTTCAGCTCTTTAGGTCCAGCGGTTTGGTCTGTGCGTTGTATGTCAGTCAGTCAGTCAGTCAGTGAATGAATGAGTCAGTTACGGAACTGTTTTATATATATAGATAGATATAGATTAAACGTTTGTCACTTGGAGAAACGTTTAATTGACAAAACGTTTACAATATAGACGTTTACAATATAAACGTTTACAATTGACAAATGTTTATAGATACACATTGGTATCTCAAAATTAGAGTAAGAGATGAAATAAAAATACAAAAATAAAAAAAGGATTTTAAGTAAAGAATGTTTTTTTAGGTACAGATGTGTTTCACGCACCTTTTTCAATTTGGCGATTTTTTTTTATGTTTGGCGATTTTTTTTATTTTTAGCAATTTTTTTTTTGGTCTGGCAGCCATCCGATTTGGCGTGATGTTTGTTTTTTGTTGCAACCCTGAATAGGTGTTGTGGTATTGTGTAGTGTTTTTCGAAGTTTAATATACCGGTGTTCGATATTTTTGTTAGCGTTTCATAGTAGTGGTTTAGGATTTCTGTAATGTTTTTGGAAGTTTAATGTCTTCGTTTTTTGATATATCTGCGTATGTTTTAAATAGATGTTGCGGATATGTGTAATGTTTTTGGAAGTTTAATGTCTTCGTTTTTTGATATATTTTGCGTATGTTTTAAAGTAGCGGTTGAGCATTTCTGTTTAGGTTTTGAATTTTAATATAGCCGTTTTTAGATATATTTGCGTATGTTTTAAATAAGTGGTTGAGTATTTCTGCTGAGGTTTTGAAGTTTAATACAGCTGTTTTTAGATATTTTTGCGTGTTTTAAAGTAGCGGTTGAGCATTTCTGTTTAGGTTTTGAATTTTAATACAGCCGTTTTTAGATATATTCGTGTATGTTTTAAAGTAGCTGTTGTGGTTTTGTGACATGTTTTTGAAAGTTTATTATTGCCATTGGTAAGTTTGTTTTGAATTTATTTTTATATTTGAGTTGTTATTGATATTTTGTGTATTATTTTAAGTGTATTTTAAGTGTAAAATGTCCGCGTAGGCCTGTTTTGGCGACAAGTTGGCGACAAATTTTTTTTGACGAGTATTTGGCGTCAAAAAAAAATTTGTCGCCAAGAGAGGTGCGTGTAATACATCTGTTCCTTTTTTTAATTATTTTAAGCACCTAAAATAATATTCAAATTAATATTAAGTTACTTAATAATTGTGTGCACGTCCGCCATCTTGGATTTTTTGCGCCAACTTGGCGATTTTACCGTGTTTTGAGGAGTGGAAAAATTCTCGCCAATGTGTTTTAAGCGGTGTTTTCAAAACGCTGGACTTTGAATTTTTTTAGCTATTTTAATAAAAACCACCTGTTTAAATTATGAAACTTAGAAAAATTTTTGAAAATCATTTAAATGTTGGACTTAGATTTATTGTTGGGTTTTTGATAAAAACCACTTTTTTCTGAAAAAATCGTTCTCAAATATTGGAAATTTTGGGTTTGTCTTTTAGCTTTTTTAATAAAAACGACCTTTTTAAATTGTGAAACTTAGAAATATTTTTGAAAAATCATTTAATCGTTGGACTGAGATTTTTTTTGTCATTTTTAATTAAAAACTACCTTTTCAAATTATGATCCATATGAAAATTTGGTCAAATGAATTTTACTTACAGATAAAATTTCAATGCCATCTATTCAGTTTGCCCTAACATTGACTAATAGCAATGAATCACCAAAATATTATGCTAATATATTGTTAATTAGAAAAAATACAGCATTTTCGTACCACCTAAATAACTTGCAATTTAAAAATTATCTAAAATTCAGCTTTGAAAAATGTAAAATAATTATGAACCCATAAATTTATGGTGAGTAACCAGATCCTCTCTTTTTTTTTCTTTTTTTTGTTGTTAGGGCATTGAGGTAATGAAATTTTACTTCAGATTTGACCTTAACCAAATATTTGGTGCATACAATAAAATCGGGACAAGGGTTATTTGACCATTTATCCTGCTGTGTTGGAAATAAGAAAAAAAAACCCTTTTCCTAAACCAATAACTTAACCTTAACTAACTTTTTAACTTAGGTTCCTGGGGAGAGAGAAGTTGAACTTCAGTTATTTAAATTTATTTGTAATCCACTACAACTTGGAATTATAAAATATTTTAAAATATATTGTATTTAAAATGTATACTGTATTTTACATTTTACGAAAAAATGATGGCAGATAATTTTTACTTCAAATAAATGAAATGGTGTATCATTATAGTATACTAATTGACAATCGATAAACAAAATTAAAAGCAACTTAAATTTAATAAGTTAACGAAAAACTGATAATGGATTCAAAAATTTTCAACAAAAAGACTCTTAGTTTTAAAAATAATTTACTCTTTTGAGTATAGTCAATTTGACTCAGATTTCCAGGTCAAGGCCAAGATCTGACCTAAAATTATTATACTGTAATTAAAAGATCACATCAGAAATAACTGTTTGATCTTAAAATTAGAGAATTTGACATTGGGTTATTTTTACCAGAACGCAATAATTATCGCCATGCGAAATGCGCCAAACCCTGGCGGAAAAATCCAAGATGGCGGCCGTGCACACAAATCTAGAGTATCCCCCCTAACTTTATTTCTACTGATCAGATATACATAATATATAGCCTATGTCCATCTGGAATAATGTACCTTTCAAACAGTGAAAGAATTTTTCAAATAGGTGCAGTGGTTCCGGAGATTACCCTCCATGTACAAAATCTGCTCTCTCTTTATATATTAGTATAGATATTATTGTTTGTATATATATTAGGATTATTTAATGAAACTCTTTTGAGTTCCCAAGAGTTTGTCTTTGAGCAAAATAATAAAGTATACAAGTATATACAGTGTTTGATTTCTAGAATTACAGGTGCCGGTACTGTAACCTTCTGAGGGGGATTCCAAATTATATATACATATAATTAATATATACATATAATTAATATATACATATATATATATATATATATATATATATATATATATATATATATATATATATATATATATATATATATATATATATATATATATATAATAGGCCAGGCCAACTCATTAACAACAGAGAAATATATGATTAAATAAATGTTTTTAATGATCTTAATTTTTTTTTTTCCGAAAGAGAGGTACCTGAGTGACGTTCCAGCACATTCTGCCTCAAATCAAGCCCTGAGTATATCTATATCTATCTATCTATCTATCTATCTATCTATATATATATATATAATCATCTTTTTTACACTGTAGTTTCCCCACCATGAGCTAAGGCAGTAACCTGATATTGAGAGGCGAGCACTGAACTCTGTATGAAGAGTTCTGTATCTGAGGAATGTACGACATTGCTACATTTCGCAGAACGATGCTACTTTGAATGTACAACAGAATTCAGAAAAAAATAATTTCCCCAAATGTTGTATCAAAATTCGGGTGCGGCTTATACACGAGTAAATACGGTACATTGCAATTATCTTGCTACAGAGTTTTAAATTTTATGTATTTTATATTTTTATAATTTTTGTATTTTTAAGAACCTAAATTGAAGTGTTTATATGTTTATTTCCTAGCTATTAAGATTATTTATAAAAACAAAATTCTTGAATTTCGAATATATTGTTTCCCCCAAAACATTTTCTACAAGCTATCCTATGACATACTTTTAAAATATTGAAATTTTGTCCTACTTTTTAAAACAAATTTATACATTTGGACCCTTTTCTAATACTTGGGCTATTTTAATTATTTACTCCAGATAAATGCTGCATTCAATATTTTTTTAATAAAAATATTCTAATGTTGTTTATTAGCTATTTATTGTTGAATTTATACAGAGTATTGATTGTCAGGCTAAAAGTTTTAAAACAGTAAGAAATAGTATTTTCTTATTTCTCATTAGGAAACTCTACTTGTGGAGTTTGACAACTTTTGGACGAACGGCACA
Organism: Dolomedes plantarius; assembly: GCA_907164885.2. NCBI lineage: Eukaryota > Metazoa > Arthropoda > Arachnida > Araneae > Dolomedidae > Dolomedes > Dolomedes plantarius. The sequence goes on along the minus strand of OU015503.1, from coordinate 39,706,206 downwards.
ATATATGAAATTGCTCCCAGTGAATTTTAACACAATTATTAACAGTTAAAAAACATGTATATAACTCATAACCAACAAAATTACTAAACACGTTATGTTTAGCTTGTATGATCATATACTTATAAAATACGGCTAAAAATTTTAAATTAAATTATCAGAGGAATCAGATTGGCAACTTTTAGCAACCTCTTGAAATCGTGGAGAGTATACAGTGGCTCACAAAAGTGTTTGTACACTTACGATTTTCAATGAAATAGAAGTCTATCCAGTAATAAAAAAAATATTTCAGAATGGGTATTTAATAATAAGATCTATAATCTATTCTTAACAAAACTACATGAAATATTTTGAAAGCATAGTAAAACTTTATTTTTAAGAAACCAGTAATCAAAATGTAACAAAAACTTTATCTCACAAAAGTCATCATACACTGAAATACTTTTGGATAAATTCATAATTAAAATTATCGTTTGTCTCTTTATTTTTATTTTTGAATTGTGGTGGCATTTAAAATATCGTTTGGCTTTAATTTTTGCTTAACTGCTCCGTAATATGCTATTTATTATATAAAAATGGTTCATAGTCGTAAAGAAACAACAAACAGCATTTGAAAATTGATTATTTTTCATCATAGTCGTGGTAAATTAGTTCGGAATATTGCTAAATTACTTAATTTATCCCATTCTACTGTGCAATATGTGATAAAACACTTTAAAAAAGAAAATTGGATCGTAAACAAGGTAAAAAAAATGTCGCCCAGCAAAGTTAACAAAACGTGATCAGAGATTTATAATTAGAAAATTTCTGAAAAATCCATGTTTGAGTGCTGTAAAAGTTTCTGCAGAGTTTAATGAAACATTTTCTACTTCAATTTCACCTGAAACTGTTCGACGAGTTCTCAAAGCAGCTGGATTACATGGGTGTTTTGCCCATAGAAAATTTTTTGTGAGTGAGAAAAACAGAAATCTTAGACATTCCTTCACACTATCAATGAGAAATAAGCCCCAAACGTATTGGAATAATGTCTTAGAATGGTAAGATGGGCGTATAATTGTATAGAGAAGAAAAAATGAGGAACTTAATCTCAAGAACTTAGTAGGAACAGTTAAGCATGGCGGTGGAGGTGTCCTTGTGTGGGGGTGCATGTCAGCAACAGGACTAAGCAATTTGGTATTTATTGATGGCACAATGAATCATACTGTTTATATAAATATTTTGAGAGACAATTTAAAATTATCAGCCCAAAATTTGGGTATTGGAAACAACTTTGTTTTTTATCAAGATAACGATCCTAATCACACGGCTTTCAACGTTCACCTTTGGTGTCTCTATAATTGTCCACAAGTTTTGAAAACACCACCTCAATCGCTAGATTTAAACCCAATAGAACATATTTGGAGAGAACTGGAGGTTTGAGTACGAAAACACGACATTCACACAAAAAGCGAACTAAAAACAATTATGATGGAAGAATGGATGAATATTGATGCAGAAATTACACAATAACTTGTGCAATCTGTTCTGAGACATTTAAAAGCTGTTGTGGATGCTTAAGGATATCCTACTAAATATTAATTTAACGAAAAATTAGAATATTTACTAATATGTAGAGATTTTTTACAAGTGTACGATGACTTTTGTGGGACAAAGTTTTTGTTACTTTTTGATTATTGGTTTCTTAAAAATAAAGTTTTACTATGTTTTTAAAATATTTCATGTAGTTTTGTTAAGAATAGATTATAGCTCTTATTATTAAATACCTATTCTGAAATATTGATTTTAATTAATAGATAGACCCCTATTTCATTGAAAATCGTAAGTTTACGAACACTTTTGGGAGTCATTGTATTTTAATAGCATGCCAACCTCGACCAAAAAGCAATAATCTACTAATTTGCTAAAAACAACATACCATGGCTGAACATGCAGTTTTTAACAGTTTTATAGTTATACGTATTGTATTGTATTGGCAATTAGCTTCACTCACAAAAAATAGCGTAAAATGTAGAAATCATAAATATTTTTAGCATCTTAGCTAAACAGTTGTATCATACAACAGAAAAAAATACCTGTAAATTAAATTAACTTGATTAGCTGTTTTCTTTTTTAGCATCTAGATCAATGTAATTACAGTTTGTGATCCATTCTAAAAGCTGAGAAAGTTTGTCTAAAAGGGCGCCATTCTTTACTATTAATTTCTAACGCTAATAGAGCATGGAATGCAAAATAAACTAGGCGCTTACGCGATACAGTTGCCACTGATGATTAGAAATATATTCCAAAGACAAAGTCATGTAATTGCCAGAGTACAGGGGAGAGTGTTGCAACTTTAACAAATGTTTATATCATTACCACAAGAAGTAATTTAAAATATATATTTAAACTAAAATAATTTAAAAGTTCTACGAAGATTATAATATTAGATGAAACAACTCAACTTGTAACGAAAATGAAAGTTTTATGCTTTTTGTGAATGGCAACAGTGTGATATATACACTGCTGGCCACTGTAAATGCAACACCCTGAAGGAAACATGCAAATAATATGAAATTTACAACATGCATTAGCGGAGGTGAGATATGCAAATGATTAGAATTTCAGCGCAGACGCACATCACGCGCGCCTGTGGCGCCACTTCAAAGCGCTATTTAAGGCTTGGAGATTTCGACGATTTCAAGTTCGGCAATTGTGTTTTTCTTGTGGTTTTTTCAAAAAAAAAAACGATCAATTATGCCTCGTCGAAAACAGCGATCATCTTTTGATCAAGTATCCGAGTTCGACAGAGGAAGGATAGTGGCCTACCGAGATTGTGGATTATCTTTCAGGGAAATCGGTAGTCGTGTTGGACGAAACCAAACAACTGTAATGCGGATATGTGATCGTTGGATGCAGGAGGGTACGACGGACCGGCGTGTTCGATCGCATCCACCTCAGTGCACCACTTCACGTGATGACAGGTAAATTGTGCGCATGGCAGTGACGGATCGCTCAGTCACATCACGAACCATAGCACAGCACATGCAGTCTGTAACGCATCATCCAGTGTCTGCGCGTACCATTCGACGCCGTTTACAGCAGAGTGGTCTGTCCGCAAGACATCCATTGCTTTGTCTACCCTTGACGCAGAACCACAGACGTCTCCGCCGCCAATGGTGCGATGACAGAAGGATGTGGACGGCATAATGGAATGAAATTGTCTTTACTGACGAGTCACGCTTCTGTCTGCAACACCACGATGGTCGCATTCGAGTTTGGAGACACCGTGAAGAGAGGATGCTGAACAGCTGCGTTATGCACCGCCACACTGGTCCTGCACCGGGTATTATGGTATGGGGCGGTATTGGATATCACTCTCGCACACCTCTAGTACGCATTGCCGGTACTTTAAACAACCAGCGCTACATCTCCGAGGTGTTGGAGCCAGTTGTCCTTCCTTACCTTCAGGGCTTGCCCACAGCCATATTTCAACAGGATAATGCGTGACCACACGTGGCACGCATTGTCCAACGGATCTTCGTCAATCGCCAGATTGAATTGCTTCCCTGGACGCCTCGCTCTCCGGATCTTTCGCCGATAGAAAACATGTGGTCCATGGTTGCTCTACGATTGACCCAGATTCCATCCCCAGCTGCCACAGCAGATCAACTTTGGCAACGTGTGGAAGCTGCTTGGTCTGCTGTACCCCAAGAACTCATCCAAAGTCTCTTTGAACCAATGCCGAGGCGTGTGGCAGCGGTGATCTCCAACAATGGCGACTACTCTGGCTACTGATTTTGGCAGGAACCACACTTCACAGAAGTCTATAAATTTAATCATTTGATACTTGATCAACACGTTATCAACAAAATAAATTTTGTTGTGATATCTCTTGTATTTCTTGGTGTTGCAATTTGGGTGGCCATCAGTGTAGTTTAATAATAATCTTGATGTTGAAGTTATTTTTTCTGTGAGTTGTGATTTATTCTAACTAAAATAAAACTTGACATCATGGTACGGAGGATACATTAAGAAAACGTTTGTTCGCACTGCTTTTACGAAGACTGTCAATAGCTTAATGTAGGAATTCGAAAAAGAAGTGGCAAATGGCGTAAAAACGAAAAAGTCGTAAAAACGAAATGTTTAACTTTAGATCGTATTTACAGTGAATTAAAAGACTGTGACGATATAATTTTGAACAATATCAAAAGAGATGAAGATTTTGAAAATGAATATAGTAACATTGAATAATATCGAGAGAAAATGGATGTAGTGAGAGTAAAAAATGAAAACTTCTTCAATAAAAAGGGTTCCGACAGAACAGCTGAATGAGAGATTTTATCGCCAAACGAAAACGGAAACGAAAAATGCGCCTACCAAAAATTGAATTGTTACATTTCGGTGGCGATTTGAAGGAGTATTTAGGATTTTGTAGTCAATTTCAAAGAATACATACTGATGAAGATTTGGCACCGGAAGATAAATTTCAGTATTTATTACAGTGCATGGTGCAAGGAAGTCGAGCTCGCGAAGTTATTGAAAGTTTCCCTCCAACATCTGAAAACTATGAAAAGGCAATTGAAGCTTTAAAGAACAGATTTGGGAGAGAAGAATTGTTAATAGAATTTTATGTTCGCGAGTTATTAGCTCTTGTTATACAGAATGCAACAGAAAAAAAGGGGTGAGTTAAATATTTGTTATTTGTATGATAAATTAGAATCCCATTTGAGATCCTTAGGGCCTGTTCACATAGGAGTCCGTTGCGTTACGTTAAGGAAAGTTGACGTTGAGACGAAAATAGACCACTCATATGCCTCCAAACGATTAGCAATGAAATTTTTAACGCCTATGATTGGTTTATTTTCGTCTCAACGTCATCTTTTCCTTAACGAAACGCAACGGACTCCTATGTGAACAGGCTCTTAGAGTCAATAGGGCTAACAAGTGAAAAATATGAAGCCATTTTATTCCCTCTGGTTGAATCATGTGTCCCCGAAGAATTGATGAGAGTTTGGCTGCGAAATCCAACACAACCATCAGCCGAAAATAAATTAACAGGTGATTATGGGAATAAACTTTAGAATTTACTTTGTTTTTTAAAACGTGAAGTAGAAGGCGAAGAACACTTACAGCTTGCTAGAAATGGAATGAAAATTGAATTCAACAATGGTAATTTGAAGAGTAAGAAAAAAACAAAATTTAAATGTGACAGTGCCCACTGCAAATAATTTATTTTCGGGTGACATGCCAAAAAGATAGTTTCATTGTGTGTTCTGTGACAAGTCCCACGAAAGTAAAGATTGCTTATTAGCACAAAATTGGTCTTTAGACAAGAAAAGGGAAGCTATAAGTAATAAGAAGGTGTGTTATGTTTGTTTCAAGGGTAGTCACAAAGAAAGGGATTGTAAATCGAAAATCAAGTGTATGATTTGTTCTAAAAGACACCATACAATCATGTGTTTTGAATTACTAGTAAATAAAAGAGAGATTTCAACAAATGAGACGATTGACTCGAGCAACGCACTGATCACCGAAGAATGTTCTGAAACTGTATTACTGCAGACTATACTTGTAAATATTGAAGCCAATGGAAAACAAAAGTGTGTTCGAGCATTGATTGACAGTGGTTCTCAGAATTCGCATGTATTGAAAAAGACTGCCGAAGAACTAGGACTTGTACCTGTAAGTAAGAGAAGTTTAGCCCATTCATTGTTTGGTGGTGTTAAAACACAAGTGAAAGATCACGGTCTGTATGAAGTGAAGCTTAAGTCACCCAATAGTAAATATTCTCTTGAAATACAGGTTTTGGATCAGTTATCTATTTGTGGAAAAATTCCTAGACTCAAAAGAGGATTGTGGAATAAAGATTTAAGAGAAAAGAAAATCTGGATAACTGATTACGGAGGAGGTTCTCCTGAAATAGAACTGTTGATTGGAGCGGACTTCTGTGGACAACTTTTCACTGGACTTATACACAAACTTGAATGTGGATTAATTGCATATGAAACTTACTTAGGTTGGGTTTTAATGGGTAGAACATCAAATAACATTAAAAGCGCATCACAGTCAAGCGCTACTGAAAGTATCACAATGCTCACACATAGTGAAAAATAGAACACTTCTGGGATTTGGAACTTTTAGGGATAAAGGAACCTACAGAAAAAAACATCCAGAGAAGAAGTGGTGAAATTCTTTAACGATACTTTATCCACTGATCTTGATGGTCGTTATATGATGAGATTACCCTGGACTGACAATTCTAGTCTTCCTGATAATAGGAACATTGCAGAAAAAAGACTACTAGCAACAACTTCAAAATTGATTTCGTCAGGAAGATATTCGGATTACAATTCAGTTCTCGAAAGTTGGGAAGATGAGAAGATCATTGAAGAAGTTTTAGAAAGTGGAAGAGAAGAAAGGTGTCATTATCTTCCTCATCGTGCAGTTTTTAAAGAATGCTCGACAACGCCACTCAGACCAGTATTTGATGCTGCATGTAAAGAAAAGAGCAAATTTTCTCTCAATGACTGCCTAGAAAAGGGATTGAATGTTTTAGACACACTTCCTTCCATACTGATGAGATTTAGAGAAAATAAAATTTGAATAATTGAGGACATAAAGAAAACATTCTTACAGATATCCATTCATCCAGAAGACAGAGATTTCTTAAGGTTTTTCTGGTAGAAGGATTATGAGGAAAGAAAAATTAAGATTTATCGTCACAGAAGACTCGTTTTTGGACTGAAGTGCAGTCCTCAATAATATCGTGTTATTGCTGAAATTTCGAAAAAAAGTTTCTACGTAGACAATTGCGTAATGTCTGTTGATACAGAAGAAGAACTCTCTGAGTTTTTAAATGGAGCTATAGAATTTATGAAATTAGGAATCTTTGAACTTAGGGGCTGGGAAAATACTTCAAATGATGCTGATTCAAAACCATCTCATGTTTTAGGACTTTTATGGGACCGAAAAGAAGATCTGCTCTTTTGTGACACTAGTCATATAGACACTGCCTGTGAGCCTATGTCCAGAATGAATGTGTTATCTTGCATCCAGAGGATTTTTGATCCTATTGGATTCACATTCCCAGTAACTATTGTTCCTAAATTATTGTTGCAAGAAACATGGAGAAAAAAGTTAGGTTGGGATGAACGACTACCCATGCATACAGAGAAGAAATTTATGCAGTGGTTAAAGGATTTGGCTCATCTAAATAACATAAAAATTCCGCGATGTGTAATCTCTAAGGAATTCAGAGGATATTACAGCATGCATACCTTTTGTGACGCCAAATCCTTCTCACAATTCAGGCTGTGTGGTCCTACTCATTTAGATTGACGCGTATTCACATCTCGCTTATTACAGGGTTGATGAAATGGTAGGTTCAGGAGGAAAGGCCGATGAAATGTGCTGCTGACAAATGGTAGGATAATCTAATTGGTTGTTTTCAACAACATGAATTGTGAAAATCTTCGTCTGTGAAAATATTGCTGTCTACAGTCTCAGTGCCAGTAGCTCTGAATCCGTTCACAGCAATCTGGACAGTATTAATTCTAAGGTAGGCTCCTCGTCATCTTACCCCACAAAGCCATTTTCGATTTCAACTTGTTTATCAGTATCCAAGCTTATCGTAAATAAACTATAACATACATGATTTTTAACGTCACGAGTGGTATTTTGAAAAATGGAGGAGAAAAAATAACTTACCATAGTCGGGTAATTCCTTGCGCTGTGAAGTCCAAAATTTACAAGCACAGATTAAAGAAATACATTTCAGTCGCCACTACTCACAAAACGATCTCAATTTATATTTCTTGTAGTGGGCGTCATAACCCAATACTAGAGTCTTAAAAATTGCCTGGACAGGTGCTGCTATCTATGATTGCGTCGGAGAAATACCAAGTTCATCATCTTCCTCGCTTCGTCATCTTACCCTACTTTCCCCTATATATATATATAATATAGAATATTTATATTTTTTAAAGAAATTTATTTTAAAAATTTAATTAAAAAATGTTTATTTAAAAACTAATAACTTAAAAATAAAAAAAAATTCTTTAAATATTTTTTTATTTGAACTTTATTTATAATTTTTTATCAACTAATTTTTTTATTAATAAATTCTTAAACAGGTTAATAAATATGTTTTGTTATTAACTTTAAAGATAATTTTTTAAATAAATAATTTTAAAATAAATTTATAAATAATATAGAGTATAAATATATACTTTATAATAATTTAAATTTTCTAAATAAAATTTATAGAATATTTTTATTTATAACTCATTTATAAATAAGTTAATCATTTACTTATTTATTTATTATCTTTTGTAAATATTTTTTTAAATAAATAACTTTATAATTATATAATCTTTAAATAATTTAATGTATAAATAAATATTTTATAACTTATTTGTAAATAAGTAACAATTTATTTATTAACTTTATCTCCATTTATTAACTATATTTAAATGTTCATACAATTAATACACAACAAAACAATTAGGTATTTTGAAAGAAAATTAATATCAGCATAAGTTTTCCATATAAACGTTCACTGCTCATGCCTTTGAAAAAATATCGATCAGACGACAGTTTCTGTGTGAGAAAGTGTATTCCTTCTCATTTTTTACCTCTTCATTCACAATGTTCCAAAATTGCACGCATGCGCAGAAGAAAAAGGACTCTGGTGCCAATCCGGACCTTTGCGATTTATCGCTTCATGTTTTTAAGATGTAGATTTCTGTAACGTCTATTTATGTATCTCATACATTTAAAATGTAGAATTTTTTGTTCTTAGTAATGCATTTTATATATTTACTCTCAAACCCCTTATGTTTAATTTTATGTATTAAACCCTTTAGAACTTTTCATAAATATAGATTTGCTTTTTCTCAAGATTACATGTAAGTAGAAAATTTCCGTTTATTGTTACAGTTTTGAATAGTCCTTGAAAGATTTTTCTGATTACTGTCATAAGTAATCAGTAAATAAATGTTTGCATACATATAAATTTACACTCAAATATCTGTAATAACATATCTGGTGTGTAAATGTTGGTTAATTTATTAATTTGTAACAGAGGAAACATGTGAAGCTTTATTTACCTTTTTTTCAAAAAGATTTGATAAAGTTGTCACGTTTGTTTTTATTCCTAAATAATGTTTTTGTAAGAAAATGATATATAGATATGATTTTAATTGTAGTGAGAATAATAGGATTATAAGATGATTATGTAGAGAGACGAGGGAATGTTCACAAAGAATGTGACCGTAAAATTATAGTGTGTTCACAGAGATCAAAGACGCCAACCTTTTCACTAGGAAAAATAAGAGTTCTGTACTCGGAAAAAGTTCGTTGCTAAAAACAAGTTCAGTAGATCGGAATAAGATCGATACTAACAAAGGGGTTCAGTACGGCACTAAGTTGAAGAAGGCGAACTTACACAGTAACGTCTGGATGAAGAAAGCTCTCAGCTCGTGAAGATGAAGTTGACGTTGTTGGCCGGAAGATCTGAACTAGATACTAGTTTCTCATATTACTAATAGAAGCACCAACTCTGGAACGGTGGACATCAGGAGATATCGTGGTTAGCAAATCTGCGCAAATTCGGCAGAATTAAAGATGTGGTAGAACAAAAATCGTTGTTTCGTAAACGCCACACAATCGTTGTTTCGTTGATTGTTATACGTCGTGCCTCGAAAAAAAAACACTGGTTCGATTGCTGCTCAAAGTAGCTTGCTGGTATGTTCATATGTTCTAATAATGATATGTTCCAAATAAAGATATGTGTAGTAATATTAAATTTTGTGTATGAAATTATCTAATCTAAATTTTAATTTAATAACCAGCTCCAGTTTCAGATTCCTATGTGATTCTGTTTTGTTTTTCAGTTTTCTAAATCTTCCAGAAAAATGCGATATTTCCGGCCATCTAGTGGGGTTGGTAAAATGCACGGTCCGATTAAGTAAACAGCGCCCTCCAACGTCAGGTTTGGGTTTCCGGTCATACATTCCTATGTGGTTATTGCTCGTCTTGATGCCTACTATCACCCCTCTGAATTTGTCGGTCGAATTTTGGAACACCCTGTATATATATATACACATATATATATATATATATATATATATATATATATATATATATATATATATATATATATATATATATATATATATATATATATATTTATATATATATACAGGGTGCGCCCATAAAGTAACCGGAAATTTTTTTATAAATAAGAAAAATATTACTCACCTTCAAATAAATTTATCTCCTTCAAAATAATCGTCAAAAGAGTATATACAATTTTCCAAAGTTTCTTCAAGTCATCGAAACACTGTTTATAGTCGTCGGAACTAACCGTTCGCAAAATACGCGTAACATTTGATTTAATATCTGAGACGTTTTCAAATCTCTGTCCTTTCATGGATTTTGCATTTTTTTATTACAAAGGACTTATTCACAACGAATTTTTTCCTGAAAATCAAACAATTAATCAGTATTTTTACAAGGAGGTGCTTTTTCGATTAAGAAACAGGGTAAAGCGAGTTAGGAAGGAACTGTTTGATTCTGGGCAATTGTTTGTTTTACACGATAATGCTTGGCCCCCTACAGCAATTTCTGTACAAAAATAACTTGATAAGCATTCAGTAACAGAGATGAATCACCCACCATATTCTCCCGCCTTAAAGCCAGCTGATTTTTTTCCCTTTTTCCGAAGCTTAAGATGGTCATGATAGGACAGAGATTTCAAAAATGTCTCGAATATTAAATCAAATGTTACGCGTATTTTTCGAACGGTTACTTCCGACGCCTATAAACAGTGTTTCGATGACTTGAAGAAATGTTGGAAAAATTGTAGACTCCTTTAGTGATTATTTTGAAGGAGATAAATTTATTTGAAGGTGAGTAATATTTTTCTTCTTTTTAAAAAATTGTCCGGTTACTTTATGGGCACACCTTGTATATACAGTGAAATCTCGATCTATCGTTTTCGAAGGGACCGACTGAACTAAATGATGGATGCGGGAAAACGATAGATGCGGGAACATACAAAAAAGTACACCGATCAAAACAATTAGGGGAGCACATGGTTTTAACTAAATTACGCAAATACTTACACCGATAAGTAACATAAAATAAATCATCCATAATTTAAAGCCTAGCAGGAAACAGAAGAAGAAAACTTCATATGCAAATAAAAGTTCATGACGTCATAAACCAGAAAAAGAACATAAGGGCGGAAATCGGGATGTTGCAGAAACGTCTGTTTCACTGCCTTAACTGTGAAATTCGATTGCTCAGTTTTTCTTTTTGAGAAAAGGTGACTTGAAATTGTCTCAACAACGTGATTTACCGGAATCCATGGCATGGCGTATTAAAGGCAGACTTGAATCCGGGCAAACACAACGTAGTGTCGCGGACGCTGTTGGAGTCGCCAGAAGTGTCGTTGCAAGGCTATGGAATCGATTCCAAGAAACAGGGAATGTTAGACGTCGACCAGGGCAAGGTCGTCCACGCGCCACTACAGCAACTGATGACCGGTACATACTGTTAACAGCTCGTCGAAACAGAACAGACAATGCTACTCAGCTGAAAAGACAGTTGCTCTTGGCAACAGGACGAAGGGTTTCCAGCCAAACAGTACGTAATAGGCTTCATCAGGGAGGTCTCTATACACGTAGGCCAATGGTCTGCATTCCGTTGACCTCACGCCACCGTGCGTCCCGAAGAAGATGGGCTGCTGAACATCGAGATTGGGAGCAACATGATTGAAGCCAAGTGCTGTTTACAGACGAGTCCCGAAGCAGTCTGGAGTGTGACACCGAAGTGTTTTGGTATGGAGGGAAAGGAGCACTCGAAATAATCCCACATTCGTTCGTGAAAGGTCACAATACAGACGATCTGGTTTTATGGTAGGGGGTGGAATCAGCATAGGTGGACGTACGGACCTGCATATCATTCGGAATGGTACTTTGACGACCCGAAGGTATGCAGACGAGATACTGAGACCTCATGTCATACCTTACGCTGCAGCCATTGGAGATTCCTTTGTTTTCCAGCATGATAATGCCAGACTGCATACAGCTCCTCTTGTGGAGAACATGCTTAAAGCTGAAACAATACAGCGAATGGAATGGCCAGCGTTCTCTCCTGACCTGAATCCAATCGAGCATGTTTGGGACATGCTCGGACGACGCATTGCTGCGAGACCAAGGCCTCCTTTTACTCTCCGAGACTTGGAGATTGCACTTCTTGAGGAGTGGAACAGTATTCCCCAAAGTCTTATCGATAACATTATCGCATCCATGGAAAACAGGTGTGCAGCAGTCTTAGCTGTTCGAGGAGACCATACGCCATATTAAAAATCTTGCATCATTTCTAAACAATACTTTTTTTTATCGTTTACATGTAACCAAATTGTTGCCCTAAATCATCTTTTCATGTTTTTTCCATATTTTCAAAGAATTAAAGCCTAATTGCAATTTTTACGTCTTTTTTTCTATATTGCGCATTGATACGTGTATACTATCCATTTTATGCCAATACGTGGCTGTCTCGCACGGTTTTCTTAACTTCTTTGCTTGCTCCCCTAATTTTTTTGAGCAGTGTATTAACATACCTTAAATTTTGATATCCCTAAAATATATTTACTGACATACATAAATGCATACATACCCGTAGTGTAACTGAAGATAATATTACAAACTTGTACTGAAATCCCAGATAACAATAATAAAAAAAGGAATACACGTAGATACACAGGAATTGTGATTCAAATAAAAGTACTTAATCGTCGTTTGTTTTTTGGCGGTTTGCTCTCCACAAGTAAATAATATTATTTTTGTGTTGAAAGTTGCATTCTTTTCGGTATCGGTTATTGTGTGAGAGTATAAAGAAGCGGCAGACGTGAATCGTTTGTAACTAGAACCATTCCATTGCACTGGATGAGGTCCGACATAATACCACCAGGAAGTTCTGCTTCCGGGTGAAACACTCATCGGCCAGTGTAGAACTGCAGTAATCAGAAACTTCTCACACACTAGACCAAACACCAGGGCACCTCCATCCCAAGGTCAACAAAAAAGCTAACTGTGAGCCATTGCTGATAAGAACAGAAATGTTGAATAGTCGATGAATTTGGAATTAGTTGCCGAAAATAGGGTACTCCAGGGGCTAAATAATTAAGGAACACCAACGACGAACAAATAATGGGAGTGGTACAATAAAGCGAAACCAGGCTAAAGAAGAGAGAACAAAAATACGAGACCGCGTATCTCAAATGTCCTGCTCATTGGTTAATTAGAGTGTCATTCTAGCTCAATCCAGACGTTTATATTTCCGGTTCAGTTATTATGAAAAAACGATCGATCCGATAAATTAATGTAAATGTGCGATATTCTGAATGAATATTGTGGGAAAACGATGGATCGAGGAACGATCCATGCGGTCTTATTTGCTTGTTTTCTATGGAATTTATTCGGGACTGGGTGAAATAAACGATACATACGTGAAAACGATCGTTCGGGGAACGATCGATCGAGATTCCACTGTATATATATATATATATATATATATATACACACACACACACATATATATATATATATATATATATATATATATATATATTTTAGTACTTTGATCATTTTCAATTTTTTTCTTGCTGTTTGAATTGCAAAAACTTGATATCAGGATATTGTCTGTTTAGATCGTTATCTGTAGAGAGAAACTGAAAAAATCCGAAATAATGTCATTGAGAACAATAGGAAGGACCGGTTGCATTTGATGAAAATGTTAAAAACCAGTAAGCCCTGAATGCACGGAAATTTCTTTGTAGTTGTCGTTCGAACTTATGCCACCTGGTTGGAGTATTCCAGACCAGGTCCTTATAAGGCTTCGAGCTGAGAGGTGCGGCTCAGGTTTAGTATGGAACCACAAGGGCCAGATTTCGATTGAGCCAGGTGCTACCACGAGTTTGACCGAGGAACCCCAATGGCAATATCGGGAAGGGATCGTACCTTTTCCCACCCACTGATATCATAAAAAGGCCTTTCTGGTCTTGGGATTGGAAATGCCCGTATCTGTCTTGGATGGTATTGAATGTCGTTCATCTGTATTCGATCTGACCCCCATCCTGTCCTAAGCCCGAATCGCTAACGTTTAGGTACCACGGACCCTAAAATATCTTTATACCCCCGACTTAACAAATAATGCTAGCGTCTATAAACGTTTTGATGCACTTCTACAGTTTTTGATTTTTCTTATAGCTATCTGAATCGCCATCGATGTAAAATGAATCAAACGTAATGAAACAGAAAAAAAAATTATCCTCATTTTATAATTGTGTTCCCGAAAAGGCTAAGTTGTCAACGCTATATCTCTCACGCGCCATGAAGAACAAAGAAAACTAAGTTTCCATTTGCAGAAGCTGCATTTAAAAAGCAAACTCCTTTCTAGAAAGTTTTGCTGTTACGGAATTCCTATTCACCTCTTTGACAAGAGAGAGAAGCAGATGTTACACAAATGGAAGCCTTGTTCTTCCCAAATTAGACATTAATTCTTACAATAGAGTTTGAAGCGCACGTGTGAATCTCAGATGCGGAAATTGGCTTATCAAGGATGAAGAGTGAAATAAAAGATTCAAAAATGTTTTTCTTTTTATTGTTTATGGATGCTTTACAATTAATTTATTAAAGAGCGTTTATTATAAATAAGAGTAGTCTGAGGTTTCAAACTAGCATTTAAGTTCGAACTATGTGTGCAATGAGGGTAATTTTAACGTTTTGCTTGATCAAATGCTTGTTACTGGCTAAGTTTGCAGGTAATAGAAACTTAATTTTTTCTTGTCTGAGTATTTTCCCGCTATATTACAGGGAAGCTGAAATTGTATTGATGAATATATGTAATAAATTAAAGTCGATTTTGCATCCATTTCTGATCAGAAAATGAATGCATTTGAACTTGGTTAAAAGTTATGGCGCCAGATAAACTCGCGTTTAGTTCCATTTTCTAATTATGATCTCACTGCGACTATTGATTACTGTTGTGATATGAGCACGTTATATTAGTAGACAGGAAATTCCTTCTTTGAATTCAGTGGGTGGGGAAGGTACGATCCCCCCAGATGTCACCTCTGGAGGGGAGGATGCTCTTTCAAAATTGAGGTGGCACATGCCTATGTCGCCAGTTAAGTCGCCACCTCGGCTAAGCAATTTCAAAGTCAGGTTTTTAAGACTTAGTTCCTAATACATAATTTTTAAACCTTAATTTAATTGCATACCGAAATACGATAATGTAAACATTTCACATTCTGTTGGCCATATAATCTGGTTTTATTAAGACTTACTTTTCAAAATAAGTTTAAAAGTAAACAAATAATGTAAACAATTATAAGAATGTAAACAGTTTCAATGTCAGGCTACAAAAGTGATTTTGTAATATATAATTTTTAGTCTTTATTTAATTGCATAGTGAAGTACGATAATGTAACCAATTTTACATGCTGTTGTCCATATTATGTGGTTTTTTTAGGATTTACTTTTCAAAATAATTTTAAAAGTAAATAAATAATGTAAACAATTTTAATAACGGAAACAATTTCAAAATGAGGCTTAGAAAACTTATTTTCTAATATATAACTTTTGTTTTTGGTTTGATTGTATACGAAATACGATAATGTATACAATTTGACATGCTGTTGTCTATATTGTCTGGTTTTATTATTATTTAATTTCGTTAGACACATGACTTTGTAAAAAAAGATCCCTACGCGAAGACTGTAATGCAGTTCAAAATTTGCCTTCCAGTAATAAAAGTTATAGAATTTACACATTGTTCTGTGAAATGGAAAATACTTTTTAGCTGAGCTATAGAAATGTCTAGACTTTGCACTCTGTAGGTAGTCTGTAAAAATTAAACAAAATTAAATTACGTTTAAGGGCAACTGCACGCCGGCAAAGCTCAAAATACACAGTTCATTACTTCCAACGCAAGTGAACTCGATTTTATCGTATTTCTAATTGTTTATTTATTTTTTTTTTTCACCAGCCAGCGACGAGTTTCCAAATGAAATTGCAGAGCAGTTTTCGAGATGCCTAGCAGACCAGCGTGAACCATGGAGCTACACCGGAGATAACGGTGAGTAATGCAACCGGACTCTGTGTATGTAATCAAATCTCATTCGCGTAAGGTATTTTATTTCGATGAAAATAGCTGTGATTAGAGATGGCTGATTTTTGCTACCGTTTTACACCTAGGATGTCCTGTTTTTTACCAATAAAGGAGATGGGTTTATGAGATTAAAAACTGAAAAAGGATGTTGAAGTAAAAAAGAAAAAGAAAAATGAATAAATAATTAATTAGCAATTAAATAAATAATGATAAAAAATAAATAAAAGAATAATAATAAAATTAGTAAATGAAAAATATATATATAATGAAGGATAATTAAGTATAATTTAAAGGTATGCAAAGATTACATGCACTTAGTTATCATTATGTAAGTTGGTAGCGTGCAGAAAACATGTGCCGAGTTAATTTATTAATGTTTTGTCTCTGATTTTAATTTTACATGATGTATTTTTGAGTAGTATGAGTTGTAATACTACTTGTCTACTGTTACACATAGAAATTAAAAAGAAAAGAAAGAGAAGAATGAATGTATTGTAATTTAACTTTGCTTGTAATCAGAAATAAATAAAGAAAGGAAAAAGTCGACTGGAACCGGTAACGACCAGCTCGAAAATTTAATTTGTTTTAGACCTTCAAGTAGAGGGTCTGTTGCCACGGATATGGCTAGGCAGGAACTACATTATTTTTGAACTGAGTTGTTTTGTTTAGTTAATGTGACTTATATACAAAACCTTGCCGATTATGCATTCGCAGTGGTCGGTATGATTTACGAATTACCAATAAAGCAGTTTCTTCAAACGAAACTCCCGCAAACATGTGAAAACCGAAGGGCAGAAAATGGATGCAACACGTTTTTTGCGTGTTAGTATACAATATGGGGTGAAAGATCCCGGGACTAGCAATGAAAAAAAAATCGATTTTATTCTTCAACATAGTTTCCTTCAAGAGTGGTACACTTATTCCAACGGTCCTCTAAAATTTGAATACCTTTCATATATTACGATTTGTCAAGGGCTTCAAATTGGGCATCAGTTTCGCATTTGACATCCTCATTTGGTGAAAATATCTTCCCCTGGAGCCATCTCTTAAAGTTAGGAAACA
Source organism: Dolomedes plantarius (assembly GCA_907164885.2). Taxonomy (NCBI): domain Eukaryota; kingdom Metazoa; phylum Arthropoda; class Arachnida; order Araneae; family Dolomedidae; genus Dolomedes; species Dolomedes plantarius. The sequence continues at coordinate 39,688,989 of OU015503.1, read as the reverse complement.
AATAATAATCGCTGTGGCCCAGATCTGATTAATACGGGGGATGGTGGAGCAATTCGTATTTTAATTCATTCAATTTTACCATCGCTTTCGTTGATGTGTGATCTGGTGCATTGTCATGGTGAAACAGCACTTTTTTTCGCTCTGTGCGGCCTTTTTTTCTTGATTTCGTCCTTCCAGCGGTTCCATAAGGCTGCATAATACTCTACTGTGATTGTCTTTCCTTTCTCAAGATTGTTGATGAATATTATGCCACATGAATCCCCAAAAATACTGGCTAAGACCTTTCCAGCCGATTGTTGTATCTTTGGTCGGTTTGGTCGGGTTTTGCCAGCTTCCAACCACTCTGCAGACTACCTTTTGACTTAGGTGTGTAGTAATGGATCCACGTTTCATCCAATGTTAAGAATCGGCGGAAAAATTCGCTTGAATTACGCTTTAATGGATCTGAATTATCGACGCATTTCTGTTTTTGATTGCCTCAATTGGACGTCCAGAACGTGCGGCATCATCGCTGTTCGTCCGACCACTTTTAAACTCTCTAAACCATCGAAAAATGGTTGTTTTCGACGGAGCAGATGTGCTGTCATGCTTTTCGAGCAATTCTTGGGATTGGCCGGCTTTTTTTTCTCAAACAGCAATATTTAATTAAGACGCGAAATACTTTTTGATCCATTGTTTACATAAGATAACATGTAGCGTCACTTACACGACCGCAACTCGTAAATAAATGGCCGATATGTCATGAAACTTTGATAGCAGTCTTTTGAAGGTTAGTACTAACAGAACATTATATGAAAATTTTATTGCGGACGCCCTCTAGCGCCGAGTTCCTTGACTTTTCACCCCATGTAGTACTATGAACTTCTATAAGGCTGGTTCATAAAACGTCGCATATGCAACAAGTGACAAAGAAGGTCAGAAAATGATTGCAATGCGTTTTATGCGTGAAGCTATGGTATATATTTCTATATGAGTTTTAGAAATTTATCCGTCCAAGTACATCTGTTTCGCCCTTCGTTTATGAACGAGTTGAGATGTTACATTTTGCATGAAGCTGCTTTGTATGAGTTTTAGTATTATATCTGTAAAACAACAAACGTTTGCCGCAACGTTTTTGAACGAATTGACATGTGAAATGCTGCATGCAACTGCCGTATTACAGCCTTCGAAAACAACTAAAGGCACGAAATCCCTGTGCGTGAAGTCAAGAAGATTAAGCGTGAATTAATTCAAGCAGTTTTGCGAATGCAGTGATTTTATTTTTCAATGTTCCGGAATTTAAAACTTTGCTAAGGAGATTTCATTGGTACTGTGTTACCGATAACATCTTACTTTTTCATTATTGTTAATACTATTTTGATGTTTTTATAGGCATCGGTAATATCTACTTTTTTCTTTATTCATCTTTTCTGATACTGTTATACATCATCTCTATTGTATTACGTATAAAACATTTATTCCTTATTGAACATTTTTGACACTGTTATGCGTCATCTAAATTGTATCACCGATAAAATAATTATTTCCTCACTGACCTTTTTGATACAGTTATGCGTCCTCTCTATTGTATTAACTACAAAATATTTATTCTTTATTGAACTTTTTTGACACTGTTATGAGTCATCTATATTGTATCACCGATAAAACATAATTTTTCCTCATTGAGCATTTTGATACTGTTATAAGTGCTCTTTATTGTATTACCTACAAAATATTTATCCCTTATTGAACATTTTTGACACTGTTATACATCCCCTTAATTGTATTACCGATAAAATATAATTTTGTCCTTATTGATCATTTTGACACAGTTATACGTCATTTCTAATGAATTACATATGAAAAATGTATTCCTTATTGAACTTTCTTGACACTGTTATGCGCCATCTATATTGTATTACCGATAAAATAAAATTTTTTCCTTATCGATCCTTTTTTATACTGTGATAACTTAATTAAATCGTATTACTGATAAAATCTGATTTTTCACGCTGACAAGGTAATAAAAAGTAATGCATTACTAATATTCGTAAGAACATTTCACTTTTTGTGCTTTTAGCTTGTTAGTTGATTGGTTATTTATTTCTCTTTCAGGTCCAGATCATTGGGGAGAAATATTTCGCGAGTGCCATGGTATGAGGCAATCTCCGATCTATATCGACAGCGGTAGGGCTTTGGCGGACAGATTTCTGCACAAGTTGTATTTTAACTACTTTACTCCTATTTCAAGACCAACCGTTAGGAATGACGGACACACAAGTAATATATTAACTTTTTTGCTTTCACTTAAGCAACAAATGGAGCCTGCTCTGTGAGACGTGTAATTGGTGTTTCATATATTGTGTTCTCATCTTTAATAGTAACGTGATACTTTTTTTAAGTTTAGAGCAGTGATTCTCGACTTTTTCCCGACCCTTAAACGACCCTTAAACTCAGGAATTCCCAAACTTTTTATGTTTGAGGAACACTTGAGCGCGAGATTAGAAATTCGGGGCACCTCTACAAGAATTTAAGTTTTTCCAATTTTTCAAATACTAAATTAATGTGGTATATATTTCAGGAACATGTTAAATTTAAATTCAATAAATGCGTATTCCACTGCTTATTTTATTCATTTATTAACCTTTAGCTTACGGGGCCCATTTTTTCCGATTCTCTCTTTAGAACGGGAAATTTCATACTCCCTTTGTAAGAAGTGCCATAAAGGGGGTTATAAATAAATAAATAAGTGAATAAATAAAAATATATATATTTTACCGTTAAAGTATATAATGCAGTTATTTCATAGAATACCTAGTTATTCTATAAAATAACTGATCGTGTCCGTTAAAGTGTGTAATATGTTATTAATTTGACACTTTAACTGGTTATTCTATGAAATAACTAGGTATTCTATAAATTAACTAATGAGAGACAGTTAAAGTGTAAAATAAACAATTTATCTAAAATGAAATTAAACTAATGATAGACAATTAAAATGAAAAAGAAGCAATTTATCTAATTTATGCAGCGTATAAATGGTATTTATGGAAACGTACCATAAAATCATTTGTTACAACGAGGATTACTAAAATGACACTTGGAATTACAAAAAACATTATTTCTAAAACAAAAACATTTTTTGTTGACACACTGGGTTTTACACGAACATTTTTTAAATCCCTGAACAGTACCTAAACTTTGAGCTGTAGCAACCGACCGGAGCGATATTTCTACATCCGGTACTTTTTCGATTTTAATTAATTTTTGTTCGCAGACACTGAACTGGGATCGGGGATATAATTGTTTTATGCGGTCGTTTCTTGTGCCCAATTGGAAAAATCCTTCTTCGGTTATTTTTATGATGATAGCTAAAATAGATTTGGCATCACCTTTTCCTCTGTCAACTTCAGACACTGGGATACGGACGGTAAACCCCACAAAGGCTTCAGAATGAGATTTATCCGACATTAATTTCATCTTTTTCGCATGAATTTCTAAATATTTTTTAGACTTTTCTCTTTCTCTTTGAACATTAAGTTCATTAAAACAAAATTTGCAGATTTTCTGCTCAACTTCATCTTCTGAAACATAATCTTCCGAACATGATATATGGACAGGCTCCATACATTTGAAGCAAACTATATATTCACTGCATTCTTTTAAACAGACAACACATACTTTCGTAATGGGATTATTTAATACTGTTTATTAACTACTTTTTCATTATCAGGTTGAGAAGAAACATTCATTGTAGTCAAAGTATTTTGTAAATGATATCCGTCGACCAACGAATTAAGTGCTTCCTTCGGAATGGCAGTTGTTGACAGTCCAACTCTAGCTGCGAAACCAAACATAGCCTCGTAGGGGGACCTTATAATACCAGAATGGAACGCTCTGTTCTTCATAAACTGGATAAATTTTAAATTATTAATTATTTAATTATTTAATTTAAAGTTCATAAATGCAGTAGGGGTGGAAGGTAAATGTATTTGTCGTGCGAGATATATGATATAGATTATTTTACACTTTAACGGGCTGCAGATCGTTATTCTATGAAGTAACTAGTTAAACCATGAAATACAAGAGAGTTTTACACTTTAACGGAAACGATAAGTTATTTCATGGAATAACTAGGTATTCTATAAAATAACGGATTTCATACTTTAACGGTAACACATATACCATATATATATGTATATATATGTAATATATATATATATAATATATATACACTGCTGGCCACCGAAATTGCAACACCAAGAAAGACAAGAGATATCACAACAAAATTTATTTTGTAGATAACATGTTGACCAAGTATCAAATGATTAAATTTATAGACTTCTGTGAAGTGTGGTTCCTGCCAAAATCAGTAGCCAGAGTAGCCGCAATTGTTGGAGATCACCGCTGCCACATGCCTCGGCATTGATTCAAAAAGACTTTGGATGAGTTCTTGGGGTACAGCAGACCAAGCAGCTTCCACACGTTGCCAAAGTTGATCTGCTGTGGCAGCTGGGGAAGGAATCTGGGTCAATCGTAGAGCAACCATGGACCACATGTTTTCTATCGGCGAAAGATCAGGAGAGCGAGGCGGCCAGGTAAGCAATTCAATCTGGCGATTGACGAAGAACCGTTGGACAATGCATGCCGCGTGTGGTCGCGCATTATCCTGTTGAAATATGGCTGTGGGCAAGCCCTGAAGGTAAGGGAGGACAACTGGCTCCAACACCTCGGAGATGTAGCGCTGGCTGTTTAAAGTACCGGCAATGCGTACTAGAAGTGTGCGAGAGTGATATCCAATACCGCCCCATACCATAATACCCGGTGGAGGACCAGTGTAGCGGTGCATAACGCAGCTGTTCAGCATCCTCTCTTCACGGTGTCTCCAGACTCGAATGCGACCATCGTGGTGTTGCAGACAGAAGCGTGACTCGTCAGTAAAGACAATTTCATTCCATTCTGCCGTCCACATCCTTCTGTGATCGCACCATTGGTGGCGGAGAAGTCTGTGGTTCTGCGTCAAAGGTAGACAAATCAATGGACGTTTTGCGGACAGACCACTCTGCTGTAAACGGCGTCGAATGGTACGCGCAGACACTGGATGATGCGTTACAGACTGCATGTGCTGTGCTATGGTTCGTGATGTGACTGAGCGATCCGTCACTGCCATGCGCACAATTTGCCGGTCATCACGTGGAGTGGTACGCTGAGGTGGATGCGATCGAACACGCCGGTCCGTCGTACCCTCCTGCATCCAACGATCACATATCCGCATTACAGTTGTTTGGTTTCGTCCAACACGACTACCGATTTCCCTGAAAGATAATCCACAATCTCGGTAGGCCAGTATCCTTCCTCTGTCGAACTCGGATACTTGATCAAAAGATGATCGCTGTTTTCGACGAGGCATAATTGATCGTTTTTTTGAAAAAACCACAAGAAAAACACAAATGCCGAACTTGAAATCGTCGAAATTTCCAAACCTTAAATAGCGCTTTGAAGTAGCGCCACAGGCGCGCGTGATGTGCGTCTGCGCTGAAATTCTAATCATTTGCATATCTCACCTCCGCTAATGCATGTTGTAAATTTCATGTTATTTGCATGTTTCCTTCAGGGTGTTGCATTTACAGTGGCCAGCAGTGTATATATATATATATATTTATGTATATATATATATATGTATATATATATATATATATATATATATATATATATATATATATATATATATATATATATATATATATATATACACTGCTGGCCACTGTAAATGTAACGCCCTGAAGGAAACATGCAAATAACATGAAATTTACAACATGCATTAGCGGAGGTGATATATGCAAATGATTAGAATTTCAGAGCAGACGCACATCACGCGCGCCTGTGGCGCCACTTCAAAGCGCTATTTAAGGCTTGGAGATTTCGACTATTTCAAGTTCGGCAATTTTGTTTTTCTTGTGGTTTTTTCAAAAAAACGATCAATTATGCCTCGTCGAAAAGAGCGATCATCTTTTGATCAAGTATCCGAGTTCGACAGAGGAAGGATAGTGGCCTACCGAGATTGTGGATTATCTTTCAGGGAAATCGGTAGTCGTGTTGGACGAAACCAAACAACTGTATTGCGGATATGTGATCGTTGGATGCAGGAGGGTACGACGGACCGGCGTGTTCGATCGCATCCACCTGAGCGCACCACTTCACGTGATGACAGGCAAATTGTGCGCATGGCAGTGACGGATCGCTCAGTCACATCACGAACCATAGCACAGCACATGCAGTCTGTAACGCATCATCCAGTGTCTGCGCTACCATTCGACGCCGTTTACAGCAGAGTGGTCTGTCCGCAAGACGTCCATTGCTTTGTCTACCCTTGACGCAGAACCACAGACGTCTCCGCCGCCAATGGTGCGATGACAGAAGGATGTGGACGGCAGAATGGAATGAAATTGTCTTTACTGACGAGTCACGCTTCTGTCTGCAACACCACGATGGTCGCATTCGAGTCTGGAGACACCGTGCAGAGAGGATGCTGAACATCTGCGTTATGCACCGCCACACTGGTCCTGCACCGGGTATTATGGTATGGGGCGGTATTAGATATCACTCTCGCACACCTCTAGTACGCATTGCCGGTACTTTAAACAGCCAGCGCTACATCTCCGAGGTGTTGGAGCCAGTTGTCCTTCCTTACATTCAGGGCTTGCCCACAGCCATATTTCAACAGGATAATGCGCGACCCCACGTGGCACGCATTGTAAAACGGTTCTTCGTCAATCGCCAGATTGAATTGCTTCCCTGGCCGCCTCGCTCTCCGGATCTTTCGCCGTTAGAAAACATGTGGTCCATGGTTGCTCTACGATTGACACAGATTCCATCCCCAGCTGCCACAGCAGATCAACTTTGGCAACGTGTGGAAGCTGCTTGGTCTGCTGTACCCCAAGAACTCATCCAAAGTCTCTTTGAACCAATGCCGAGGCGTGTGGCAGCGGTGATCTCCAACAATGGCGGCTACTCTGGCTACTGATTTTGGCAGGAGCCACACTTCAAGTCTATAAATTTAATCATTTGATACTTGGTCAACATGTTATCTAAAAAATAAATTTTGTTGTGATATCTCTTGTCTTTCTTGGTGTTGCAATTTGGGTGGCCAGCAGTGTATATATTCACACACACACATATATATATATATATATATACATATATGTATATATATATATATATATATATATATATATATATATATATATATATATATATATATATATATATATATATATATATATATATATTCATTCTTCTTATGTATGTTCAATATGTTATATTCATTTTTGGTCCGTATTCTTCGGATACCGTGCTATCTTACCCCGTAAGGAAAAGGTTAAAAGAAATCAAAAAGAAACTCTAGAAAGGGATATATTAATACAGTTTATAAAATAACCTTGGGAAACGGTATAGTATTACTCTAAAGGACTACGATGGGAATCAGTATAAAGAGTTTTGTTTTATTAATGCGAGACTTTCTATGGATACTTAAGCCATGAATGTTTGATATCGAGACCAACAGTTGTGGGTATTAGGGTGGCTAATTCATCCTGAGGAAAGGGTGTATCGATTTGTGTGACAATAGGTAGGGCGCGACGGTCAATAATTTAACTTAATATTTATCTTAAGTGGGCCCTACTAGTAAGTTTTTTCATTATCCTTCCCCCCCCAAAAAAAAATCTCGTGGGATTCCTGGCCGAACGTGCGACATCCTAACTTGCAGCGGCAAATCGGTTCGGAGTCACTACTTGTATGGAATTTGAATTTTCTCTCTCTCTCTCTCTCTCTCTCTCTCGAGGTGATCGTGTGTCCCAAGAAATCGCTCCCCACACTGTCAGACCTTGTGTAATCACCGTATGCCTCTCGACAACAAATGCCGGATCGGACCGGTGGCCTGGCCGCCTCCACACGCGTATGCGCTGATCATCAGCATTGAGACTGAATCGGGATTCATCGCTAAAGATCACACGCCTCCAGTCGGTCGAACTCCAGCTTGCCCGAGATCGGCAAAAATCCAATCGACACTGCCTTTGACGTGGGGTCAGTGGTAGGGGTCTTAATGGACGTCGGCAAGTCATTTCCGAATGGTTTCCCTTCTAACCACCGGAAGTCTGGAAGGTGGTAAATGGTGTCTAACAGATTCTAGCGACGTAGTTGGTGCGGATGTGGCCACTCTTATGATTGCGGATCCCCACGCGCATTTGTGTTCCTGGGACGCTCTGACCCTTCGCGACGGTAGACTTTCCCTTCCGCGATCCATTGTTGCCAACACCGAGCAACTACCAAATCACTCCGACCGTGGTGGCGGTCGATACGCATGTTCCACCAACCTGCTTCTGTGAAGCCTACTATACGCCCCTCTCAAAGTCCGACAATTGTTCGTACTGTCGCCGGTTACGTCTCAGAGGCATCTCTGGTCACAATACCTTCCATAAAAGTCGACAGATTAGTTTGAATAACCCTATGACACGAGCAATCATGCTTTTGAACTCTCTCAGCTACGCAACTCATATGCACATAGCTCCCTTACACTTGTCTCATTGGCGTCGAAATTTTAATCATTTGCATATCTCTTATGAGACTACATTCCTGACAAGTTTCGTGACTGTAGCTCGATTTCTTCTGGGTGCATATATTTTTTTGTGACAGAGTGTTTATCTGTAGCTTGGTACAAGAAGTGCCAAAGTCAATTTATTTCCAAGATAACTTTCTTTGCTTATGCCTCTTTAAAAAAATAATATTTTGAATGTAAGAATTTATTTATTTATTTATTCAAAAATTTCACCTCTTTAAGAACAGGTTTAATTTTTTACTGGATTTTTCTGTAAGTGTTTGTTAAGACTTCAAGGTAGTTTACGAAATACTATGTTTTCTCACCTCTACAGTTGTGGTGACTTCTGGTGATAATGGTTGGAGGAGTGTCCTTGTCAACAGATCTTTCCACTATCTGAAATCAATTAACTTCCATTGGGGTAGTAGGAAGGAACAAGGGTCGGAGCATATTGTAGATGGAGTCCAATATCCCATGGAGGTAAAATATTTTCTGTCTAAGGAGTGAAGCACTTTACGGACTCTATATATATATATATATATATATATATATATATATATATATATATATATATATATATATATATTGTTTAAAGTATAGTGCCAGGTATGGAATTTCTTAAGGCCATCTTATTTGATATTGTACCTCAAAGGTATAAAAGAAATTTAATAATTTTTAGAAATGGATAGTTATATCTATTCAATATATATATTTATTTTAATATATACATGTGTATAATTTACTTACATACACACAAACACACATATATGTACACATATATATATATATATCTCAAATATTATGGTACATAAGTGTAATATTAATATGTAATACAATATTTTAATTTTAATAGAGTAGTTTTCCTTCAAACTGTTGTGTTTGTAAAATCTTTGTTCAAGTACCCAAAATTTATTTGTAATATTTGCAAAGTTGTAACCTGACTAACGGGATCTTTTGTAGGTCCTACCTTTCGCGCAACTTCGGGGTATTACTGTGGACTATATTTCCTTAAGTTTTTGAAGTAGAAACTAGAAATTCTTTTCATTCGATCCAACGAAACGGCAAATATGACAAGTTGCGCCATTGTGGTGTCGCATGGCCCACAGCAATCCAAAATCGCATCACACCTCATTTCAGAAACAGACCAGGAACTTGAATTAAATTTAAAAACAAAGTCCTTTATTGGACAACTAGATTACATGAAGATATTTACAATTATTTACATGTTTAGTAAATACACGTTACAAGTCTGATGTGATGACGAGGGATATCGCCCAACAAAAATGGCTCAGTCTAGCCTAAATTAAACTGCTCCTCCGAGCTAAAACCCGTTGCTGCACCTGAGTCTCCGCAACGTCCAAAATCCTGGTTATCTCTGCCCCCGTCTTAGAGCGAGAACCCTCTTTTATCCTTCTGATGACCGGCTGACGTCATCCATCCGCAGGGCCACGGATTTCCGGTTCCCCTCGGGACCACCCCGTTGACCACTTGCTCCAAACTTGAGAAACACCGTCCCCCAGGGCTCTACACAAAGGCACACATACACACCTTGCTTTGTCGTAGACCTGCTGTAAAAATGGCCTTCCGCATTCCGTCACACTGTCTGAAAATAAATTGGTTTTTCTTTTCTCCTCGAATCTAAAAGAGAAGACACATCATCTATCGTTTTAGAAAGATTCCTTTTTCCCGGAGTCATCTTTCTTCCACGCATTTTTTCAGACATCTAGTGGAATCAATGACCACTGTTGGGATGCCAGTGTGTGTCCTTTTCTCTGTATGTAGAGCGAGTTCTTACAATAAGGACCACACACATAGTTCAACGACTTAGGGAGATTTTCCCACGACGCCACACCATGCTTTAATATACTTTTTAACCCTTTCAGGGGTATCAACTTGCACCGTTTGCACGGTGAAGATTTTTTTTAGCCTAAAGAATCTTGAAAATTTTTCCAGTTGAAGGTTGCAAAATGTTTTACTTCTTTAAACTGATTATAGATGGCAGTAATAGTTCTTTTTCTGCTCATTTAACTGGAATACATTGAATTCAAGGGGAAAAAAGATGAGCCGCGCCGTTGGGCGTTTGCGCCGTTTGCACTGCGCAAACGCCTAAAGATTAGAATTAGGCGTTTGCACTGTGCAAACGGAGCCCCTCAATGGGTTAATAACAGGGAAAATAAATTTACTAGGTATGATATTGCTTAAGGGAATATTATTTTTGACATTACATACACACACTATATTATATATATATATATGTGTGTGTGTGTGTGTATATAAATGTATATATATATATATATATATACACTGAAGTGCCACTCAATTAGGGATACCTACCTAGTAACTAGTTGGGCCTCCCCTTGCCTTGATAACAGCTGCCACACGACGAGGCATAGATTCAACAAGTGTCTGGAAACGTTCCACGGGAATGTCTTGCCAAATATTGGCTAAAGCTGTCCATAATTCAGTAAGGTTCTTTGGTGCTGTGTGATGGGCTTTCACGCCTTGTTCCAAAACATCCCAAAGATGCTCAATAGGATTAAATTCTGGGCTTCTAGGTGGCCAATTCATGACAGAGAAGTCAGAGGAATGCTCATCCAACCAGCCAGTAGCCAACCGGGTCTTGTGAGAGGTACAGTTGTCTTGCTGGAAAACTCCATTACCGTGCGGATAACATAACAGAATAAACGGATGGAGGTGATCACCCAGCAACTCTGCGTACCGAATTGCATTGAGGGAGGTTGGTACACGCACCAAAGATCCCAAACTGTGCCACGAAAAAACACCCCAGACTATGATTGAGCCACCATGCCCTTGAACAGTTCCAGCCAGGCATGCAGGATCCATGGCTTTATGAGCCTGACGCCATAATCTAAGCCTCCCATCGGCGTTCAGTAGTCGGAATCGAGACTCATCACTCCATGCTACTCGTTTCCAGTCCTCTACACTCCAGTCTCTGTGCTTTCTTGCCCAGGCAAGACGTGCAGCCCGATGGCGAGTATAGAGGAATGGTACTGTCGTAGGTCGACGGCTCCCGAAATCCATACGGTAAAGCGAGCGTTGCACAGTCCGTTTACTGACTGTACGACTGGCACCGTCATTAAACTGGATGGTAATTTGAGCTAATGTTTGGCTTCGCTGGCTACGTACAATACGCCTGAGCCGTCTGTCACCACGCACTGTCAAGACTAATTGTCCTTTGCAGTTTGCCCGATCGCTAGTTTTTTTTCCACCATCCATGTATTCTTGGTATACTGTTGACACTGTCGATCTTGAAAATCCTAGATGTCTGACGATTTCGGAAATTGAATGACCCATTCGTCGCGCGCCTACGATTTGTCCGCGATCGAAGGAGTCTAAATCAGGCAGTTTACCCATACTAGCTATTCCAAAAACTAATTCAGAACAACCACAGTACGCGCTATATATGCAGTTACCACAGCGCCCTCACTTGCGCATACATGATGCACAGCGCTACACAATTTGCATAGGCTTTGCTATCCCTAATTCAGTGGCACTTCAGTGTATATATATATATATATATATATAAGGTAACTCTAGGATAGATGGCCATAGTTTTTAAAGATTGAAATAAAAATTCTTAGAATGCAAACACAAGAAATATTTATGCATATTTAAAATTCTTATACATACACTCACCATATTTTGGGCAAAAAATAATTAAAGAATGAGAACAAAATGTGGAAAACATAGTTTGTAATTAAAATGGCAGATGGCCATCTCTCCTTCAAGCCGAGGAGAGATGGCCATCCAATACAGGATAGAAAAAGTGAAGTTAAAATTGCAAAAACGACATATTTCATATAGTTAATCATGAAAAACTTATAGTAATTTGCAAAGATGCAATTGTTTCACGAAAATGAGTGTATAAAATTCGAATATACAACATTTGAAGTATAATTTCAACCCTTCACTTTTCGTAAAATTTTACCACATTTTTGTCAAAGGTCTTGATACTTTGCACACGTTTCATTTAATCACTTCAGGCACCTTATGCATTTTATCCAGTTATCCTTTATGGTTATGGTATTGTATTCTTCTCCCCAACCAACACAGTGATCCTCATCAAATTCTATTCCCTCGAAATCTGTAGAATCTGATAATTTAAAATATATTCCATTTTCTTCGATACTGGAAGTGTCATGTTTTTGTTTCTTTCTCGCGTTTATTTTAGGTTATATACTTGTTTTAGCTTATTTATCAACTTTATCTGTTTCTGGGATGAAAGTTTCCGACGTTTGTCAATATTTTCTGGCGATGTCAAAAGCATAGATACCTGTTTGGTACTTTTTCTAACTGTTTTTGTCATGGTTACATTAGGAACTGGTGCATATAATATAGTTATAAATATAAAAGATATATTATTATTTTAAATATAATTATATTTAGTTAAAATCCTCACTCCGTATAATTTTTAAATATTGATTAAAGGTGGTCATCTCTCCTCGATTTTATGTGGCCATCTATCCTAAAATTAAAGGACAGATTGCCACCCAATTTAAAGCGTCACTCCGTAATTGTACTTCTTTGTTTTAGGCTTAGAAGCATATATTGGATTATATATGTGCCTTAAAAGTCCGTAAAGTAAATAAAAAATACAACGTACGCATTGCAAAATATTCAGATACATAACTCAACAAAAATATTCAACCACTAAATTAAATAAACATTAAAATTTCACTTACTTTTTAAAAAAGAAAATCACAGCTGTTCCTCGCAATGAATGAACTCGTTGAACAATTCGTAAGAAAAAAGTTTAAACTGCCATTTATGATCAAGTTTACGAAATATTTAGACCTGTCATCTCCCCTAGAGTTACCATATATATATATATATATATATATATATATATATATATATATATATATATATATATATATATATGTATATATATATATATATATATATATATATATATATATATATATATATATATATATATATATATATATAATTATTGATTTATTTAACACAGGTTCAGTTATATTTTGTTTAACCTATTTCTATTAGAGTATTCTACGCACCATAAACCATATAAAATCCTTCACTTAGTTTCAGTTACGATCATTTAGGAAGAGTTTATTGCCTTATAAACTCTCTCCCTTCAAGAAGTTCTCCTCCCTTCAGGACTCTCTCCCTTCAAGAAGGAAACATTTTCAATAATTTTCTTTTTCTGAAGTCCGTATATAGACGGAACTTTCAGTAGATTTTTAAAAATAAAATGTGGCCTCTATTTTTAAAATTATCTATCTCCCTTTTTTTCACTTTTCTTCTAGATGCATTTAGTTCACGAAGATAACAGGAACTCCACGGCAATAGTTGCTATATTCTTTGAAGTAAGTTTTCTCATTTGACATTTCTAATACTTCCAAAATTTGTATGTATATGTATATATATATATATATATATATATATATATATATATATATATATATATATATATATTTGTGTGTGTGTGTGTGTGTGTGTGTGTGTGTGTGTGTGTGTGTGTGTGTGTGTGCGTGTGTGATATTCGGAGAACGGCAGCCGGTCATTGCACTGAAGATGCCGCAACCCCATACCACGGTGAAGAAACTTTGGTTACGCTAGATTACTAGAACGAAACTCCGGCCGAAAGAAGTAGACAATGACACAATCTTACGTGAAAGACATATTTATTTAATCGCTGCGACTCCGCCTGGATGAATGCGGCAGAGGAAAGTACAGGAGTGCATGCTCATTTCGGAAGCTAGAACTTATATAAACTTCATTCCATCACGTGGCAAAAGGACGTGATTTAATAGCCGATTGGTTTAAAATTGTTGTTGTTGCACATTTCTGATCTAAATTTGTATGGTCGCCTCGCCGCGTTTAATTTCGTTAAAAAGTCAGCCATCTTTAATAATATCGCCTGGGGTTGCAAAGGCTATTACAATGGGATTTCTATATAAGTTTTACTGGGACGACAATACTAGAATTTGGTTATATCTTTTGGAATTCAACACGAATGCCCAAGGGAATTAAATAGTTCAAGAGAGTAAAGGGGTATGTACACTGCTGGCCACCCAAATTGCAACACCAAGAAAGACAAGAGATATCACAACAAAATTTATTTTGTAGATAACATGTTGACCAAGTATCAAATGATTAAATTTATAGACTTCTGTGAAGTGTGGTTCCTGCCAAAATCAGTAGCCAGAGTAGCCGCCATTGTTGGAGATCACCGCTGCCACACGCCTCGGCATTGGTTCAAAGAGACTTTGGATGAGTTCTTGGGGTACAGCAGACCAAGCAGCTTCCACACGTTGCCAAAGTTGATCTGCTGTGGCAGCTGGGGATGGAATCTGGGTCAATCGTAGAGCAACCATGGACCACATGTTTTCTATCGGCGAAAGATCCGGAGAGCGAGGTGGCCAGATAAGCAATTCAATCTGGCGATTGACGAAGAACCGTTGGACAATGCGTGCCACGTGTGGTCGCGCATTATCCTGTTGAAATATGGCTGTGGGCAAGCCCTGAATGTAAGGAAGGGCAGGTGCGCTGAGGTGGATGCGATCGAACACGCCGGTCCGTCGTACCCTCCTGCATCCAACGATCCCATATCCGCATTACAGTTGTTTGGTTTCGTCCAACACGACTACCGATTTCCCTGAAAGATAATCCACAATCTCGGTAGGCCACTATCCTTCCTCTGTCGAACTCGAAAACTTGATCAAAAGATGATCGCTGATTTCGACGAGTCATAATTGATCGTTTTTTTGAAAAAACCACAAGAAAAACACAATTGCCGAACTTGAAATCGTCGAAATCTCCAAGCCTTAAATAGCGCTTTGAAGTGCATATCTCACCTCCGCTAATGCATGTTGTAAATTGCATGTTATTTGCATGTTTCCTTCAGGGTGTTGCATTTACAGTGGCCAGCAGTGTAATTTTGAATACTAAATTGAAGAATTAATAGTTTTTAAATGTTAAGAGTATTGAATTACGAAATTTCTAGTTTTTTAATATTATATATATATATATATATATATATATATATATATTCCATTCCATTAAAAGCTCTCTTTGTGTCATTTACGGTGGCCAGAGTTGGTCGTTTCTGCTGAGACCGCAGTTCGTTTTACTTGGCTCTGAATGTAATTTTCCTCTGAATTATTTCTATTAACTCGTCAAACCTCAGTAATTGTCAAAAATAAGAGATATACTGTAATTATAGGAATTATACCACAGGGTCATGTTATATTAATAGACAAGTTTGTTCAGAAAAGGAAAAAAGAATAATCATATGAGTCCGTAATATGTTTCAAGAAGGCCCTCCAGTCTTGTCGTGTTAATGGAACAATTTTTTCTCTAAATGACATTCCTATAATTTATCAGTTCCCTAAATTTGTCGTGAATTTTATGTTTCTAAATAAACATGCTAAAAAACATACTGAGAGTTCTTCCAATCTTACGATAATGTCAGTCGACACAAAAATGAATCCATTGATCAAACGAGCATAGCATTCATTAATATAAATGACTGGAGTAAAAAGACATTTAGTACAGAATATTTACTTGTCTGAGAAAAAAGCCAAAAATAAAAGCCATTCACCCTCTTCCTATGCGGAAAATTTATATATATATATATATATATATATATATATATATATATATATATATATATATATATATACACTCATGGACAAAAAAATTAGCACACCAAGAAATAATTGCGGGATCGTAACGAAACTTGCAATGACGGTACATGTCGGTGAGATATGCAAATGATTAGAAATGCAGCGTGATTGCGCATTACGTATAGCCGGTAGAGGGCGTTGAACATCGTACTCTGTGGAGTATAAAACAGGTAACCAAAGCTTGTTTGAGTGTGCTGAATCATTTTCAAATGAAGAGCTGAGATAGACATGCCATTACGTCGTGTTCGAAGACAATATAAGCAGTTGTCGTAGTTTGAGAGGGGTAGAATCGTCGGGATGATGGAAGCTGGGTGGTCTCAGCTAGGCGAGTAGCTCGTCAATTAGGCCGCTCTGATTGTGTTGTGAGGAGGTGTTGGGACCAGTGGACCCGAGAGATGTCATGTACACGAAGACCAGGCTCAGGACGCCCTCGACAGACTAGTCGTCGAGAAGACCGCCACATCGTAAGAAATGCACGCGTACAGCCAACTGCTTCATCGGCCGCCATCCAGGCACAGGTAGCACCTTCACTAGGGGTCTCTGTGTCTTCTCGAACCATACGAAGGCGCCTTGCTGAAGGACAGTTGGTATCGCGGCGCCCATTACGTGTGCTGCCCTTGACGCACACTCATCGACGCCTCCGTTTGAAGTTTTGCCGCGCACGAGGAAACTGGACTGCAGCGGAATGAAACCAGGTCGTCTTTAGCGAGGAATCCAGATTCAATCTCGGCAGTGATGACAATCGTATTCGTGTGTGGAGAGCCAGTGGTGAACGCTTCAATCCTGCCTTTGCTGTACAGCGACACATCGCTCCCACAGCTGGTGTGATGGTATGGGGTGCCATTGCCTACAAATCACGGTCACCCCTAGTATTGTTCCGTGGTACCATGACAGCCCAGCGGTATGTTCATGAAATCCTGCAACCACATGTGTTGCCACTCATGCAATGGCTCCCAGGAGCCATTTTTCAACAAGACAATGCTCGGCCTCATACGGCAAGGGTGTCACAAGACTGTCTCCGCACTGTTACTACCCTTCCTTGGCCTGCCCGATCCCCAGATTTGTCTCCAATTGAGCATATCTGGGATCATTTGGGACGACGAGTTAGGCATCCCACGAGTTTGAACGAACTAGAGGCAAGGTTACAGCAAATATGGAACGAAATGTCTCAAGACATCATACAGAACTTGTATGACTCAATGCTCGATCATATCGCATCGTGCATTCGCGCTAGAGGGGGTCCAATACTCCACAGAGTACGATGTTCAACGCCCTCTACCGGCTATACGTAATGCGCAATCACGCTGTATTTCTAATCATTTGCATATCTCCCCGACATGTACCTTCAATACAAGTTTCGTTACGATCCCGCAATTATTTCTTGGTGCGCTAATTTTTTTGTCCATGAGTGTATATATATATATATATATATATATATATATATATATATCTAATATATAAAAATGAATGTTTGTATCTCTGTAATTGTATAGAAATCCACAGTTTAGGAGCAACGATCGTGAAATTTTACATACAGGCGTCTATAAAAACAGCCGAGGGTCTGAAGAACTTCAAAAATCGAAATTAATTACCGTTGATTTTTAATTAATAAAAAACCAACAATTTTGAAACTAAATGTAAGCTGTTACACTTTGTGGAATCACCCCTCTGAATATGGCGTCCACGTTAGGGTTAGCTGGAAAACAGCGAGCGAAAAGATAAAAATAAATAAAATCAAAAAGTTTCAAGTTATATATTAAACCAGAATAATAAATGAAAATAATAATCTTTCAAGTCAGATTTTATACTTTAAAATTTATACTTTAAGACATTTCGATTAACGATCTTTCGATTAACGGCGTTTTTTTTTCGCCGCGTTATTTTGTAAACAAACGTTCTCTGTTGCCATTTTCATTTCAGACATTTCTTATTGAAACGATGTAATGCGTAGTAAATGCGTTAAATATTTCTTATCTAAAATTTATATTTTAAAACATTTCAGTGAAATTAACATAGTCTTCAGATTATAAACAGACGTTATTTGTTGCTATTTTCATTTTAGAAATTTCTTATTAAAATGATGGAATTATCCGATATATTTCCATAGTGGAGATTTAGACACATTACAGAATTTAAAAAAAAAAACCGTTTGTGTAATGCAAACTTGAAAAAAGTTACAAAAGCAGATTAAAAATTTAATTTAAAAAAAACTAAGAAAATTTTTCAAAAATCTTTCTTAGTGCACCACTACATTATAAGAAGAATCGCCATGCAAAATTTCAGTCCTTTAGGTTCAGCGGTTTGGTCTGTACTTTGTATGTCAATCAGTCAATCAGTCAGTTAATCAGTTACGGAACTGTTTTATATATATATAGATTTTTATTACTATCTTTATATCGTAACGTTAACTTCATGCGCAGACATTATTTTCCTATGCTTTTTTTATTATCTTTATAATAAGCGTAATTTTCATATGATTTTAAACAACAATCGTTTTTAACTGGCATTCAATTGGCTGTTAAAACTTTATATTTACACCCTATTTAAAATAAGTAGGGTGTAAATTGTAGGGTGGAAAGTTGGTGAAATCAAAATTTTGTGCAATGTATTTAATTTCTCGATTAAAAGTAGTTTTTTTCTAAAAAATTATTCATTTCGTTTGAAAAGCTAAATATTTTATGCACGCGGTTTATATTATTATTACTATCTTTATATCGTAACGTTAACTTCATGTGCGAGCATTATTTTCTTATGCTTTTTTTATTATTATCTTTATAATAGCTTTATTTTCATATGCTTTTAAACAACTATCGTTTTTATTCATATTATGTTGGTTTTTTATTAATTAAAAATTAAGGATAATTAATTTCGATTCCGGAAGTTCTTATTATCTGTATTTTCATATGCTTTTTCATTTACGAATTATTCAAATGTTGGTTAAAAAACTTACGTAATTTATACATTTGCGTGAGTTTAATTATTGTAATTAATAAATTTATATTTCTGGAGAGATGTTTCAGTTTTTAGTGGTACGATGATGAAAGGCTGAATATACCAAAATTCTCAGGAGTTTATTATGGAGAGAAAAGGAATTTAATATGTAGAGGATGTTTATAGGAGTTAAATGTGGAGAGGAGTTGAATGGTTTGCAGCCCTCAATCAAACACTTCATTTTTTAAGAGGCAACGCTGCAGTCATATCATTGTTCTATTGGAAATTTCTGCTGAACCTGTAATTGCAGCTTCTTTTTTTCACCCCAATGATGAAAGGCTAATTCTAGCTGAATTCTGAGGAATTTATTATAAATTTTTATATTTATAGATTCCACAAGGTTTTTTTTCTGTTATTTATACTGTGCTTAGTTTTAAATAAATTTTGGTTAACAAACATTAGAGAATTTGACATTTTTACTTTTCAGATTTTAGTGTTACAATGATGAAAGGCTGAAATTCTGAGACGTGTATAACATTTCACATATATTTTTTATGTTATTTATACTTTGGTTAACAACATTCTTAAAATCCCGGGCATCGCCGGGTACTTCAGCTAGTATATATATATAAATATATATATATATGTATATATACAACGCTCGCATTAAAATTGCAATACCAGGAAGGAAAGCAAATAACTAAACTTTATCTATTGTACGTATAAAGCATAGTAGGAAGAAGACATGATTAAATTTGTAGGCAATTTGGTGATATACAGGAATTTACTACACACAGCTGCCGTCTCTGCCTGCTAAAACGTACCTAACCCGGTTAGGCATCGAATCGAACTGGGTTTGGATGAGAGATACGGGCAAGTCATTCAATGCTGCTTCAGGTTTACGCCACACTTCATCAATCGTAATGGCTGGAGATCGGTGGCGGCCCAGTCTCTCATCAACCCATGACCAGATGTTTTCAATGGGTGAGAGATCTGGAGAACTTGCTGCCCAGGGCAACAGTCGTACACCCTCTGTGTCGAGGTAGGTCAGGAAACAACGGATGACATGTGGTCTTGCACTATCTTGTTGAAAGATGCCGTCTCCGAGGTGAACAAGAGATGTTCGTGTCGTGTACCCAATGACTGCCTATACCATCACACCAGGTGCGGGGCTCGTATGACGATATCGAATGCAAGCAGGCCATGTGCTTTCTCCTCGGTGACTCCAGACACGGATACGTCCATTATGATGCTGCACGCAGAACCGGGACTCGCCTGAAAGACGACGTGATGCCACTCATGTATCCAGTTTTTGCATATCGGAAAGGGCGTCAAATCTTGCTTGTTTTTTTAACTAATTTTCTTATAGAACCAGATTACATGAGAATGCTTTAACTTGGTCACTCATGTTCGTAATGATCTCATCTTTTCCTTGCAGTTTTAATCTTAAATCATATGAGTGTTTTTTAAGTCAAGCATGAAGGATAAATCTTCTAATCATACTGTGTCATGATTTTTACTTATTAAGACGTGCCATATATCTTCTTTGAAGTCCCAGGATTGTTAAAGACCCTTTGAGCAGGATAGCTAACGTACATCGGTATAGTAGGACAAACCGGAATTATCGGTGTTTCATTCACTTAAGAAAGCAGAGAACTAGACTACTGATCAGATTGATGGTCTGGCATATGGTAGTTGACTGCTAAAATATTAACTGCTTGTCTGGTAAAATGGTGCGCTATATATATATATATATATATATATATATATATATATATATATATATATATATATATATATATATATATATATATATATATATATGTAATAGTAACACCCCACCACTATTAACTGTTTCGCCCCCCCCCCCCCTTTTTCTTAATGCGTATTCTAAATTATTCTCTTTTCAATAAAGCAGAATCCCTTTTTTGAAATTGCGACCAACAAGTAAAAGAATTAACTATCTAGTTTGTCCCTTAAGGCACGCGCTGAAAGTGAGGCGCCTATGATTCAGGATGATTCAGAAACCGCGAGGATTGCATCATATGTTCAGAATCTTGAGTTATGGCTCACGTGGTTAAGTCAGGTGTTCGGGTACAACCAGTTAGAAGAAATGTAGACTCCTACTGCCCAACAATATCAATACGTTGAGCAGCGATTTTCGGCCCTTCCCTTGGCTTACTCTCTTGCCCTTCTGACCCGCGTTCTCTCGTCCCTTGTCCGTGTACTGCTCCCCAAATTACCAAGATGTAAGCGTGTCATATTTTCAAGCTCCGGCAGGGTCGGTAGCTTCCGTTGTCTTTTAATGCTCCTCCTGTGCTTTTTGTGTCATTCTTGCGTCCATGTTGCCGTCTTGAATTATATCGTCGAGTTCTTAATAAATAAATTCCATATATATATATATATATATATATATATATATATATATATATATATATATATATATATATATATATATATATATATATATATTTGAACGCCTGCACATTTCAATCTATCCAGGAGGTGGAAGAGATCAACGCGGAGCTCCAGCACATCGTGAACGAGCTCCCGAAGGTGATGTACAAGGATACGGAGACCGTGAGCCGATACCGCCTCGATGTGCAAAATCTCGTCCCAGAAAATCCAGCCGAGTACTATCGATACGTAGGTTCCCTGACCTCGCCGGAGTGCACGGAGGGCGTCATTTGGACTATCGTGAAGACTCCTATTCATGTGGGACACTCACAAGTATGTAAAGTGTGTGTGTGTGTGTGGGGGGGGGTGCTGTTGAGTTAACTTGCTCTTAAATTGGACTTAGGCATTAATACCTAGAGTAGTATTTACATTTAAGTACATTTATTAATTCTTAGTTAAGCATAAATATGTACAATTTAACAAAATTCTAAGAGGGACACAGATTACTTCCAACCGGTTACATCGTACTTTATTTAGACTATATTTACTCTAACGCAGATATTAGAACCATTTATCATCGCCATAGATACTGTTTTACTCATTGCTAGGAAACCTGTTGCCATGTTTAATTTGTTGCCACGAGGAAAACACCAATTGAGAACTCTTAGGTTATCACCTAAAAATGTTATATATATATATACACTGGGTGTCCCAAAAGTTTGTAAAAACTTAAAAAAATTCATTAAAAGGAAGAAATTCTGATAAAGAAGTGCAGTTTCCAAGAAAAAGCTCACACAGAAGTCGGACTTTTTTAGCAGGAATACCAAAAGTCACTGGTAGAGTCACTGGTCCATCTTTGCGACACTGCTACTCCCCGTGGAAGATTCCGCCGCCACATTATTCATAATGGTTTCCACCGCAATAATGCGGTTTTCCGCAACGAGGGTCATCCACTTCGTGGCTGATCGTCCAAATCCTCGTGTATCACGGTCTTTTATTGCAATATTAATTTCAATAATTCTTCTGAATCTCTCGCATTCCAGCGCCATCTACCGGTGAATTTTTAAACTTTTAAAAATTTAAATTTTTTAAACTTTTTAAAAAATTTTAAACTTTTTTTGGGGGCTGCTAAAAAAATCCGACTTCCTCGTGCGCCTTTTCTTGCAAGCCGCCCTTCTTTATCGTGATTTCTTCATTTTTTATGAATTTCAAAATTTTTACAAACTTTTGGCTCACTCACTCTCTATATATAAATCTGTGGCTTGGTGCAAAAAGTGACTAAATCAGTTTTCTCCAGGATCACTTTGTTTGCTCATGTCTCTTTAAACAATATTATTTTCAATGTAAGAAGTACCTAAATCTGTCCGATGCTTTAAAAGTGTTTTTTAAAACATTGTACAGACTTGGGTACTTCTTACATTGAAAATTATATTTTTTTAAACAGACATATGTAAACAAAGTCATCTTTGAGATAACTGACTTATGCACCTCGTGTACCAAGCCATAGATATCTATCTATCTATCTATATATATATATATGAATATATATATATATATATATATACACTGAAGTGCCACTGAATTAGGGATAGCAAAGCCTATGCAAATTGTGTAGCGCTGCGCATCATGTATGCGCAAGTGAGGGCGCTGTGGTAACTGCATATATAGCGCGTACTGTGGTTGTTCTGAATTAGTTGTTGGAATTGACAGTATTGGTAAACTGCCTGATTTAGACGCCTTCGATCGCGGACAAATCGTAGGTGCGCGACGCATGGGCCATTCAATTTCCGAACCGTCAGACAGCTAGGATTTTCAAGGTCGACAGTGTCAAGAGTATACCAAGAATACATGGATGGTGGAAAAAAACTAACGATCGGGCAAACTGCAAAGGACAATTTGCCTTGACAGTGCGTGGTGAGAGACGGCTCAGGCGTATTGTACGTAGCCAGCGAAGCCAAACATTAGCTCAAATTACCACCCAGTTTAATGACGGTGCCAGTCGTACAGCCAGTAAACGGACTGTGCAACGCTCGCTTCACCGTATGGGTTCCCGGAGCCGTCGACCTACGAGAGTACCATTGCTCTATACTCGCCATCGGACTGCACGTCTTGCCTGGGCAAGAGAGCACAGAGACTGGAGTGTAGAGGACTGGAAACGAGTAGCATGGAGTGATGAGTCTCGATTCCGACTACTGAACGCCGATGGGAGGCTGAGATTATTGCGTCAGGCTCATGAAGCCATGGATCCTGCATGCCTGGCTGGAACTGTTCAAGGGCATGGTGGCTCAATCATAGTCTGGGGTGTTTTTTCGTGGCACAGTTTGGGATCTTTGGTGCGTGTACCAACCTCCCTCAATGCAATTCGGTACGTAGAGTTGCTGGGTGATCACCTCCATCCGTTTATTCTGTTCTGTTATCCGCACGGTAATGGAGTTTTCCAGCAAGACAACTGTACCTCTCACAAGACCCGGTTGCTACTGGCTGGTTTGATGAGCATTTCTCTGACTTCTCTGTCATGAATTGGCCACCTAGAAGCCCAGACTTAAATCCTATTCAGCATCTTTGGGATGTTTTGGAACAAGGCGTGAAAGGCCATCACACAGCACCAAAGAACCTTACTGAATTATGGACAGCTTTAGCCAATATTTGGTAAGCCATTCCCGTGGAACGTTTCCAGAAACTTGTTGAATCTATGCCTCGTCGTGTGGCAGCCGTTATCAAGGCCAGAGGAGGCCCAACTCGTTACTAGGTAGGTATCCCTAATTCAGTGGCACTTCAGTGTATATATATATATATATATATATATATATATATATATATATATATATATATATATATATATATATAAATGTGTGTACATATATATATATATATATATATATATATATATATATATATATATATATATATATATATATATTATTTATCGTTCTGGCTTAAAGCGGAATGTATGTTTCAACTTACAGATATTTCACGTTACTGTAATAGATATGAACAACACTTTCATTGTTTTCCACCAAAGGAACTTATTCGGACACTGTTTCCAAACGGTTGTAAATTCTAAAACTGAAAGAATGCATTCATTTAGCTCTTCAAAGAAAAAGCAAGCTTTTTTTTAAAAAACTGAGTTTTAAAATTGCACTCTGATTAGACAACTGTCACAACATAATCTAATAATATTTCGAAAGACCTTAACGACAACAAAGCACTAATAGAGTCATCTTACAGTAAAAAAAAATTGAAAAAAAAAACTGAACGAAACTATTCGCCAACCATGTGTCTTAAAAAACATTCAAGCTCTCTTTTGTGTTAAGGCGTGTTTTAACAGTTGTAAATTTTTATTTCAGATGAGAGAGTTCCGAAAATTGTTTTCGTCCTTGCAGAACGTGACTGAAAATGGATGCAGGATTTCCGACAATTTCCGACCCTTGCAGAGACTGCACAGACGCAGTGTGTACACTTCCGTGTAGGAAGTGTGATGTACAGAGTGCATGAGTACATTAAATATATACAGTGGCAGAATTTGTTTTAAGTTTATTTGTCCCATTTATGAAAAAAAAATATATCATCAAGTTATATGCGTATAAACAAAACATATGCACACGCATATCTCTCTCGCTCTCTCTCTCTCTCTCTATATATATATATATATATATATATATATATATATATATATGTCATCTCTTGAAGAAATACAATCGAGGCCGGAATTAAAAGCAGTTCCAAGTCACAAAGAACAATTGAAGTTTATTCCATGAAGAAAGCAACATCTTACTCGCATCTTACTCGCTTCGAAGCCAGCCCACGTCTTTCTTTGCGCGCGAATAAAGAATTAGGTCAAAGATGGGTTGCCAGGAATTGACGAAGAAAGTTAGTATATGGGAATGCGCAGCATCTCGCCAAGGTGTCAGAAAGGTTACCACATTTAGAAAGAAGTTCAGATAAGGGTGATTAAAGATTATTAATAATACTAGCTGAAAACCCGTACTTCGCATCTGAGTACATTCAAATTAAATACAACGGTCAATGTATGCAATTAATGCCAAAAATATGTATAAATTTATAATAAATACAACGATCAATGTATGCAATTTATGTAATAAAAAACGGAAAAATATATTTATGAAAAAATCGTAACGGATATTTTTATAGACAAAATAATGTAGAAGAAAATATTCAAATTAAATCTAATAGAAAATACTAAAAAATATAGTACAATTAATATGGTACAGTTTGAGGAACATTTATTTTACTGTATGTTAATATTTTTTTGGGCAATGTCCAATCGTCTGCCGCATTAGCAAGAAAATTATTTTTTTTGTCTATTTCGTACTTATGCACGTGATGCAAAAGTAAAGGAAACTACGTGATCGGCATTTAATAAATTAAATTTTAAAAATTAATGTTTAAAAATTCACCAAAAATTAGAAAATTGAGGTAAAGATTTGAAAAAGATATTATTTTAAAGGAAATTTTATGGTCTTTCTCGTGATATAAATTTTATAACCCTCGAATTGTTATTTTTAATGCAAACTTTAAAGAATATTACAAAAAGAGCTTAAAAATTTAATTTTAAAAAATCTAAGAAAATTTTTTCAAATATCTCTTTTAATGCACCCCTACACTATAAGAAAAATCGCCATGCAAAATTTCAGCCTTTTATGTCCAGCGGTTTTAGTCTATGCGTTGTCTGTCAATCAGTCAGTCAGTCAGTCATTGAGTTACGGAACTGTTTTATATAATTACTAGCTGAAAACCCGAACTTTGCTACGGAGTACATTCAAATTAAATACAACGGTCAATGTATGCAATTAATGCCAGAAAATATATATTTATAATAAATGCGACGATAAATGTATTCTACAATTGATGTAATATATATATATATATATATATATATATATATATATATATATATATATATATATATATATATATATAAAAATCGTAAGGGATATTATATTTTTCGGATAATATCCAATCGTCTGCTGCATTAAAAAGAAATTTTTTTTTCTATTTAGTTGTTAGGCACGTGACGATAAATTTATTTAAAGTACCAGAAAAATAATTCACGTGATCAGCATTTAATAAATTAAATTCAAAAAATGAATTTTTAAAAATTCACCAAAAATCAGAAAATCGAGGTAAAGATTTGAAAAAGATTTCATTTTAAAGGAATTTTTAGGATCTTTCTCGTGATGTAAATTTTATAACCCTCAAATCATTATTTTAAATGTAAACTTAAAAAAAGTTACAAAATAGCTTAAAAATTTAATTTAAAAAAATCTAAGAAGAATTTTTCAAAAATCTTTCTTAGTGCACCCCTACACCATAAGAAGAATCGCCATGCAAAATGTCAGCCCTTTAGGTCCAGCGGTTTGGTCTGTGCATTGTATGTCAGTCAGTGAGTCAGTTACGGAACTGTTTTATATATATAGATATGGATAAAGGAATGTAAAAGCCTTTTTTAACTTTAATATAAAATCTTTATTGCATAACTTATATACATTTACATTCAACATATATATGTAAGACAGCCCGTGCGCGAAAGACGAAGATGTAGTAGATTCATGAAAGACACAAATCATGGTTTGCTATGTAAGGAGAAGTAGTCAGAAAGGTAGTTCATAAATAAAGCAAGAGCTGCCATCACCTAGAAATCACCCGAGCGTTTGGAGTGTGAGTTGTCACATTTTGATTGAAATGATTACGTTTGGTTCGTCAGGATATTTCTTCGATATACTAGAGAACAGGGAAAAAAACAATAATTTATTTCCATTTCAGTTTGGAAAACAAAGCAAATACTATAATTAAAAATCATATACAATAAGAACTACAGGTAATCCTCCTATAACACGGTAGATAGGTTCCTAGAAAATGCCGTGTTGTGTGAAACCGTGTTATATGAGACCGAGAGTCGGTACAAAACGGGGGGTTACGTTCCGAAACCTTATTAAAAACAAACATTTTTTTCTTAAATTCCATATAAGTAACTTAATTTTTTATACAAAATATAAATGTATTTATAACACAAAACGAAAAAAAAATATTTTCATTTAATGCGACCTTAATTTAATAAATTTCTTCATCACTGCTCAGTATAATCAAACGAGAACGTTTTTTCGATTGAACGATATCACCTTCACTTTCAGAACCTTTTTCTTCATTTAGATATTTTGCACCTTCTATCCTCTTTAAAAAATCTGTAATTTTGGTTTGTTTCCTGGTACTTACAAGGTCATTATAGATTCACGGTATGGAGATAGACAATTTTGCAGTTCCCTTTTGAATTTTCGGCTTCTTTCAGCGGAAGGGTCTGCATTCAGGAAAAATTATTCAAGATTTTCACCTAATCTTAGGCCTTTTTGAAATTTTATAGAGTTATAAATGAATAAATTATAATTTGTTTATACATTGTCATGTAAAGCCACCATAGTTCATTATTCCTTCCCGTCATTATTTTAAGGTAATTTAGTTTTTAAATGTGTTAAAAATCATGTAATGTAGTGCGGTAGAAGTACAGTGTTGTACAAAGGTTTTCGCAATTTTTTTATCGTGTTAGAGCGAAACCTTGTTGTAAGATGCCGTGCTGTAGGAGAGCTACCTGTACGTAATTAATCTTTACAGAATATAAATTTATGAGCGTTATGTTCGAAAAGCTCTCAGATCTTTTCACAGATCTTTTTCTGTGCACATTTCTTCGAAATTAAATTGATCAAAATTAAATTTTGGTATCTTTGCTTTAAAGAGAATTAAACTTCTATTTTGAGACTTACTTACAATCTGGCAATATTTTAAAGTCCGAGAAAATTAAATATCCTTAAACAGTGGCAAATATTTTCATCAGAAAATATTTTGAAAATCCCTCACACATCTCCTAATCTATAGTTTTGGGCTTAATTAATCTGACTGTAATTAACTTGAATTTACTGCTTATGGTAATTACGCTTTTATTCGAAGCCATTTTTACATCCAGGAAACCGTTTATATTTAAAAATATATAATTCTTTTTAAAAGACGGCAAAAGTTTTTAAAGAACACAATTTTTTAAGGCTTATGTTCAAAAATTACTCAAAGAGGTCTTACTCTTTACTTCTGCCAACATTAAAGTAATGACTTGAGTAAAAAATTTATCAGTATGTATTGCAGATAATAGGTTTATACTCACTTTAAAACCCTGCACCAAATCCGGCACCATATCCAGCTCCTAATCCGGCTCCTAATCCGGCTCCTAATCCGGCTCCTAATCCAGTTCCTAATCCACCATATTCGGCTCCAAGACCACCAAACCCTGCACCTAGGGATACGTAAATTTCGCATAAAAAATACAGAAATTTCACAAGAAAAAAATACAATATATAAAATTTAGAATTATTCGCAAAAATACATACAAATTAAAAAATTTTGCATTTATAAAAAAAATTACAATTTTACTTACTTGGATAAGTAAGTATCAAAATTCTTAGTTGAAACTAACATTGTAGTACTCTCCACATTATGTTGCTTAAGTCTTTGCCCTCTGTCATTAATAACTATGTTGTACGTACTAAAATATCTCAGCATTTACTCTTTTATCGGGACTTATAGAGGCTTTGTATAGCTTTGTGTACAAAGCCTCTATAAGTCCTTTGCAAAGGCTAAGTTACTACCTTAGCCTTTGTAAAGTTAAGGTAGCAGCATTTCGTTGCAATTAAAATCTGTATAACATCAAGAAGAATCTCTTGGTTGACTGCTTTAAGTAGTTGAAATACCTTTGACTTTGGCTATCAAGAGGCTTTCTTAAATCTACTAAATTGTCCTGCAAAACATAATGGTTGATTTTTACAGTTATATTTTTAGTCTCGACTCCGGTAAGAACAAACTGTCCAGGTGAGATTGGGAAGACATCCGAAGAAGTGTGAGATTTCTCAGTAAAAGACCGCTGAAGGTCTTACTTAAGCAATTTTGTTAATAAATTATTACTATTATTACCTAATGTTGCTTAAAAAGACCTTTATCACCGTGTTTTCGCCGAAAAGTAGTAAAGAAATAATTTTCGTATTTATTCGCTCATATCGGCAAATTTCGCATTTATTCGCATCTATTTCGTAAATACGAAGATTACGTATCCTTACCTGCACCATATCCGGCTCCTAATCCGGCTCCTAATCCGGCTCCTAATCCGGCTCCAAGACCACCAAACTCTACACCTAGGATTACGTAAATTTCGCATAAAAAATATAGAAATTTCTCAACAGAAAAATACAATATATAAAATTTAGCATTTATTCTCAAAAAATACATATAAATTAAAAAATTTCGCATTTATTAAAAAAATTACAATTTTACTTACTTGGATAAGTAAGTATCAAAATTCTTAGTTAACACTAACATTGTAGTAGTCTCCACATTATGTTCCTTAAGTCTTTGCCTTCTGTCATTAATAACTATGTTGTACGTACTAAAATATCTCAGCATTTACTCTGTTAACGGGACTTATAGAGGCTTTGTATAGCTTTGTATAGCCTTTGCGAAGTTAACGTAGCAGCATTTCGTTGCAATTAAGGAAACAAGGGATCTTCAATATCGTTCTTCTTTAATTTTCAATATTTTACTCTATATACCACATGAGTATAATTAATATTCTTTTCTACTACATTGAAGATACTTAGAATTCACAAATAAGTATTTTGTGGAGGAATTGGATCTGTTTATCAAAAAATTCTTCAAAAATGCTAGAATTTTTCAAAATGATCCATGCATATTCATTTTCTTCTGATATCTTCCAAATTTCTCAGAATTGTTTATTGAAGTTTTCGTCACAAAACTGTGCATAATTCTTTGAAATCCCAAATATTTTTCAAATGTATAGACCATAAAATAAGGTAAAAATATTTAAAAAAACAAAAAAAATAACAGGCAGAATAGAAAAAAATTATTTAAGACTTTACATTCCTACAAAAAAAAATTAAATGCACATTTCTATTTATATACATATTGTAAAGTTATAATAAAAAAATTAAAGACTTTAATTAATATAGAATGCGCACAGAGCATTTTGAATAAGCTTAGCATTTTTGAAAAAATTTGAAAAACTGTCATTATTTTGCAAAAAAATCCTAATTTTGAATTCTAAGGGCTTTCGATATAGTAAAAAAGAAAATTAATTATTCTCATTTTGTATATAGAGTTAAAAATTGAAAATTAAAAAATTCTAGTTTCAAGGTCCCTTCTCCCCTTAAAATCTGTATAACATCAAGAAGAATCTCTTGGTTGACTGCTGTAAGTAGCTGAAATACCTTTGACTTTGGCGCTCAAGAGACGTTCTTAAATCTACTAAATTTGTTCCGCAAAAAATAATGGTTGATTTTTACAGTTAGATTTTTGGGCTCGACTCCGGTAAGAACAAACTGCCCAGGTGCGATTCGGAGGAAATCCGAAGAAGTGTGAGGTTCCTCAGTTAAAGACCACTGATGGTCTTACCTAAGCAATTTTTTTAATAAATTATTACTATTATTACCTAATTTTGCTTAAAAAAACCTTTATCACCGTGTTTCCGCCGAAAAGTATTTAAGAAATAATTTTCACATTTATTCTCTCATATCGGCAAATTTCGCATTTATTTGCATGTATTTCGTAAATACGAAAATTTCGTATCCTTACCTGCACCATATCCGGCTCCTAATCCGGCTCCTAATCCGGCTCCATATCCGGCACCGATACCAGCATACCCTCCACCAAATCCGGCACCATTTCCACCGAGCACTCCAGGGCTACCGAAGTAGGGGTGAGCAGATGAGATGACCTTCACTGCAGCAGGGTCCAGGCTGGCAGTTCCGGGTTCGTTGGTCTTGACCTGAGCCCTGAAACCTCCATGGTCAGCGACGTAGTCAACTTGCCTGTGGACTCCGCGGTCATCGGTGAAACCGTAACTTCCCTTAACGGCATTGCCACCGTCCCCGCTCTCGTGTCTGTGTTGCTCGCCATGGGGGTCTTTGACGGAATATTCAAACGCATACGGCTTCTGTTTTCGGGGGGATCAAGAGTATGAGATAGATTGTTGTAAAGACGGAAGTTTTCCGTCTAAGACCATTTCAAGACAAAACTTTAATGCACTTACCCCGATAAATCCGTCGGCGAAAACGATGCTGGCAACAGCAAAAGCAATTGCTAACTGGAAAGAAACGGAAATCTTTAAGTATCAGTCACAGGTATAAAGTATATTTAATAAGAATATGTTTTTATTCCAAGAAATTGATATATTCCGAAAGAAAGGATTGGTTAAGGCTGCTATGTACTAACCCCATTCGATTCGCTCACCTCAATGTTAACCTATGGAAAAAACTTGTGCACGGATTGCCGACTTAGATTCAAAGATTTAAAAAAAAATTGTACTCCGTCATAGAGAGATAAATTTTACATTTGTGTGCATTTTCCGTTTTTTTAAAAAGTGCAATTAATATTTTAAAATTTAAATTATTCGGGGAAAAATCTGGTATAGTGTATTTTAAACACTCATAAATTCCTTCGGTGGACGAAATTTATAAAATGAATCCTGTAGCACTTTGCAGAAAAGTTCAGGCTATCTGACAATACCAATTTTATTTGATTATCAGCATTTATGTACCGGTAAATAGTTGACAAATATATATTTTAAATAAACAATTTGGGGCAGTGCTTAACCCCCTATAGAGAGAGAGCCATTATAATCCCTCAAAATGTCAATCCTAAGGGGTGGTGGAATTCTCGAACTTTCAACTGGACTCCTCCCACCACAAGAGTCTGCAAGAAGAGGAAAAGGGAAATACGATTTTTTTTTCTTAGTACTACATTGCAGCCTTAAAGCAGAGAAAGAGTAAGGTAGTAGATGCATACAAATACCTACATATAATCAAATACCTTTGGATGCAACATTTTCCGATTCACCATTAATGTTGAATCAATTTGGTGCTTTACCAAACACCAAAGTACCACACCAAACATCACACGTCGTTCACTAATATGGGAGAAATATACGCTCTCTGGGATTATTCTTTTACTGCTGTAAGTACATCCTTGATCATACGGCACGTATTTTTAGTACTCATACGTTTCCACCAAAAATTGTATTTTTACCTTAATCTTGCGTCGATGATTATTTGAAATTTCTGTGTAAATAAATGTGTAAATAGATAGAAAGATTGATCATTGAAAGTGTTTTATAAAGAATGAAGTATATTGCCTCCTTAAAGCTGGAATTCAGCAGAAATTTTCAGTAGTATAATGCACTGTACGATGTAATAAAACTTTTAACTTGAGAAGAGTGAAATAACATTTTATGGCTATCAAAATCAAACCATTCGCTTCCGAATATTAGAAACTGTATGTGAATATATTTTTAAAATTAGTTATTGATATGAAATTTCTTAACTTTGACTTTAATAAGTTTTAAATAAAATAAAAAACAGAAAGCACATTATTTGCAGAAGGAAGATAATATAAGAGAGATTTTGGTAACGTTGAGGAACTATAAAAATATCAAGGCAATAATGCGGAGCGTAGAATGTAGGAAGAGGAGAAGACGTTAAAAAACACTGATTTGTGATTCTTTAAGGCGACAATGGACCTTCAGATTGACAAAAATATGTCCCCAAAAAGATTTTTTTCTTTAAGAAAATGATTCTGCAATTCATCAGCTTTAAATAAAAAAAAGTATGTTGATCTGATCATTATTAACCGAGTTATAAGTATTTTTTTCAAGCGTAAACAATGGAAATGTTAGTCAAATTAAAACTTTAAGTGCCATTTTCTCAAAACAAGTTTTCATGTCGTTTCGGTAAGTTCAAAATGTTCCATGCGTCATAATTTTTCTTGAATTTTCATAAAATTTCATAAAATGATTATTTTTTTACAAGAATAAAACTTAGTTCATTATACAATTTTAAAACAACTTAAATTTTTTACAATAAAAAAATTTTTTTGATAAAATTTTGCATAAAATGACCTATTTTTATCGATTTCTTTTCTAGTTTTTATACATACGACTGTAAATCGAATATTGCTACTAAATTTTATTATAACTATATAAAGCTAGCTTAAGAGAGAAAATTTGATATCTGAGACAAAAATTAATGCGCATGGAGCATTTTTAAATAGAGCAATTAACAAACTGATTTTAATTAATATCTTAATTAATTACATTCTTATTTTTTTATTAAATTTAGAATTTCCATCTCTAAACAACACTATATAAGTATACAAAATTTCATAGCAATCGGTTAATAAATAAAAAAAAGCTTTTCATGGTCCATTGTCGCCTTAAGTTTTAGAGAAATTTTTTTTAGAGTTATGAAATACGAGAATAAAAGTTTCATTTTTCTGTATTTGATAGAAAAATTATTTCTGAAGGAACAAAAAAATGATTAATTTGTTAGTATGTGACATAATCCATACATATTTCCTATCTTTCAATGAAACTCAAATAAAATCCTTAACTAGAAATAATGAATAGAAAAGACCGAGGATGACAGGATATTAATTAAAGAGATTGGAGGAGCCATTTGCAATAAATTTGTCAGGTGAAAATCAAAATTTATTCAATCAAATGTAAAAAATCTTTAACAATGTTTCTCCTCGGTTCAGTTGGGTGCACTTTAAAGAGGCACCTATCTGAGACATAGGGTCTTCAAACTAGGGGTGCTTGATTGGGAGCGCAACGGTCTTAATCTTGCAACAAAAGGCATAATTTGACCGGTACCTAGTGCTTGCTTTAGAAACATTCAAGCGAACAGTGGGACTCGAACAAACACTCTTTGGAACCAAAGGTCAATGCCCTAGCCATTCGGCCATGATTTAGATCATCAAAACTAGGATTTTGTATTCTCCTAACAAGAAAATTCTGTAAATTTTAACTCGCGAATTATTTTAAAAGCATCGTTAAAATAGATTTAAAAAATATTTTATTTTTCAAATTTAATATTTCAATGGATTTTGTGCGTTTGGGTTTTAATCTTTAAATTTCAAAGGGTTTTAATATTGATATTTCCAATTTTAAGTGGATTTCATATGCTTGGGTTTTAATTTTTTAATTTTAAATTTCAAGGGGGCTTATATGGTTGATATTTTGTTTTCAAATAAAGTCAAAGGATGTTTAGAGGTTTGGGTATTAATATTTATATTTAGAATTTCAAGGGGCATTTATATGTTTTGATTTAGTTTTTAAATTTTCAATTTCGAGAGGCTGTTATATGATAATTGTTAATTTATCAATTTTAAATTTCAAAGGGCTTTTATATGTCCGAGGTTTAATTTTTTAATTTTAAGGTAACCGACTACGTTTAAAACATGGATTTTTATGAAAATTCCAAAATTGGTTTTATTTTTTTTATATATATAAAGATTGTAAATTTATGTTTCTAAACATGCTTTTATTTTTCCGATACGATCATTAGAAATGAAATTAGAGTGATTTAAAGATCAGCAGAAGCTATGAATTTCAATGCAAATAGAAAACTTTAATCGTGTTTTCTAAAGAACTTATTTTTCATCAAAAATGTAAACGACTCTTGCGATAACTGAAAATCTAACCGTGATATGTCTATGAAATTTTTCATGCATGTTTTTCATAATACTAAGAATGTAATGGACTACAGATTTGGTTCTAGGTATATTATTTGTTGATTTATAGCTACATTTATAAAAAATCTCATGGAAAATTGCTAAAATTTTACATGTAATTGCATATAATGACCTGTATTTTTTTTAGATTTTGAAATATCGATTACCTTGTAGGTCATTACACTTAGAAGGTTCTTACGTACATATGACAAAAAAAAATAATGTTATATGAATAATTTTTTTTGTTAGCGCTAGAGCCGTTTTTGTAAAAATTTGCTAAATTTAGACCCAATTTCCTCAATTTTGTAAAACTTTGCACAGTTAATGTCTATTTTTTTCATCATTTTCGAGTTTTGGTGTTATATTCCTTCAAAAAAAAAAAAGATAGAAAATTTCAAAAGTACAGTTTTTCAAAAAAAGGGCCCCGAACGTAGTCGGATACCTTAAATTTCAAGGGGCTTTTATATTTTCAAGTGAAAGTTTTCTTTTCATGAAAAAAAGTTTTTTTTAAAACTTTATACCATGGGATAAATTTTTAACATTACAGAATATAGAATCAGCAGCTTACTTGGTAAATCATTTTGTCGCTGAAGTGGCTTTACTTCTGATCTTGCGTGAGACACTGGGAGTTCTGCTGAAGTTCGGCAGCTGTGCAAGGTTTATATACACATATCGCCCTCCTCATTTTCCAGAATCTGCATGAGAGTTTTCTGGATAAAAAATAAACAAAGCGAACGGCCCCGGGAAGGTCATATATAATTACAATATGAAATTACGCAGTGAAACATTCTTTAGACGTTGCATGAAATCATCTGTCTTTCCGGAAAAAAGCAAAAACGAGAAATGGGTCTAAAGGTGCATTGCGTTCGATGTGGGAGGCGTTATTGCTTTTTGACCGCTAAACGCGATTTTCTTCATGCGGAATGTTTGCAATTCTCGACTAGAGGAAGGGAAAAAAACAAGTTCTAGGTCACGCTGATTTTTGGGTGTAACCCTGCGGTGAATGGTGTCAGTTTTAGGTGATAAGGAGTCCATCCAACCACAGACAAAAGGGTCGGGCAGCAGGTTTTGGACGATCGGATTGTATTACAGCTGTTACAGTTCGGAATTACTATTAAAAAAAAGGGTTGAAAAATTGAAGTGAAAGTAAATAAACCAGTGTAGCACTGGTATTTCTGACGAAAATAAGGTTAACGTTATTTTATTGAAATTCCAATTTCACTTTCTCAGCATATTAAGATTAATTATTTTTTAAGTATGCATCTACGTAGGGCGAAATGTTGGAGAGCATGTCTGCAAGGAATTTGTAATTACAGAAACATTGCGTAATACATTATATTTATTGTTCGAAAAAAAAAACAATCGTCAGAATAAAACTGTAGAGTCTTGCGAAAGTGGCCCATATGAATGAAACGGGATTTAATTTTTCAGGACGCAATTAATTGAAGGAATTTTTGTATCAGTCATAATTTTACTTTGTTTCTTAGAGAACAGAACTTGCCATGTCAGTTTCTCGTGATTTATATTAAGTTTTAAATTTCAAGACTTTTGTGCGTTTGAGTTTTAATCGAAAAATTTAAAATTGCAAAGAGCTTTAATATTAAAATTTTTTTAATTCAAGTGGCTTTTGTTTGTTTGGCTTTTAATTTTTAAATTTTAAATTTCAAAGGGTTTTAATATTAAAATTTAAAATTTCAAGTGGCTTTTGTATGTTTGGGTTTTAATATTGAAATTTTAAATTTCAGAGGGTTTTAATGTTTTTAATTTAAAATTTCAAGTGGCTTTTGTATGCTCTGTTTTTAATTTTTAAATTTTAAATTTCAAGGAGGTATTATATGTATGAGCTTTTGTTTTTAAATTTTATATGTAAAAAGAATTTTAGAGGTTTGGGTATTAATACTTATATTTAAAATTTTAAAGGGTGAGAAATGAATCTACGGATTATTTTTACAGGGACATTTATACAAAGTCAAAATTCCATTTCCAAACATTGTTTAAATAACTTCAAGCGACCATCTTGATAACATAATTATTCTATATACTGTATGTCGGAATACTCGTCTATATATATAAAACAGTTTCATAACTGACTGACTCACTGACTGACTGATATACAACGCTCAGACCAAACCGCTGGACCTAAAGGGCTGAAATTTTGCATGGCGATTCTTCTTATAGTGTAGGGGTGCACTAAGAAATATTTTTGAAAAATTCTTCTTATATTTTCTTAAATTAAAATTTTAAGCTGTTTTAGTAACTTTTTTAAGTTTGCATTTAAAATAATAATTTGAGGGTTTTTAAATTTATATCACGAGAAAGATCATAAAAATACTTTTAAAAAGAAAACTTTTTCGAATCTTTACCTCCATTTTCTGATTTTTGGTGAATTTTTATAGATTAAATTTTTGAATTTAATTTATTAAATGCCGATCACGTGATTTCTTTTTCTGGTACTTTAAATAAATTTATCGTCACGTCCATAACAATGAAATAGACAAAAAAATATTTTTCCCTTGCTAAAGCGGCAGACGATTGGACATTATCCAAAAAAATATTAAAATACAGTAAAAGATATGTTCCTCAAACTGTACTATATTAACTGTACTATATTCTTTAGTATGTCCTATTACATTTAATTTGAATATTTCTTCTACATTATTTTGTCTATAAAAATATCTCTTACGATTTTTTTTATAAATATATTTTTTTGTTTTTTTTACATCAATTGTATACATTGATCGTCGTATTTATTATAAATATATATATATATATTCTTTTTTTAAATTTATTTATTTATTTTTTTGCATTAATTGCATACATTGACCGTTGTATTTAATTTGAATGTACTCCGTAGCGAAGTGTGGATTTTCAGCTAGTTATCACATATAATTTCAAAAGATTTCCTAAAACGCCTTTTTTAAGCATCTTCATACTATTTTTTATATATGAAATCAAGCGTTAACATACGATTGCGCATTGAGCTGAACTAATTGCTCGGTGCGGGAAATCTGGAGTATGCACTGTCACTGAATAAAAGGGGATAAAAGACTTCGGTATTAACACATTGTTGACAGGCAACATTATTCAGATATTAGGTGAATACCCGTGCTGAGCTACGGAGTACATTTTAGGATAATCACAATACAGAAATAATGAAATTGCTTTTTAGAGGATTTCCTTATAAACAATATTTTTTGTTTCTTCATTGGATGGAACTAATATTACCAGTTTAATATTTTTTGTCAATTTATGTCGATTTTATGCACGTGACGCAAAATTAATTTAAAGTATCACACAAAGAAAAGAAATCTGGTGATCATCATTTAACAAATTGAAGTCTAATAGTTACAAGATAAAAAGAGCTTTTTATATACCATGTTTTTAAATTTTCTGTTGAATCATATAAACTTGACAATTCTATGCATTAATAAATACTTTTTTAAAATTTTTTTGATGAATTATCCCATCAACTTGAAAGAAAATGAAGTTAATTGAAAGTTAGCTTGCGTTTAACTTTTCGTTCCCGTCCCGTCCAATAGATGGCTGCACTAATCTACAAAACAAAATTAACTAAAAATAACTGAAAATTAATATAATTCTGCTTAAAGAGGGCTAAAAGTATTAAAATAATGTATTGTCATCGTGTTCTGAGCTATTCTAAATTTTTCAAATGTGTAGCTAGTCGGGAAGTTAGTTAAAAATCAATTGCAAGATTTGTACTGGACAAACACACAAACACACAAGCACACAAACAAGAAAGCGAGTTAATAAAAACATGTAAAAAATTGATCAGCCTTTAACAAATTAAATTTTAAAAATAAATCTTTAAAAATTCACCAAAATTCAGAAAAGGGAGGTAAAGATTCGAAAAATATTTAATTTAAAGAATTTTTATGGTCTTTCTCGTGATATATATATTAAAACCCTCAAATTATTATTTTAAATGCAAACTTAAAAAAAGTTGCAAAAACAGCTTAAAAATTGAATTTAAAAATATCTAAGCAGAATTTTTCAAAAAATTTTTTTAGTGTACCACTACACTATAAGAAGAATCTCCATGCAAAATAAATTACTCCCTGTAAAAAAACACTAACATTATCTACATTTAAATCATTTAAAACTCTGTTCAATTAAACAGATTCACATACCACCTCAAAGCAGCTTCATAAACTATGTTAAATCATTTATCAATTAAAATATGTGAATAATTTTTCAGGTCATGAAAAAAATTACTCCCTGTAAAAAAAACATTAATATTATCTACATTTAAATCATTTATGAGTTGAAAATAATGTAAAAATCATTTATCAATTATTATAATTTCTGGATCATTTTTCAAGTCAACAAAAAATTACTCCCTGTAAAAAAACATTCACATTATCTTCATTAATTTGAACAGAAAAAAAAATATTCAGACAGTGGGTAAATGTAATTATACAAATAGAAATTAAACATTATTATACACTACAGGCCTAAATACACTAACAAAAGTTGAAAGCGAGAAAAAAATGCTCCTCTTATTTGTGTCTTTCAAAAGGCTGATATAAATGAAATTAACACTTCTTGATCTGTGGCTTGTTCATTCATGTTGTTTGATTAAATGTTGTATTAAAGTATGTATAGCGTTGATAAAATTCACTTCAGTCTTCTTTCCCCTTTCTTCCTTGAAATATCAGTTTAGAGAGCTTCAGGATATACTATATTTATTGTTCTTCCATTTGGAGCTAGGATGTAGAGATTTTCGGCTTTTCCAACTCTAGAACAACCCACATAATGTTGACCATGAGAGAAACAGGGTTTAAGAAGATCGAGTCCAACTACTTTTAACGATTGCCCTTGTGCCTTGTTAATGCTCATGACGAAACTTGAGGAACTGAAGTCTTTTAAAGTGAAATGGGATATCGGAAGGGATGATTGGTATCCTGGGAATAAATACGTCTTCGCCTGCAGAATGTCCTGTCATAATGGTGGTTTCAATCACATTCGGCATCAGATTCTTTACAGCAAGTCTTGTTCCATTGCAGAGTGAAGGTGGATGAAGATTTCTCAGCAGCATAATTGGTGCACCAATCTTTAACTCTAATATGTGAGAGGGTACTCCAGATGGCTACAATGTATTTAAAAATTCTGTGGTGTAGTGTACCGTCTCTTCTGTATCACAGGTGGTGTCAATAGATTTGTAAATTTGAGCTTTACCTAGCAATTCTTGTAAAAGATGCTTATTGATATAAATTTTGTCAGTTTTATTTCTTGCATAAGACTTTTTTTGTAGGATCAACCATTTTCGAGTTATAAGGGAAAATTCAACAAACGGAACCTTCTTAGGCCCCTCCCCCTTTGCTCCCCCCCCCCTAGGACCGGGGACTCTTAGTATGTTTACCTTCTAACTAGTCCAAACAAAGTTCTGAAGTCAGTTTTTCCCCCCTATGACTTTCCATCTAGAATCATTCGTTGACTGGACTAACGTGAACATTCTGTTAACGTCGCCTAACGGCTGGAACGATGTGATGTGTAACAGGCTTTGTTATGTATATGTCCGCATTGCCTGGATGTAGTTTTTGTTCTAATGTGTGTCAATAAATGTGTGTAATATAATAATTATATTTTATTTCCGCATCACAAATCAACAAAATGCTGCTGTAATATCTTTATTCCCATTCTGTAATTGTATAGTTTCATGAACAGCATTTAACATTGATTTATTACACATAGCAGATAAATGGTTAACTATAACTTTAGTGAAGCGTTGAAATTTAGTTAGAAGGGGTGCTAAATTCATTACATCACATAGCACATGTGTTGCTTTTTCTCTTTTACCAATGAAACGCATAGGCGTAGTGTCGGGGGAGGGGGCATGGGGGCACGTGCCCCCAACTGAACTTGAGATAAATTAAAACGTTAATAGAAGTTCAGTTAAAATCGGAATATTGAAGAAAACTTTTAAGAAAGTTGGCTTTTTTCCACTTTTTCAAACTGTGAAACTGAAGATTCCAATTATGTCTTTAGCCTTAACGTAGTTTATAACAATGATATGACCATAACGAAAATTCGATGTTATATTTTTTCTCATTTTATTTGTATTATATTTATTTTTCTCATTGTATAACTTTTAAATACTCCTCAAACATCAATTCTATTGTTATTGAATTTTTAAAAAATCATAATGTTTCATGTTTTAAGGACCATCCGGCAGTTAATGCGATGAGGAGGGCCGTAACTGAATTCAATTCGTGACCCCCCCCCCCCCCCCAAAAAAAAAAAGTTAGAAGCACGCTACGCCTATGATAGAACGAATACAATAAATAAGGCGAATGCTTACATCGTAATTATGTGCAGGTAAATTAGTAGATGTCATAGCACTTATGGATGTGGGTTGAAGTAATGAAGTGGGTACCCCTTGGCACTGTTTGGCAAAGTTTTCGAAATTCGCCAAAATCACACTTAAAAATGACTGTACTGGCATAGATTACAACAAAATTACGTGCCTATAAAGAATATACAGACAGTTTTAGGCAATTCACATAGTATAAATACTTCAGAACACACCCTAAATGACATTTTTACCATGTTTTTATTAACTATCTTTCTTGTTTATGTGCGTGTTTGTCCAGTACAAATCTTGCAATCGATTTTTAACTAACTTCCCGACTGGCTAGACTTTTGAAACTTTTAGAATAGCTCAGAACACGATGGCAATGCATTATTTTAGTACTTTTAGCCATCTTTAAGCAGTATTGAATTCATTTTCAGTTAATTTTGTTTTGTAGACAGGTGCAGCCATCTATCGACCGGGACGGGAACGAAAAGTTAAGCGCAAGTTAACTTCCAATTAACTTCCTTTTCTTTCAAGTTGATGGGATAATTCGTCAAAAAATTTTTTTAAAGTATTTATAAATACATAAAATTGTCAAGTTTATATGATTCAACAGAAAATTTAAAAACATGGTATATAAAAAGTTCTTTATATCTTGACATTATTTCCTCATAATTGATACTAAAGAACAGGATATTGTAATGCAAACAATAAAACGAAAACAAGCATTCATAAAATCAAATAATTACAAGATAAAAATAACATTTTATATACCACGTTTTAAAATTTAATGTTGAATTATATAAACTTGACAATTCTATGTATTAATAATTATATTTAAAAAGTTATTTTGATGAATTATCCCATCAACTTGAAAGAAAATGATCAAATGCGTAATAAAGAAAGCAATTATAAGAAATTTTCAAACAATAAAATTAACTGAAAATGAAATCATTTCTGCTTAAAGATGGCTAAAAGTATTAAAAGAATGCATTGTCATCGTGTTCTGAGCTATCCTAAAAGTTTCAAATGTCTAGCTAGTCGGGAAGTTAGTTAAAAATCGATTGCAAGATTTGTACTGGACAAACACACAAACAAGAAAGCGAGTTAATAAAAACGTGGTAAATAACAATAATTACAAGATAAAAAGAACTTTTTATATACCATGTTTTAAATTTTCTGTTGAATCATATAAACTTGACAATTCTATGTATTAATAAATACTTTTTTAAAAATTTTTTGATGAATTACCCCATCAACTTGAAAGAAAATGAAGTTAATAGGAAGTTAACTTGCATTTAACTTTTCGTTCCCATTCCGATCGATAGATGGCTGCACCAGTCATAAAAACAAAAATAACTGAAAATAACTGAAAATTAATTTAATTCTGCTTAAAGATGGCTAAAAGTATTAAAAAAGGCATTGTTATCGTGTTCTGAGCTATTGTAAAAGTTTCCAATGTCTAGCTTGTCGAGAAGTTAGTTAAAAATCGATTGCAAGATTTGTACTGGACAAACACACACGCAAACACACAAACACACAAACACACAAGAAAGCAAGTTAATAAAAATATGGTAAGAAATTCATCAGTCGAAGGTTAATTTTCGACTGATAGACACTTGCCATCTATGTTACTAAAAATAAATCCGTTAAATATAAACCTGTTATAAGTTCTGCAGTCAATCTTATAAATGGATAAGATAGCTATAATGGGTAAGATAGCACGCCGCATTGATCGCCCACGTGAAAATGGGTAACCACTTTTTTACAAGAGGACTTTTCAGTAATGATTTCAACATCTTCCTGCTAATGATCTGCTCTGTAAAAACCGTCGTCTTTAGGTGTGATTTTGGCGAAATTTGAAAATCTTGTAAAACTGCGCCAAGGGGTATCCACTTTTTACCATGTTTTTATTAACTTGCTTTCTTGTTTGTTTGTGTGTGTTTGTACCTTATAAATCTTGCAATCGATTTTTAACTAACTTCCCGACTAGCTAGACATTTGAAACTTTTAGAATAGCTCAGAACACGATGACAATGCATTGTTTTAATACTTTTAGCCATCTTTAAGCAGAATTAAATCAATTTTCAGTTATTTTCAGTTAATTTTGTTTTGCAGACTGGTGCAGCCATCTATTGGTCGGGACGAGAAAGAAAAATTAAACGCAAGTTACCTTCCGATTAACTTAATTTTCTTTCAAGTTGATGGGATAATTCATCAAAAAAATTTTAAAAAAGCATTTATTAACCTTTAGCTTACTATTTTTCCGATTTTCTTTAGGACTGGAAATTTCATACCCCTTTTGTAACGGCCATTAAGGGGATATATATATATATATATATATATATATATATATATATATATATATATATATATATATATATATATTAGACAAAGTTGTAAGTGAAAAACTAGTATATTTCTTACAGTAGAACCTCAATATATCGAACCTGGATATAATCGAATTCCTTGATAAATCGAAGTTTTCCCATTCCCCTTGAACCTGCCTA
This sequence comes from Dolomedes plantarius, assembly GCA_907164885.2. Lineage (NCBI taxonomy): Eukaryota > Metazoa > Arthropoda > Arachnida > Araneae > Dolomedidae > Dolomedes > Dolomedes plantarius. The sequence goes on along the minus strand of OU015503.1, from coordinate 39,645,015 downwards.
ACACTCCCATGTTATTTTTACCTCTATATAACGAAGATATAACGGTCAGGAAGACCTCGATATTTCGAATATTTAGTTTGTTTGGCTTGGAATCGCACCTCCATACTCGTACATCGAAATTTTTATTGGAAAACCTCTGTATATCGTTATAAGTTGTTTTGATAAAATCAGATTTCATTGCAGTGAGTATACAATGATTTTAGTGTGAACCTCTATAAATCGCAGTCAGTCAGATATCACCTCTATAAATCGAACCTCGGTATATCGAAATCCTCGATAATTCGAAGTTTTCTCGTTCCCCTTTAGGTTCGATATATCGAGGTTCCTCTGTGTGTGTGTGTGTGTATTCATTCTTGGTCCCGTATTCTTGGGATACATGCTATCCCATCCCGTAAGGAAAAGATTAATACATAGAATTGTAAAGTTTATATGATTCGACAGAAAATTTAAAAACATGGTATATAAGAAGTTCTTTTTATCTTGGAATTATTTACTTTAACTCGGATGTGTTACATGATTTACAAAAAACTTCTAAATTTGTTGCTAGACCTTTGCGGCCAAGAATCGCTTCATACTCATCAAAGGCACCAGTGCAATTGCAATTTTTGCACTTATCAATAGTTTTTCACATGCATTTAATCACATTTAATTCCAATATAACATTTTAGTTATCTTCTGTTTGAAACTCATCTTCATTATTACAAGACATTTTTACTTTTTTTTAGGAAGCACTCAAACATTTTTTATCACTTGAATGTAGCTCATTCCTTGACTGCATATTAAGATGGGTCGATAAAAAACTTTTTTTCAATTTTCGATGATGGGTAGTGCGGAAAAGTTGCCATTGGTGGCACTAAGTTTACACAAAAAATTTGAGATTTTTTGAACAACTCCTGGATTTGCCGAAAATGTCTTGAAGTTTTGATAAAACGCTAATTTTGGAACTTTTTTCGCAAAATTTTTCAAGATGTTAAATTTAATTTTTTTTTGGTAGTATTTACTTGTATAAGTTAAGTGTCCCAAATATCGCCTACTTTAACTTTTTTTCGACATTTCATCCACTTTTTGGTGTCTGATTAGACTGGAAACACAAAGAACATCCCTAAGAACTATTTCCTTTGGTATCCCGAGATCAACCAGCTCCAAAACCAGTGCCAGTTTAAGTTACGTAGCTAAATTGGAAAAAACTGAAATTTCCAGTGAACTCGAGAGCGGTTCCTAATATCACCTACCTCTGTTCCTCTTACCGCCTACCAGAAGAAATTAGGAGCACCTGTTAAAAGGCGTTGCTAGCAAAGTTTCTGTTTAATGCACTTTCAAATGGTATAAGCAAAATTAGAATTTGGATGCACCTACCTGGTCATTCACTGGATTCTGATTCTTTGGAGTCAAAGTTTACGAAGACAACAGCCAAAACAACTTCAGATGCCATATAGTTTTTGTTGTCCGTGATAAGAGAGTTGCCGCTATCGCCTCTGTTAGTACAAACCCAGAAGTAAGAAGTTACTGCATTTTCTCATACATAGCGCGAATCGCACTTTAGAAACACGAGTAGGCGATAATAGGCACAGGGGTGATATTTGGGACACTCACCCTAGTCATGTTGCCAAATGCCTAAACAATCTCTGATTATGTATTATTTAATTTCTGTGTACCATCTAAATTAGTCGATTTTTATAGCTGTTTTGCGTATGTGGGCAAAAGTTGTAAGTTTTGTTTGAATTTTATGTCGGTTTCTCGCTTTTGTATTTTTATATTCCTTGCTCTTCCTTCTTTTGTTCTTTTCGATGCGTTGATGTGTCATATTTTTGGGTGACGGACAGCAGCAAGTCTTGAAAGCAAATCCGGAAGGAAAGGAGTAGTGGAGCTGAGGGGGGGGATGGTGATTGTTTACAGCTTCTGGATGAAACCAATGAAGATATAGTTGGAAGAAGACCTTGAGGGAGGAAAAATTAAAAGAAAATTCTTTGATGATAGAAAAGATGAAACGATCTTCGTAGAAAAAAGGGGTCAAGCGGCATCGTCGAGAGAAAGACGAAAACCATATGACTGTGTTGTCGAAAATTGGTTCGGAATATTTAGGGCAGTTGTCACCTCGTTCCGGTCACGGCGAAGAAATTGCGAAATAATTACATATTTTCTTAAGGGGGATACTGGGAAATGACCCTAAACATGATCAAAATCGAGCTACTGAAACTCCAATAATATTAATATATATATATATAATTTTTTTGTTTTATATCAAAATTACAAGTCTTCAGTTATATTTTATACAAAAATAGAACTTCTAAAGCCATAAATAATTTTTAGATTTTATTTTTAAATGTACACATTACTAAAAAGGGAAAAAAATCATTGGATGTTTCGCACATCATAAAATTAAGAAATATGCATACAGAAACTATTTTTTGGTCAAATTAAATTAATAATATACTCAAGTTTAATGTAAAACCAAAAATATACAAAAAATATAGTTTAAATTGAAAAATTTACATAAAATTTTTAAAAATTTAAAATTTAGCAATTTTTTAAAGCATTTTCAAATGTAAAAAATTTTTTTACAATTTTTTTTTAACTTTTCTGGTTTTAGTGTGTAAAGAAGCTTATAATACAAATCTGAAAAAAATTTTGTGTGTCTAGGACACATAGTTTGGGAGTAACTGTGCGCGCCATCCAAAAATTCACATATTCGAGAAAACAGAAGTTAAAGTTGGAATAACAGGGCTATGGCAACACAGTAAGCTTTACATAAACTCTCATAACTCGAGAAATAATGCAAATTTTTTTATGCGGTTTTTTGCATATTGTTCAGAAATGTCCCAAAAATTAGAATATAGCAAAAACCAAAAATCGATTTTTTTTAAGATTCAAAGGTTGTGAGCCCCCTTAAGGCAGAACAAAGTGGATATTTCGGAACTGATAGAAGTCGGGTGTGATAGCACCGATGTTAATACAGGAAAAAGCAATGGTGTCATTGCCTGTCTTGGGGACAAATTAAGAAGAGAACCTCAACATTTGGTTTGTATTCTTCATACGAACGAGCTCCCTCTTAGACATCTACTGTCTTAATTAGACGGGGGAACCACGGGACCTAAGACCTTTTTCTCCAATCAATGTAATACAGTGATTTCCGCTTATAAGAATCAAGTTTGTTATTACTGTTTTTGATTCTTATAAGCGGTTGATTCTTATAGCCGAAATTTAGGTTTTTGGACAGGCACACACACACCTATATATACATATATTAGATAATTTACCATAGAATACCCTTTAATTTACGTTAATTATCTTTTATTAAAATATTTTTTTATAATTTTAAAAAAACAACTTAATTTCTAGACCTATAAGTAGATACACATAATTATAGTAAGAGAAGAAAAATATCCAATATTTGTTACAACATACCTACATAACAGTTTTAACATTTCAACTACACGAAGGGAGCAAGAAAAAGTTTTCTATGGTAGTTTGACGTAATGAAGTCTTCAGGAGGTTGTTTATACCTCTTTCAATACCAATAGTCTCAGACGAAGATTCACCTTCTAGCTTACGTTTCACGGTTTGATAATGTGCTGAATCTACTAATGTCAGGTTTTCCTAAGTGATAGTGGACACTTCGCCGAAGATTTATGTGTTTCAGGGTTCAGAAATCCACAACCAGTATGTGGGAGGTGGGAAAAAAGAGTCCCTGTCTTTGTTTGTCAGTGGAGAAAAGTGAAATCGGACCCGGACGGGTAAAGATGCCCTCGGGTCAAGCTAATAGGACAGTATTGAGCTAAAGCGTTTAAGGGGAAACTATTATGTTATGTCTTACAAAAAAAGGGATGAATTTTATGACTATATTCCATCCCATTTTATCAATCTTTCTTTAAAAAAAAAGAAAAGAAAAAACTTCGTGCCTTTTGAGGGTTTAAGTGGCTTTTTTGGAAAAATGAAAGGAAAGCGAAGAGTGTAAGCTGATTCTTAAAACCGGTGGACTGATTCTTTAAAGCGAAAATTTTAACATGGAAATAATACATTTGTTTTTGTTTTTGCAATATTGATTCTTATAAACGGTTGATTCTTTTAACCACTGATCAGTATAAGCGGTGGTTACTGTATACTTGTACAATTTATATTTATTGCCACTAAAGGTGATTTACGCCAAAACTTGTAGCTGTTGCCCTTCCTGCCCATGCACTTGGCGCATTTGGCGGTCCGAGGCGAACAGGGTTCGCTCCTTGAGAACCGGTAGCAGATTGCGACTGTGCTCGAAGGGTGTAGATGACTTGCTGGAGGGTCCGATGTTGGCGAGTGAGTGGCGAGCAAGGTATGGCAGAGCCGATTAGGCCTAGGTAATTGAAACATTTTTGACCATTTTGTAACTGTTAATTTCTGTTTTATTATAAATAAATATCTGATTTATGCTTCTTATCTAAGTGGTCTAAGTTCTTCTTAATTGTCTTAATAAGTAATTTAATTTCATCTGATAAGTTGAACTACGTACTTATTACCTTTTTTAGCACGTGGGTTGCACAGTTAGACAGATAACTTGAACTTATAAGGTTCATCTCTAATTTAAAGACAAAGCTTAACGTACATGTTACCTGAGACAAAAGAATCAGTGTTATTGCTGCAGTTAATCTATTAATAATATTTACAGTAGTAACTTTATCTTTCTTACAATGCAATGTACTACTTTATCGCCACTTTTGGCCAGCATAATTTCCTGATGTAACAATTTATGCAGCGGTTTCAACTGCACAGTACTCTCGAGGACTTCAAAACAGAAAGCCAGGACCAACTGTGCAATCGAGATGGATCACAACTGATTGCAGAAATTTACGCTTGTACTTCAGTATTTCCAATCCTGACGAAGCTCTGAAAGATCTCGCGCAGTACGTGATACGAGTTTATGCTCCAATATGGTTTGGCATAAGGAAACGGACAGGCTACGCAGACGGACCTAGAAATGTGTGACAGATTATTCATCTCTGAAATTTCTCCCGGATGAGCTAAAGAGGACAGTGCCCTTAGTGGCTCAAACAAATGGATACTATGCCCATCCCAAGAATTTACTGGTAGAAATGGCAACTGACGATAACCAAGATATTATAAGATTAGCATGGAGAAGAATTAAAAGATGCCGAAATTAAAAGAAGTAAAGACTAACAGAATGCGAGAGATCCAGGTTTCAAAGATGAACTTCAAAGCGATGGAGTACTATGACTGCATCGACTTCGTCTCTACCGAATTCAGCGAGACTGCGATCACCAAAAGTCTTTCCTCAGATAAAATTAAAGACAGCTTAAATTCATGATCCATGTTAGATGAATCATTAGTCTGCTTTCCAAGTCATTCCTAGGCTGTCGAAAGAACCGTTAAAATTGTGATGGAAGCCGCATCAAAGATAATATGTGGGAATTAAAGAAGATATGCCTTCATCAGAGCTTCATCAACCATTCAAGTTGCATTCACGAAAAATGATGCCAAAATTAATTTCAAAGAAGGACAGAGTTGCTTCTGAATACAACATTCAGTGGGTGGGCGGAACTCGCAGTACAGCAACCTACTCGTGGTGAGTTCTTGGTTGTTTCGTGTTAGTCCCGGACGCAAAACAAGCTAAAAGCTGTACATTTTCAAAGCACATAGCACCTAAATAATGTATGATCAGGGCTTATTTAGGCATTTGGCACATTAAACATGACTATAAAAGTAATTACAACCAAAATAAATTTAATTTAACATCTTGAAAAATTTTACTAAAAATCAACGTTTTACCAAAACTTCAAGACATTTTCGGCAAATCAAGGAGTTGTCCAAAAAATCTCAATTTTTTTTTGTGTGAACTCAGTGCCACCAATGGCAACTTTTCTGCACCAGCCATCATCGAAAATCGAAAAAAGCTTTTTTCGGCCCACCCTACTGTATATAAGTTTTTGTCTTTTGATACTGATTTCCAAGAAATCTTATTTTGCCGAATTTTTTTCGCTACGAGGTATATGAAAATTACAATTATTCAACTCAAAATACTACGAAATTGATAAAAATTAGCACAATAAAAAAGACATAAATTGATATAAGAAATTTAAGAACACTGTTTCAAAAACGCAGTTTGAATACTACGAATTAAGAAGTAAAACCACAAACAATCCGAAAATCACAAATCCATGAAGCTATAAGTAAACATCAATGGGGATTTCCTCGAAAAAATGGACCTCGAAAATTGTTAAAGAAATTTTTTAATTTATTCTGTGCTCAGATATGCCAGCATATTTTGCTCCTAGTTGTACTAGTGGCTATCCATCAGACTTAAAACGAAACAAAGAAACTGGACAGAGAAATACTAGTTTGTTTACAGCTCCTAAGGTAAGAACATTATTATTGTTTTCTTTTAATATTAGATGTAGTACAATAGTGAGAGAAAAATACATCTGATGCGTTTTAAGCGAACACAAAGTTAAGACAGCTTAAATTCTGCTGGAAAGAAGTTTGTTTTATTTTTCAATATTCCCTATATCCCATCAGATAAAAAGGTGTTTACAAAGCTCTATTGTATGTAAACAAATGTAAATAATTACTGAAATTATTGCTTTAAAGGAAACCGCTTAGTCAACAAAAGATGTGCGATACTTCCATGTATAATCAAGTATTAGTTTTTGATGTTTTTCATATTTTTAATTAAAATTTTACATTCATTGGCTTTTGTAATTCAATTGATATTTTTGTGGAATGTAACAAGTTATCTGAGAGTGAATTTCATACCTAGCGTACAATTTTCATTTTATAAATATACAGGGTGATCATAAAAAATAACTTTGCCGATATATGGACCTCTAGCTGCTGTTCCGTTCAACTGATCAAGAAGAGATTTCTGATATGGTTTTTCAGAGGTATGAGCTCGGGATTCTGTGAAGAGCAACAAAGTGACACTCACGGTTACGGTTATAGGTACAGAAAATCGAAATTTTCGAACGGCAACGCCCACTTTTTCCTTTCGTAAAATGCTCAGCACATACGAAAAGCCTAAAGAGCGTTGGAACGGTACGTGTATCATAAAAAACGGACGCGTTATGCACGCACAAAAAACAGCTCTGCGATTGGTCTGTGATGGCACCCATGTGGAAAATATGTAATCCAAATAAAAGTTTTCTTTTATCCGATCTGTGTTGTCAGTGATTGGTGTCTTGCCTATGTCATATGCAAATTTCCTCCGTGTTCCCTGGTCGTGTTTTTGTTTGCCGTTCGCAGAGCTGTTTTTTGTGCGTCCATAACGCGTTCGTTTTTTGTGATACACGCACCGTTCCAGCACTCTTTAGTGTTTTCGCATGCGCTGAGCATTTTGCGACGGGAAAAAGTGGGCGTTGCCATTCGAAAATTTCGAATTTCTTTACCTATAACTGTAATCGTGAGCGCCACTTCGTTGCTCTTGACAGAATTCCGAGCTCATACATCTGAATAACCTTATCTGAAATCGCATCTTGATAGGTTGAACGGAACGGCCGCTAGAGGTCCATATATCGTTTTTGCAGGCCGTTCGCAGAGCTGTTTATTGTGCATGCATAACGCGTCCGTTTTTTGTGATACACGTACCGTTCCAACGCTCTTTAGGATTTTCGCATGTGCTAAGCATTTTGCGATGGGAAAAAATGGGTGTTGCCATTTGAAAATTTCGAGTTTCTGTACCTATAACCGTAACCCTAACCGTGGGCGCCACTTGGTTGCCGTTCACAGAATCCCGAGCTCGTACATCTGAAAAATATATCTGAAATCTCATCACAATCGGTTGAACGGAACAGCCGCTAGAGGTCCATATATCTGCAAAGTTTTTTTATGACCACCCTGTGTATAATTTTTGTTTGTTGTTCATCTCAATTCTACTCATTCCAGGAAAGTGAACTTTTGAAGAAATGGCGAAAAGCCATCCCTAGAAAAGACAAAGTTTTAAGTGTTGGTGACAAGCTCTGTGAATTGCATTTTGAAGAAGAGTGTGCAGAAAGGTCATATACAATTACACTCACTGATGGAACAATATTTACTCTTGAGAGAGGAAGATCACATTTAAAAGCAGGTTCTGTACCAACATTATCCCCTAATTTACCAAAGTATCTGTCTGCTAGAACATACAAGAGAAAATCTCCAGCTTCTCGTTATTCTTCCATTGAAAAAAACAAAAGACCTAATATAAGTAAAGATGTTGAATCTCATACAGAAGCTGAACAACAGAAAAATTATTATTCTACGTTTTTAGTTCATCTAGAAAATATACAGAAACCAGATTCATGGTGGACAGCAGCATCTACTCAAGAGTATCTGATATGTGCGAAACGGAATTCAAAATATTCTTGTGAGCGACGAGTTGTTATTTGTCAGGATTCATCTGTAAAAGTATGTACAGAATATTATTGTTCAAAAAAGTTTAAATTGCAAAATGGTTAATGGTTAATTTTAAAATGTTAAATGGTGTAAAATAATGTTCCCTGAAGAGCAAAAAAAAAAAAAAAAACTGGTACAGGCGTGCGTATGCAAATAACTGAGATATGCAACCAATCAGCATAACTCGATGTGGTCGGCTGCGCCTATATAAGACAGCAGGTGTCTGGCGAAGCTGTTAGATTGGTTCCTGCTGCTACAATGACATTTTATCACGATTTATGTGTCTTTGAACGTGGTGTAATGATAGATGGGACATAGCATCTCTGAGGTAGCGATGCAATTTGGATTTTCACGCACGACCATTTCACGAGCGTACCGTGAATATCAGGCATCCGGTAAAACATCAAATCTCCAACCGCGGTAAGACCGGAAAAAGACCTTGAAAGAATAGGACCGTCGACGACTGACGAGAATCCTTTAACTAGATAGACGTGCAACACTTCCTCAAATTGCTGCGGATTTCAATGCTGGGGCATCAACAAGTGTCAGCGTGCGAACTGTTCAACGGTCTGTAAATGATATGGGCTTTCGGAACAGCAGGTCCCCTTATTCAAATTATTCAACATATTTAAAATATTCAATATATTTTGGGGTTATGGCAAATTAAGATACATGTCTGAGCTAAAGACGTCATTTTTTTTAATCCTTCACAGAAATAAAATGTTTCCAGTTAACTTTTTTACTTGAAATTAATGTTTTTTTCTCTGCTAACTATCAGTAAAAATATTTAGTATCTGTTAATAATTTTTTTACTATGAAAATTTCTTATAACTGGCGAATATGCTGGAACCTTAATATAGAATTTAATAGCTATTAAGTTAGTTTCTATAAGTAAATAATTTTTCATTGTATGATAAACAATGTTGTCAATATTAATGCTTATGTAAATTCTGTTGTGTATAATTTTTTTTTGAAAACTAATATTTTCAGTTCTTTTTACTGTGAGAACAATGAAAGCCATACTTTGTGAAAATGCAAAAATACAGCTGATTTGTCCTTTTAAATGTGATTTGTTTTTTTTCTTTTTAATTGACTGAAAAATTTTGTAATCGGTAATTTACCAATTTGAAGGTATTACCTGAATATCCTGGAACCTTAAAATTGAATTTAATCACTATTATATTAGTTTTGATAATTAAATAAGTTTTCATTATACGATAAACAATGTTGTCACTATAGATGCTTATGTAAAATCTGTTTTGTATGATTAAAAAAAAATAATATTTTCAGATCTTTTTACTGTGAATACAATGAAACCCATACTTTGTGAAAATGCAAAAATACAGCTGATTTGTCCTTGCCAATATGATTTGTTTTTTTTTCTTTTTAATTCTCTGAAAAATTTTGTAATCCGTAATTTACTAATTTGAAGGTATTACCTGAATATCCTGTAACCTTAAAATTGAATTTAATCACTATTAAATTAGTTTCTATAATTAAATAAGTTTTCCGTATGTGATAAACAATGTTGTCACTATAGATGCTTATGCAAAATCTGTTGTGTCTAATTCTTTTTGAATAATATTTTCAGATCTTTTTATTGTGAGAATAATGAAACCCATACTTTGTGAAATTCAAAAATACAGCTGATTTGTCATTGTCAATGTAATTTGGGTTTTTGTTAATTCTCTGAAAAATTTTGTAATCGGTAATTTACCAATTTGAAGGTATTACTTGAATATATTGGAACTTTAACACTGAATTTAATCACAATTAATTTAGTTTCGATAAGTAAATAAGTTTTCATTGTATGATAAACAATGTTGTCTCTATAAATGCTTATGCAAAAATTGTTGTGTCTAATTTAAAAAAATAAATATTTTCAGATCTTTTTACTGTGAGTACAATGAAACCCATACTTTGTGAAAACTCCAAAAATATAACTGATTTGTCCTTGTCAATATGATTTGGGTATTTCATTCCTCTTTAATTCACTGAAAAATTTTGTAATTGGTAATTTACCAACTTGAAGGTAATACCCGAATATGCTGGAACCTTAATACTGAATTTAATCTCTATTAAATTAGTTTCGATAAATAAATAAGTTTTCATTGTATGATAAATAATGCTGTCACTATAAATGTTTATGCAAAATCTGTTGTGTATAATTTCTTTTAAAAATAATATTTTCAGATCTTTTTACTGTGAGTATAATGAAACCCATACTTTGTGAAAATGTAAAAATATAGCTGATTTGTCTTTGTCAATGTCATTTGTTTTTTTTTTTTTTTGAATTCGCTGAAAAATTTTGTATTCAGTAATTTACCAACCTGACGGTTATACCCCAGTTTTAAAAAGTGTAATCTGAGATGCTTTGATTCATTTTTTTCCAAAGGAAGATAATTCAAAGTATTGTGTGATTAAATACTGAATTGACTTCCTATTTAATTAGTCCTGATTAGAATTTATTTGTGATTATTGATAGAAAATGTTGCGTATCTTTTTAAAGGCTATTATGTATGATGTATTATTCATACTTATTTCTAAATAAAAATATTCTTATATTACTATGTGTATGTGTGCTTTGGTTAATCAGTAGTATTTCTCACAATTTTTTTCCATGAATGATTTACTTCACAATTCTTTTCTGTAATTTCATTTCCTTAATTATTCAATTATTAAAAAATTCTGAACTCCTTTATTCTGAAACTAATACACAATTATTCTGAAAAAGTTTACATAATGAAGTATGACCCTTCATGTGCCGGATGTTTGTCATCTCATGTTTGGACATTACATACTCTGCAGCTGCAGCTAGTGTGTGCTCTTATATGTGCATGTAACTAACTAGCTCTAGAAAATAATGTATCATTATTTACTCATTTCTTTTAATTATTTTAATGAAGTTTAGCAAAAAATAGCAGTTGAAATAAACATTTTAAATGAAAAAAAACAACTGTTAAGTTGAATAAATAAATTCATATTAAATACGCACTAAAAAACAACTCGTTTTCTCTTGAAACATACGAAAAATCCATATAAAGAGTATGGCTTCTGTGTCAAAGCTCTAGGCCTACCGATGCGTGCGCCACCTAGTGGCTACGTCCAAATGTGAGACACTTTTTTTAACATGGAGCTACTCCTCCTTCTTTAGCTTCATGGATAAATCACACAGCCTCGAAAGAATCATGTAGCTAACCTTGGAGTTAAAAACCAATGAGTTAGCAATAGAGATAAATTGTAGAAACAAACGTTCATTTTCAATACAGTACAATTCAATCAAGTTTACGTTGTAAATGCCCCTTTAAATGTACGAAGAGGTTTTTTTTTTACATTTTAATTTTCAAATTTATCAGCTTCATTTATTGAAAAGGTACACAAATTATATAGTTTTAGAAATAGCACAATCTCCTTTATCTTTGGAGCTAATAATTGAAAAATTAATATGAAGGTATTTCATGTCTTGGTCCCGTTAAGTAAATTTTGGTACGTCCGTTGGGATGGACATGTCAGTACGCTTCCGTTTGGTGATATTTTTGAGGTCAATTACTCAAAACACTAGTCTTCTTTGGACGTTAGACCAGTAAGTTTTCAATGAAAGAAGATTCAAATTGATTTTTGGTAAGATTTATTGGGTATATATATATGTTTTTGTTGTTGGAATGCATATAACGGGACCCCTTTGTTTGATAATATTTCTTGGGTCAATAACGTTTAACTTTGGTCATCTTTGAACTAAAATTTAGTGTTGTCTAGATCTATTCAATACATTGGTTGTATGTTGGTTGGAATGTACATGACGGTACAGTTCCGTTTGGTGATAATTTTGAGGTCGTTTACGCAGAAACTTTAGACTTCTTTGGACACGAGACCATTAAGTTTCCAGTGAAAGTGGACTGGAATTGATTGTTGCATAGATTTATTGGGTATATTTGGTTATTCGTTGGAGTTGGAATGCATATAACACCTTCGATTGGTGATATTTTTTGGGTCGATAAAGTATCAACTTCGGTTACCTTTGGACGTAAGACCAATACCGTTACAGCTGAAAGAGGGCTAGAATTTAGTGCTGTATTGATCTATGCAGTACATTGGTTATATATTGGTTTGAATGCTCATGTCGGTAAGTCTCGTTTAGTGACATTTTTGAAATCGTTTACGCACAATCTCTGACCTTCTTTGGACACAAGACCAGTAACGTTACAAGAGGAATGAAATTTATTCTTGTCTAGATTAGTTAAGTACATTGGTGTCATTTTGTACCATTAAAGTGTAGTTCCGGTTGGGGATTTTTACCTGGGAGATAAGATACTTAATCCGGAGTTCTTTGGACTTGAAACTAGTAATGTTTTCAAAGTGAAAGAAGACCGTAATTCCCTTTTCATGAATTAAGTATATTTGTTAGAGATTGATTGGAATTCATATGATGGTAAACCCTCTCAAAATCTAATTTGATGGATCCTTTCTGTGGTTTTTTGAATACGTAACCAGTAATGTTATAATTGGATGAGGATTGTAATAAATTATTATCTAGATTAACGTAGCACATTGGTCTCTTATTGGTTCGAATGGACATTACGGAACACTTTTGTTTGTTGATAATAGTCTTATTCTGGAGCCGTATCCACCTTGTGTGCCAAGTTTCTAGCGACAGAGGACTGTAAATAATTGTCTAGATTTATCTTAGATAATTATTTACAGGTCCGACAATTTTTGTTTGCTTATCAGGAGTTATTACATGAATTACTTGAATAATACGCTTCTTCAACTCATCCACAGTTTCAATTTTTTTGTTTATACACAACGAATTTAATGAATCCCCAAGCAAAAACGTCTGATAACGCCTGATATTCTGCGAAACACTTGGAGACAACTGGATTACCATTTAGATGTTTGTAGTGCTACAAAATGTGCACACATCAAAATCTATGATAATATAATCGAAATCTATGATTAGTAATAAAACTTGGTGAGATGCTCCATCTATTTAAATATATTTTTTAAAATTCTAATGGGTAGTTTCGTAAAAATAAGACTTGACTTTTGGATACCTTTAACCCGGACACCTTGTATATATACATACGTACATATATATAGATACATATATACATAACACATGCATATATATATATATATATATATACATAAAAGAGAGGTTTAAGAAACTATCCAAACCTCAATTTAAAAAAAAATGGAGATTGCCATTTTTGATCTTACGCCCTTCACATTATGAGGAGAGTCCGTAAGTAGCGAAAAGACTTGTTCACATTGCATGTGGAGCATTACTCCGTTGGCTCTTACATCGTTGACATGACCTGTGATTGGATTAACATATCACGCTGCCAACAAATTGACCTCTGTGATTGGTTAAAATTTTTTAAGGCTGACGCTACGTAACTGTCAGGATTCAGGGTGTACAGGCCGTAATTCTTAAATTTCAGCAGTAATTTCCGAAAGCATCTTTGGAAGTGACGAAGTGAAGTTTATACACTCAAACCTGTTTTTGTGCGGTGAATAGGGACCGCATAAAAATGTCTCACGTAGAAAATAACTCAAAACCTTACGAAATAGCTAGGAATTAAATAAACAGCATTAAATACTTTATCCGGGCAATATCCACCATCTTCAATAATTTTTGCTAACACTTTAGAATAATTTTTAGCGGCTGTTTCATCTGCGGATGCAGCTTCGCCCTTTATCTTCAGATTGTGAAGTTCGTGTCGTTGTAAAAACCCGACTAACCAGCCATTGCTTGCAGAAAATTTCGGGCTTCCAATGTGAGACGATGAACTAGACGGCTCTAAATCCTTCAGCTGATTATAAAACCGTATAGCTTTCTCTTCAATTAATTCTCCGTCAATGGGGATTCGTTTTTGAGTTAATTCTTGAATCCACAATATGAGCGCCTTTTCCGTTTTCTCTATCAAAATGTTTCTTGAATACGATGCTCGTTTAGCGCTTTCGTTTGTGGCACAATTACTAGATTTACTTATTTCACCTGGACATATACCTCTTATAGTGAATCCACATAATCCAAATTCTTTACCAAGAGCTGTGGATCTATCACCTTCTGCTATTCGTCGTATTCTTAGTTTCTAAGAAATTATCTTTCTCTTCGTTTTGTTTTTGCCCTTATTCATTTTCAGGGATTATGTCTAAAACTAAAATAAAAATCCTAAATTTGTTTTATCGAAATAGAAAAAATAATAAATTTACCTTCAGTTTGCGCTTTGAAATGAATCTTATCTTAATGGTCCAGGAATATGAAAGCACTTTGAATGACGTCAATTAAATAATGCGATTATATAATTCAAAACATATGTAATGTAATAGGCTGACGCAATATTGCATTTTATTTGCAAATCAGTATCAGTGCATATATGTAATGTGATGAAATATCAAAAATCGAAAAAACTAAATGGCTGATCAAACCTACCAATTTTTTTTATTGATACCTTCGTCGATTATGTTCTAATTTGATCGAAATTTTCATATACCGCACAAAAAAAAAATCCCACAAAAAAATCGTACAAAAAAAGACCGCACAAAAACAGGTTTGAGTGTATATTACATAAACTTCAGTAAAAGGGAAATCTTCCCAGTCATTCGAAGTAAGTACATTTTATCGGTAATAAGATTTTTAAAAAAAATGCCGGTACGATGAAAAACAAAATGCAACATAAACTTTGTTAACAGCAGCTGATTTAACTTTTGTATTTTCGCATTTATTTCCCACTCTTAGCTTACAGTATAACGTCCTCGAAACGTTAGTGATCTCAGTAAATTTTATTGCGACAAGTACACTTGGCGATCGTTCAACGGCTGGACAGGTCTATAGTTGTCAGAGAGTGTGCAACCTAAGGTAGATTCATCTTTAGTCGTTGAAAACAATGTCCGGAATTCCGCCATCTGCAAAATAAATGCAAATAAATAAAAGCCATCGAGTGTGGGAGTACTTACAAAAGATACTGTTAAGAAAAGCGATGTTGCTGAAGCTGGATATTACAATCACCGTGACGCCTAAAGCTGTTACAATCGTTATAATGCTAGGCGACAGGTGCTGCTCGTATTTATGCAATAGTCATAATCATCTTTCGTACACAATGACATACACACACACATATATATATATATATATATATATATATATATATATATATATATATATATATATATATATATATATATATATATATATATATATATATATATATATATATATATATATATATATATATATATATATATATATATGTGTGTGTGTGTGTGTGTGTGTGTGTTTGTTTATTTGTTTGTTCGTAATGCCATAAAGGGTGATTAAACTAGTTGAATTGACTTTATTTATTATCAAAATTATAAAGTTTACGGGTTTTCAAAGAATAGTTAACGAAAAAATGCCAATAGATGAGGGCACAAGACGGGAGGTGCTGGATTGGAAAAAAGTGCGATGTGTTTTCAAAACAGCTCGCGACGGAGACCAGGCGATTCTGATTCCCCGGTCATAAGATTGTGAGTCATCGCTGACAAATAGCCACGCACTTCGGGTGCGTGAAACATACCACTGGGTTTTATTAGTAAAGCAGAACAATGTAGAGACCGAAAGAGAAAGGACTCGCATTTTCGCGGGCGAGATGTTTACGATTTTGAGGGAAATATCGAGACGAACTTGCTGGAAGTGAAATGAAATTAATCTGGATTTAATAAATATCTTAGCTTCAATTACGATGTGGCCTATTCCTGTGTTGGACTGACTTTCTCGGCGATAACCACGGACTGCAACGCGATATGGATTTCTTGAATAATTTTAGGATATCACGCAGAAGCTTTACATTAGCCGAATGGGAGCAGCGACAGCGGCGGAAACCTATCATGTCCATGAAATTCAAAATAACCAGCATCAAATTGATAAATCAATGTTTAAATTTTTCCTCTTCCTCCCGCCTCGCCGCCGATAACAACAAAAGCACGTTTCTTGGAAAGTTCCAATTTTCGGCTGAAAAACTACTACAACAAGTGTCCCCGTTCTTTCCATTAATGGTCCGTTTGGAAACTACTGGTATGGATACCTTTATCCAGATTTTAGTAACCTTTTCACCGTCCCTATTGATAAGATCATCCACTGGTTGAAGATTTTTTTTTAAAATTTCTAATGGCAAGGCAAGGAAAAAAGGAAATACAAACAATTACACATAAGTAACATGAAAGTAAATGACAGCAGTCATTACCTTAGACAGTCTCTGACACGCCAATATCGGGCGGTCTCGGAGTCACAACCAAGATGTGCTCCACAGCGAAGCAGATGAGCTCTGTTCGTGGGTTCCATAAGATCACAAAGTGGACAGAAAGGCTGGACAAATACACCAGTCCGATGGAGATGCTCACCCAGACAGTCATGGCCTGTCAATAGCCGAAGCGAGGCTACTGCCTCTCGACGTGGGCTATCTGGTAAGCAAGCGAGATCTTCAAATCTACAACGTTTCGTCTTAATTCTATCCAGCAATTTCAACTTGTATCTATTTCTCATCGATTGTATTTTGTATAACTTTATAGAGCGATATGGCATATTTGAATTTTTTGATTGCAATAACTTCGCATCTTTTCGCACGAGGAAATCTGCCTGTTCATTTCCATGGATGCCACTGTGTCCAGGGAACCATTGCAGACTAATTTCCTTGGTTTTCAGGAGTAGGCCTCGGATAAACTCTCGACACTGGAGAATTTCTGTAGATATAGGGGTCTCCAAAGAGCCTATATCTACAGAAATGGCTCTTTGGAGCTTGAATTGCTTCCCTTGAATACGATAGAAGAACAACTCTCTCAATTTATCTGGTTGAAGATAAATATCACGATTTTCATCTATGTCACTTTGCAACTAGTATTAGTGGCGCATGATGTTATTATAACTAGGCAGTTGCACATCTTTCAATTTTCACGGTGCCCCCAGAAGGCCACGTTTCACACTATCGAGTGTCTTTACACGGCCGAGGCCCTTTGCACTAGCCATTGCTAAAATAGTCTTAATAAAATGCACAAAACACAGTGATGGTACGCTAAACAATCCACAACAGCACTGTATCTCACAAAACAAAGGTTTCGCATTAACACCTAGAAATGTCGCAGCCAAACTGAGTGTAGAAAAATAAACAAACACCTCGCCTTCCACCTTCTCCCCTTTCCTATTTCATCCCTGATCTTTCCTCCGATGACTCATTGGTTTCATCCAGACACTGTAAACAAACACCGCCCCAACACGGTCTGCGCTCTCCTCCTCTTCCGTATATCCCGTACTAGCTGTCAAGGCGTGATGCGGTACGTCAAACAAAAATATCGCACATCGGCGTATCGAAAAGAACAAAAGAAGTAAGAGGAAGGAACATAAAAAGACAAAAGACAGAAACCTTCGAGAAATTCAAACAAAATTTACAACTTTTGCCCACTTGTACCCGAAAAGGATATAAAAATCGGCAAACTCAGAAGGAACATAGCATCTAAATAATACGTAACCAGAGCTTATATAGCCATTTGGCACACTAAACATGACTATAAAAGCAAATACAACCAAAATAAATTAAATTTAACATCTTGAAATTTTTTGTTAAAAGAGTTCCAAAATCAGCGTTTTAGCAAAACTTCAATACATTTGTGACAAATCAAGAAGCTGTCCTAAAAATCTCAAATTTTTGTGTGATTCTTAAAGCCACCAATGGCAACTTTTCCGCCCTACCCATCATTGAAAATCGAAAAAAAGTTTTCGGCCCATCCTAATATATATATATATATATATATATATATATATATATATATATATATATATATATATATATATAGATATATATATAAACAATTTCTCACCTGATACTTTCCAACTGGCAACGGATCCGGTATAACGGACCACGTGACACCCTCAGTGCATTGCGGTGTCGTCAAGGAACCAGCGTAACGATAGAAAGAAGTCGGGTTTGCCGGTACCAGGTTATTCAGGTTTAAATTTGTGTCGAAGTCGTATTCAGTGTCTTTATACTTCAGATTATGGAGCTGTTCTACAATAGGCTGCAAGTTCTCGTTTGAGTCCGGTTTCTCCTGTTGGAGAAAGAAAAAGTAACTATAATTAGTACCAAAATAAAAATAACGATAGTTACTTACACACACACGCACAGGTATTAGTAGTATGCAAGATAGGTATTAGTAGTATGCAGATTTGTGAGATTAAGTGCAGAGTTATCTGATTTCGAGAAAGGTGTAATCGGCGGGTATCACAGAAATGGCCGATCCTTAAAGGACATATTTAGCGAGCTGAATTACACAAAATCGACAGTGGCCAATGTGATTCAGAAGTGAAAGGTGAGTGGTGATTGTCGGAATGTTCCCCGAGTTGGCAGACCCACAAAACTGGGAGATAGAGACCGACGGATGCTGTCCACAGGAATTCGGAAGATCCGCACCCAACCGATAGCCAATATACTCAAGGAGTTTCAACAGGCATCCGGGAGTGTTGTTTTGATGACTATCAAGGACCGTAAGGAATCCCGTCTGCTTGGTTTTCATGGTTGTTCTGCCGCCCATAAACCTTTGATTACAAAGTCCAATCCCGCTGCTGGGTTAATGGGGTGCAAAGTACGTCGAAAGTGGACCATAGATCAGTGGAAACGGGTTTTCTAGAGCGACGAATCAATGTTCAACCTCTACGGTTTGGATAGCAGTGTCTAGGTATGCCTGGAGAACTCCTTCTGCGAGCAGGGCCTTTTTATCGCATGGGCAAATCGGGACTTTGCCCAGGGCCCCCTGATGCTAGGGAGCCCCAAAATCCCCTTGGTGTATGCACCTAGTACTTCCAATAGTATGTATTTTTATAAATGTCCGTAAGGGGGGGGGCAAAATAGCATCTGCCCAGGGGCCCCCAGCGTTCATAATCGGGCCCTGTCTGCGAGAATGGATTGTGCCCCACAGTAAAGTTCGGCGGAGGTGGAATTACGATTAGGGATGTTTCTCCTGGTATGGACTGAAACCATTGGTACATAGTGTATACACTGAGTGGCCAAATTATTATGACCAACTCCTCAATACTATGTTGGACTTCCTTTTGCCCTTAATAATGCATGGATTATTCGTGGCATGGATTCTATGAGATGTTGGTAGGTGGTATGAGGAATTTGAGACCATATCCGATGAATTGCATTTTCCAATTCCTTACGATTGGATGGTACTGGATCCAGCTGCCTGAGGCCCCGTTCGATCTCATCCCACAAATTCTCAATTGGATTAAGATCTGGTGAATGTGCAGGCCAATGAAGCAAGGTAAATTCTTCGTCATGCTCTTGGAACAATCTGGGGGCAAAGCAAGCTTTATGATAAGGAGCATTGTCCTGCTGGAAGCATCCATCCCCGACAGGGTACACCATTAACATATCAGGATGTACTTGATCTGTGATAACACTTAAATACCCTTGGGCATTCAGACGTTGTTTTGCAGGAATCAAAGGACCCATACAATGCCAAGAAAACATCCCACAAACCATAATATTGCCTCCACCAGTTTGAAGTGTTGTGGCAATGCAGTTGGGGTCCATGCTTTCGGGCTCTTTTCTCCACATTTGCACACTGTCATCTGCATGGTGTAGTTGAAAACGCGGTTCATCAGGCCACATGACCCTTTTCCAGTCATCTACTGTCCAATCCTTGTGCTCCTTTGCGAACTGGAGATGTCTGCTCTTGTTCAAAGCAGACAGTAGAGGCTTTCGAACAGGTGGTCGGATTCCATGGCTTATACGGTGTAATGTACCAAAAACATTTCGTTCAGAGACTTTCGCAGTTGCTCATTTATTCAGATTATTTGACGTACTGTTGCTCCTCTGTTGGACTGGACAACTCTGGCAAGTCTCCTTACAGATCGAGCATTAAGTAGCCTGTGACGACCAGAAGTCTGACGCTGAGACCCGATTTTCTGCTTGGTTGTCTACTCTCTGTAAACATTAATAATTGCTGCTCTCGAACACTTCACAAGTGCAGCGTTTTGCTGATACTGGTTCCGACGCTTCGAGCGCCTACAATCATCCCGTATTCAAACTCAGTTAAATCACGTTTTTTAACCGTAAATTCGCAAACAACACAGTGCAATTGATGGTTCACTTGTCCTGTATTTCCCTTTTTATAGCTATCTCGTCCTCTAATGGCAACACTGTGACGTAATAGCTCATTTGCATAAAACTGTCAGGTTGTCGTAATAAAGTGGCCGCACAGTGTATATATAAATTCACATATGAGATTTTCGTGGGGCATATCGACAAAAAATGATTATGAGCTCTATATACTGAAGCTATGAGGGTTCAAATGCATGCACTTAGTTATATAGACCAATAGATTGGAATTTTTTGTATTTAACATACATTGATATACATGGTTATGCATGAAATCCGAGAGGAGATTTTTTTGGCGCAAAGTCCCGAAGAATGATAATTAGTTCTATAAATAAAGCTATTGTATTCACGCAGTCATATTAACCAATACTTGCGCATTTTTGTATTAGCTATGCATTGATATACATGCATATAAATAAAATCACAGAGGATATTTTTTTGGGGCATAATCCCAAAGAATGATAATGAGTTCTATAAATATAACTAAGAGAGTTCAATTGCATTCACATAGTTATATTGACCATTACGTGCTTTTTTTTGTATTTCATATACATTCAGATGAATGCTTATGCATAAAATACGAGATAATAATTATTTGGGGTCATACTCACAAAGAATGATAAGGAGTTCTATACATTGCAAGATAAGTGAGTTCAATTACGTGCATATAGCTATACTGACCAATACATACGTATTTTTGTATTTCATATACAATGACATACATGCTTATACATAAAATCCAAAATGTTATTTTTGGCACTTTACTAGACAGCTAGAATTCTTAATTACTCGCACAACATTCGATTTTTAAAATCGTACAACAAAATATGGTCAATAACCGGATATGTTTAACTTTTGATGTTTCAGTTTCGAGTTCATCAGTTTACAAACTTGTTAAATTTGAATAATAGAGTTAGATTTAGCTTACCTCAAAGAATACTCCAACTACAGCAATTTTACCATCTTCAGTCATGTGAACTAAATGCATCTGTAACGGAAACAGAGAAAAAATTATGTTGAAATAATATAACTGAAAATATTATACTCATAATTGAAAAAATACATGAGATTTGAAACGGTAGTTTAATTAGTGTGTTATGCGTAGGAAATAATATTAAAACCTTGGATATATATATATATATATATATACATATTTTTAGTATAGGCATTTTCTGCAAATTCGCTAACACACCAAAACAGCTGTTTTAATGTAAGAGGTCCTAAATATACAGGTTGACCCATTTTGAAACGTTTAGAATTAAAATTACTGATTAAAGTGTCTTTTTAAATAGAATACTTTCATGTAACTAAACATTTAATTTTGATCCTGTTTGGTTAGAAAATGAAATTTACCTCTACAGCGTTTAGCATCTCATGAAGAATATCTGATAAATCCATGAAATATTAGCACAACAAACTTCATGAGGTTTGTTTTAATACACTTTTACAATGTCATGATATTTATAAATCCGATGTCACTCCTCAACAAATCTTTTTCTTCAAGTTTCTCCTAATTTTTAACACCGCTAAATCTTCTTTCTGGGATACGTCTTTCAAATACAGGAAATGATGTATCATTCTTTTCGGTTATGCTGAGAGTTTCTGATTTAG
>OU015503.1:39422915-39617915 GCA_907164885.2 Dolomedes plantarius | reverse complement strand
CAGACACCTATGGTATTTATCTGAGCACTTAGTAGCATTAGCATTTTTTTTATATAACAGAGTCAGCATTGACACAAAAATGAAAATGATACAAAATATTGATAGTCCACCAAAACCTACCCGTGATTATCGACTGGAACTAAAAAATGAAGAGCAAATTATAAAGACCGAAGAACTTGCGACTGAAAAGACAAAACAATTCTTTGATGCCATGGAAAATTAGGAGGTAAAATTAAATCACAAGCTTTCATAGAAAAATCACCATCTCAGTGGGAAAGTGATCCGTGCTTTTGTGACTTTCGAGAAAGGTGCTTAAAAATGAAGTTCTAAATGACAATGGCTGAAAAAGCTATAAGCCTAATACAAAAATATAATAAAATCCTTACAAAAGACGAAGAACAAAAAAATTTCCTGCTTCGTCTAGTAGCAAACCACCAAAAGAGCTTTTCCACGACTTCCAAGAAATCTTTGTTAATCTGAACTTTTAAAGTTTGAGCTTGAGCGATCTGTACATATTATTATTTTGGAGGAAAAAAAATTGTGCTGATTATTTACATATAAAATAATAAAATAAACCTTGTGGAGCAATATTTTTCAAAAGTTAATTTTTTTTGACCACCCTAATATACACACACACACACACACACACACACACATATATATATATATATATATATATATATACAGATACATATATACAGAGGCTGTTCACACATTTTTTAGACGATGTATATTGTATTCACAAAATTAAATTACATAAAATTCTTGTGTTTTAAATGTTCTATTTGACATCCCTTATTCTGAACTTTCTTTCGACACCGCAATTTTCAGGATAATAATGCCTTTTGAAGTGTCAGAAGAGGTATTCTATCCCATTCCTCCTGAACAGCTTTCCAGAGTCCTGTAAGGGTTTTGGGACGACGTTTGGATATTGCAGATTTTAAAAGTCGGAAAGCACAAAAATCCATAGGTGATACATCGGGAAATTTAGTAGGCATATCAGTGAAGGGTATGGCCTTGATACCAGTTTTTTGTTCTATTTCTTTTAGGAAATTTACAGTGGATTTTGATGTGTGACTGCTAGCTTTGTCCTGATGGAGTCTCACAGATTGATGGCACTGTGGGTAAAGCGATGGTATTTCATTCAGAAAAATTGGCGATAAAATATGTTTCTGATAGTATTTGGAGTTAATCTTGACATTTTTTTCCACTCTCTTTATTTTTAACTTGCCATTATAAGAAAAACCAGCAACAATCATGAATCCCTTAGGAAAACTTTCTTTCGATTCTTTGAACCATGTACTTAAATTTTTTTCTCCCCTTTTATGATAATAAATGGCTCTTTTTTGTTGCAATCATTTAAATACACCTGTGATTCATCTATTGTGACAATTGTTTTCCATTTTTCTTTAGATAAGTGTTTCTCATATAGAATTCTGCAGCGTGTCCTGCGTTCAGCGATATGATTTGGAAGAAGACGATGCACATTGCGTTTTTTCGCTTTCTTAAGATTTAAATCAACGTTTATCATTTTGTTTACAGTGGACACCGAGCATTTTAATGATTTTTCAACTGTCCTTTGACTAGGGGGATTTTCTTTTAACATTAAACAACGTACCTTTGCAATAGCCGAAGATGTCCGTTTTTTCCTGGGGTACTTGTTTAGAATTTTTGTCCCACTTGAGGCTCCAATTTGACGTTTTTTTCCTTTCTTGTTGACGATATTACCTTTCGACTCTTTAGATATCACAAAACCATGACTCTCACATCGTGTTTGGATAACGGAGTATGCATATTTCTCTTCGGAAAGAGCATAAATGTAGCCTTCGAACCACTGCTTTGTTAAAAACACCATTTTGAATAAAAACAAAACTTTCAAGCCGCAGACCATAATTTTGACTTTTAAAAACATAGTGCAATTGCAATTATTTCTTTTGCAGCAAACGATTTTTTATTACCGCTTACCAAAATCGTCTAAAAAATGTGCGAACAGCCTCTGTACATATGCATATATACATGTACATATACATATATGGGCCCAAGGTAGCTTATCGATAGCGCGTCGGCTTTCGGTACTGAGGGTACTCGGATCGAATCCCGCCGAGCACCGTTAAATACCTTTGTGCCTAGGTCGGATAAGGGCAAGTTAAATCAGTAGTCCAGAATGTACTGCTATGAGGTCAGTGAGTGGGGAAGGTATGAACCTCCCCAGATGTCACCCCTGGGGGTGTTCGGTCAAAATTGTGGTGTCACCTAGCCAAGACGGACTCCGACCCTTGTGGTGCTATTGTAAACCGTAGGTACACTATTCAGCCCGAAGCCTATATTGACCTGGTCTAGCACTTCCGGCCAGACCACTTTCCAGGGGGCTTTAGGAGCCACAACAACATCTTGATTAGCTGGTAACATAGACGGGTAAATAATTTTGTCCCGCGGACAAACTTAAAAAAAAATTGGGTTAGATAAAGGAACTATAACGTTGAACTATACAAAAAATGAAAACAAAATCGAAATTATATTATAAAATTAAATACGAACGTCTAATGGAATTTAAAATCATACATAGAGGGGACCCGAATTGGACTCCTCAACTTGAGGGCGTCTTAGACTCTAAGTCAAGGGTCTCAGAGGAAAAACAAATGAAATTTTTTTGAAAATTCAAAAATCGATTCCGAAACTTAGGTTAATTTTCTGAAGATAGACGGCGCTGAATGATAGACGGCTAGAATGATAGACGGCGCTGGGATCTTCAAATGTCAATATAAAATTGGCGCTTCTATATTTTAGAGGGTGTTCCCTCAAATTCATACAGCTGTTTAGTTCAGTGACTGAAATGGGAATGCTCTGTTTTTGAATCAGTGTTTATCGGAGGGACGAATATTTATTGTTCTAGAATTCCATAAATGAAATTTCAGCCCGTTAAGTTTGCGATGGAACATTCCATCTTCGTTAAATCGTCCCCTTAGTTGTATTACTCTATAGTTTTCTTTGTTGAAATAGTATAATGGCCGAAATTCAAAATAGCCTGGAAATTAAACAGCCTAAATACAAGATTTAAAAATAGCCAAATGCCTTAGTCGGTAAAAACTGAATTTCGTACATTTTTCTGTTGTTGACGAATAGGGTGTGATAAAGTTAGGGACAGGAAAAGAAATAGACCTCTACCTTTTCACTCGGGTTCTATTCTTACGACCACAAGCTAGTATTTTCTGGAGGATAAATTAAGATTCGGTACTGAAAGAATGTACGGTTTTCGTTAAAAACGCTCTTATTTCGATCTTCGTACAAAAGAACTATAAACGAAATGTGAAAACGCCCTTAAAAATGTCGAAATGTCGACTGGAAGTTGAGGTTTCAGAAGAATACAACTCCACCTGTCATTTAAAAATGTGATTTGGTAGTGGATATATAACCTTAAAGTTGGTGAACGTCGTATGTGAATCAAGAACCCATATTTTAACGAACATAAATGAAACTTTACTTGTATGGCCATTGTTTTCTATGGTTGCCTTCGTGATTGGCTGGTCGTAGTTATTCAAATCCAGCTTAGCCAGGTTTTCATCCTTTTCAGCAGATACGCTGTCGATCACGATCGGTGACTGCTGATCTTCGTTGCACAATGGGTATGTATCTCCCCAGAACTCTGGTCCTATAAAAGACAAGGGATGCATATTTGGTAAGAAAATAATCTATTTTTTTTCTAGCGTGGGTTCATCTTTCCTGTTGTTTAAACGTAAACTACTACACGTATAAATATATATATATATATATATATATATATATATATATACAGGTGGTTATCAAAATAATGGAAACACTTAAGTAAAACATTAAATTCTTTATTAATAGGGCATAGGACCATCTATGGCATTTAATACCACCTGGATTCACTAAGGAAGTGAATTATGCAAGTCATGAATAGTGGTTAAGGGAATATTATACCATTCTTTATGGATAAATCGTCAATGTTCCTGTAGAGATGCTATTGCTGGATATTTATTCCTGACCCTGTTCCCTAAAACAGACCACAGCAGTTCGATGATAGTGAGGTTGAGGGACTGTGCGGGTCAGATAAGGTGTTTGACTTGGTCTTTATGTTCCTCGTACCACGACCTGACACGTCTAGCTGTATGGATCGGAGCATTATCATCATGGAGAACGCCATCTCCTGCAGGAAGCAATTTTTGCACCATAGGATGGATCTGGTTGGCTAAAAGTTCGGCATAGTCTTTCCCAGTCAATCTCCTTTTCGGGGTTACAATATATCCCTTTTGAAAACCATGATATGGCCGCCGAAACCCTAAGAAATTTCCTCTCCATGTTTGACAGCTGGCATGAGACAAGCATGATAATACGCTTGTGTAGGTGTTCTTCAGACATTCGCTCATCCTGTTGTGGGGAAGAAAGTCAACAATGATTCGTTTAACCAAATGTCATATTTCAACGTAACGCTCGACCAGGATTTGTGCTCGTGGCACCACTGTACAGGACGGTTTGCTTTCACATCTGTTACAAGTGGCTTGGTAATTACTACTCTGTCGTAAATGTTTTGTTTTTAAAGTTTTCTCTTACCTATAATGACTGGTACTGGAGCCTTCAGATTCCGATGGAGCTCTACAGTCACTTTGGCTGCAGTTGTCTTCTTTTTTGATGTCACCGTCCGCTTCAACACTCGTCAGTGTCTTTCCCTTAGCTTTCCCTTTCGTCTACTATTCTGTTTTACAGAGGATGTCTTTCCGTGAACTCTGCATGCCATCATTTCTTCCGATATCATAGCTCGGTAAACACCCGAACCCATGGGGGCTGTTGTAACAGATACTCCAATTAAACGCGCTTCAACAATTTGCCCTTCTGCACGGTCTACAAGGTTTGACATCTTACGCTATCCCCCAAAGAGCCTCATGCTCATAGTTTCTTTACTGTTACTTTAGAGTATAATAATGTATACACTATATTCTGTAAATAAATATTGGTCCCAAAACTTGTTTTTTAAGGAATACGAAGCACTTCCATAAATACCACTAATATAGATGTGTTTCCATTATTTTGATAACCACCTGTATATATATATATATATATATATATATATATATAATTATGTTATAAAATTAAAAACGGACATCTAATGCAATTTAAAATCATACATACAGGGTGATCCGAAAAGGATTCCTGAACTTGAAGGCGTCTTAGACTCTAAGACAAGGGACTCGAAGACTTAGAAGAAAAGTAAATGAAATTTTTTTGAAGATTCAAAAGTGGTTCTGAAACTTTTATTAATTTTCTGAAGTGAAATAGACGGCGTTGGGATCTTCAAATGTCAATATACAATCGGAGCTTCTATATTTTAGGGAGTGTTTCCTCAAATTCATACAGCTGTTTAGTTCAGTGACTGAAATGAGATTGCTATGATTTTTAATATATATATATACACACACACACACACACACACACACACACACACACACATATATATATATATATATATATATATATATATATATATATATACACATATATATGTGTGTGTAAAAAATTAAATATTAGGCCCTCCATTCTAGCATTTAAATTCCCTTTCCTAAATCCAATCCGCAGTAATCTCAATTTATCGATTAAAAGCCCTTAGCAACAGAACTTCCCATTAATAGCAAGCGTTGCATTCCTACACGTGTATAAGCCTTGAGAAAGGCGTGGGTTCGCATCGCCAACCCCAATTTTCTGCTGACCATACAAAATAACAGCCACATGTTTTTTTCGCCTCTCGCGCTTAAGGTTGAAAGATGGTATCTTCGCTTCCGAGCATCTGACATGGATGGACGTACTTTTTATCGGTGTAATAAAACGATTCGACCCGACTCCTTCAAAATTTTGATTCCTTTCAGGCTTAGTCTAGCTCCAGTCATGTAAATATGAGCTAGTTTTCCTTTTCAGGTTGCATTTTAAGGAAGAATGTAATGGATGTATTACACACATATATATATATATATATATATATATATATATATACATACTATATATATATCTATTTCCACTGATTGATCATTGATATTGTCCCTGAAATTATTTTATTTTGTCCTTGATTACAAAAATATTTACATGTCACTGCCAAAGTCCGAGGTCCAATTCGTGAAATCGCTGGCCACTTCTAGCAATGGCGAAGTCACTTGGCCAAAGCCTAAAATAATCGAGAATTTGCGACTACTGCGGGCTTTGGTCGGCGCATTCGCGAACTTCTCAAGAAAAAGTGGTGAAATTGAGAAATTTTTCGGAGCTGGATCATGCAGTTACGGGAGATGATCATGCCAGTTTAAACTCATATTATTACCACTCTGATAATCCCTTTAGTTTAGTCGAAGTAGAAAAAAAATCACTTCAAAATCAAAGAGGAAAGGGCATTTTTTCTTGGGTAACTCGCTAACAGGTCATTGATCAAAGGGTGCATCACGAATAGGCCGTCTAAAGTCCGAAGTAGTCGTAAATTCTCTATTATTTCGGGCTTTGGGTAAGTGACTTGGCCTATGCTAGATGTGACCAGCCATTCCGAGAACTGGCCAGAATTCGGACGTAATATATATATATATATATATATATATATATATATATATATATATATATATATATATATATATATATATATATATACTAGCATTATTGCCCGGCGTTGCCCGGGTAGATATATTGATGTAAAATATTTCATGCATTCCATCAAAAAAATACTGGGCTGCACTCCCGCTTTTCATGTACATCTGGCCAGACAGAATGCGCTTAGAACGTTTCTACTGAAATGATATACAAACAATAAGAAAGAAAGAAACTTTGAGCCTGCGGACCTTCGTCTAATTTTAAGGTCATTCCCAACCCTCTTTCTCCCGCTCATTGGAATTTGACCCCCCCCCCCCCCTCCGTCATCCTCAAACCACCCCTCTTAACGCAGCTGGTCGAGGGGCGCACCTCTATCGAGACGCACCTCTATCGGGCACAAAAACATTAAAAAATTAATTAAAAAAAACTAATTGAGCCCCAAATTTCGTTTTTCCTGATTTAAGTTTCTCGGGTCCAAAACATTAACTGTGCCGAATTTGGTCCCGGTGGGTGAAACAGTCTATGATTCTATAGCGGACAAACAAACAGACAAGCTCTTTTATATATATAGATATATATTTATATATATATATATATATATATATATATATATATATATATATATTTTTATATATATATATATATATATATATATATATATATATATATATATATATATTTATATATATATATATATATATATATATATATATATATATATATATATATATATATATATATATATATATATATATATATATATATATATGTATGTGTGTGTGTATACATACATTGGCTGTGTGTACGTGTTTCAAATTTGGAGCATTTCTACTCACCATTACGTCCTCTGTAAGTCCACGGTTCATTCTCGTCAGCTGGACAGATAGATGGAAGAGATTCTGAGCTGGCTAGAAAGTGGAAAAAAATGTCATTGGTCTAAATTTCGGTTAAAGTGTTGGTTATTGATGATGGATCATTGGGTTATACTATGCTGAAAATTTTTATAGAAAACAATGATACTGATTTCAATTTTATATGTACATTAAAAAAAAATATGATATGCGATATTACTTCACCTGTGCAATCATGCATAGTTTTAGCATTTATTTGTGCTGGAGATTATGAAAATGATCTAAGTCTAGAATCTATAAAAAAATGAGTTTAACAGTTATTTCATATTGCATTCTTTTATATTACCGTAATCTGAAGCAATCTTTGTAAAGTTGTAAAAACTGAACCGTCAGATTGAGTTAGTTGCTGCGTCTTTGCACAGAAGTCAGTTCATATTCAAAATGAAACCTTCAAATATCTCGAAACGAAAAATGTATAACTTAGATCACTTTTATATTTACATGCACATGCATTTATATTTTATGCACATTTATGCAATTTTTTTTTTTGGAGGGGGGCTTTTAGAATTTAACGTAACTTATTTTGCAATATTGTATTTTTTTTAAATGTATATATATATATGTAAATTCTCCAATAGCCACCCCTCAAAACGTCCAATCTTTTTCAAAACCATGAAGGACCACCGCCATAGAGAAGAGTCACTATATAGATATGTAAGGAATTAATTGGGGAAAGAATAATTAATTTAAATTTAAAGGGGACTTCGGGATTAATTTATTTTCGTGACGCTAAAGCCGCTAGTTTCAGATGCCAAGACGCGTCGAGAGAAACGGTTTTTTCCCCGTTTCAGTAATTGACCTTCAATTCACGGTGGAATGAAGTTCCATGTAGAGAGTTTATTTTTAGATAATGTGCAGGTTTGGCGGGAAGAATGCTTCTAGAAAATTCTAGATTGGGCTCTGCGCATGTGCCATGAGAGTAGAAAAGCTGTTTTGACCTTGAATGCCGGCAGAGAGCGGGATAAAATCGGGTATAATGGACGTGCGTTCGTGGAGTCCCTAAGTTTAAAAATGGCGACAGCTGAACGCGCCAATTTGGAGCCTTAGTTAATATGAAATGGAAATAAAGCGAATGATTCAAATTGTGGACTGATGTTATTCTATTTATATTCCACTCGCCACCAGCTTAATTGGATAATGACTGCATTTTAAAGATGTTAGAGCAAGCAAACCCACAGCCTGTCAATTATATATATATATATATATATATATATATATATATATATATATATATATATATATATATATATATATATATATATATATATGTGTGTATATATATACATACATACCTATACATACACCTGATGCCAATACTGCAATTATGATCTTTACCCAAGCGATTGAATTGTAACGAATACATCCTTACAAATGTTTTTTACTTGTATTTCTTATTTTATAAAGTTATCTAAATTCCTTCCAGACATTGTACACTGGTGTCCAAAGTTAAGGTCACAAACACAAAATCTGTGATATCTGGACAAATAATTATTGTTTGCAACGAAATTTGGTACAGAGATGAATCATATAATTAGAAAGCATATAAAAAACAGGATGAATCAGTGGTAAATTGTTATCAATAAACAAATTAGACGTAAAACGGTCAAACAATGAGACATCATATCTCCGAAACGTTCCGTCTAATAGGGTGTGTGGTCACCATGCACAACTATCCAAGTCGCACATCGAACAGTCATATTGTTAACGAGGATTCCAATAAATGCTTGTGGCAACGATTCCTATTATTCTAATTCGAGTGCTGTCAGTGGAGGGCTGATGTCATGCAGTAGATTTTCCTACCCCCTCCCTAAACATGCTCTTTAGGTCCCAAGACATCGCTGGCTGTTCCATACGTCGAATACCTTCTTTAAAAGCTTCGACGAGGTGAGTTCCGTGTGGTTTGCTATTATCGTCAATGAAAAAATATGTCCGGACCGGTAGCCCTCGGAATTACTCACATAGGTTTCAAGGACCTCATCCCTATAGGGCTGTGTGGGGTCACCGTATGCATCGAAAATATGCAGCGGTGTATGACTGCCCAATATGATACCGTTCCAGACAAAGATTCCCCTACCAGCAAAGGGGTCGATTTCCCTTATGTTGAAGGGATGATAGCAGATCCCACGCTGTCTCCAAGATGAAGACTCGTCGAGAATCCCTTTGTGTACTAGATCTGGACTCATCAGTGAAAATAACATGCCCCAACGTTGTTGTTTCCAAGAATGATGTGTTGGAATCAACTTTGGTCGCCGAGCTTCTATTTCGATCTCTGACCATGCGTCTGTATACAGTTTGACTGGATACTATTGATCCAGACTCAGGAGCAAAGTTTGGAGATAGTCTCTGAAGTTCTCTCTAGTCGTCATCTGTCAATGCCGTCGCGCATTTAATGCCATGTAACGATCCTGTGCAAGTGTCATCGCTCTTGGACGGACTTGCCCGGACAGTATGATGCCCGGTACCACTTGTTTCGAATTGATGTCATAACCTGGATATTACTTTTGGAGCCACCTGTATACACTGAGACGAGTTTCCAACTCTCCATCTCAGTGAGTCATCTAAACAATACAACTCATTCGCATTGAAATCAGTCAAACTTGGAGAGTTTAATGCAAGAATCACAACTCTGTAGACAAAACATCCCAGGTTCTGAAACGATCACTTTCCCGCTTTGATATCACACTTACGCTAAACGCCATTGAATCAAAACTTGATACTAATATCGCATTACCCGTTCCACAAAATATATATGGTAAAAATTTTATCATTTTTACTGGTAGCTGTTTTGAGGTATTGTCAACAAGATTGTGATCTTAATTTTGGACATTAGTGTAAATTACTATGAATATAGAACCAAACGGAAGTACTCCTCAAAATATATGTATTTAGTAAGCATGTATTTTTTGCTTGAATTTATTTGCTCTGTAATTTCAAAGTTCCTATATTTACTTTAAAGTATGCTACTTCTTAATTACAAACGATAATAATGAAACGGTATTTTATATATATGTATGTATATATATATATATATATATATATATATATATATATATATATATATATATACTTATATATAAAGAGAGAGCAATTTTGCACGTGGAGGGTAATCTCCAGAACCATTTCACCTATTTGAAAAATTCTTTCACTGTTTGAAAGGTACATTATTCCAGATGGACATAGGCTATATATTATGTATATCTGATCAGTAGAAATAAAGTTAGGGGCTTCCTTTATCTCTGAAGTTAGGGGATTACTTTATTCTGCTGAGAATAAAGCGGGCTTCTGTTCTGACGTTAGCGGTTCGAAACTAGCCTATGTTCTGGTATAATATTTTGTTCAACCCGGACAAAGTCGGGACGGGCCGCTAGCATATATATATATATATATATATATATATATATATATATATATATATATATATATATATATGACGGGCTTAATACTCGTACTCCCTCCGTTCTTGTTCCCATACTAATTACTCTAAATCTATGCAGTCAATGATCGTAGGCCTGTGGAATTAAATACAATTAAATTACATCTAAATCCTTTATTTCAAATACACTGTTCCAAAAAATTTGAGGAGCAAGCAGAGAAGCTAAGAAAACCGTGTGAGACAGCCACGTATTCGCATAAAATGGATAGTACACGCGTATAAATGCGCAATACAGAAAAAAATACGTAAAAAAATTGTAACTAAGCTTTAATTCTTTGAAAATATGGAAAAAACATGAAAAGATGATTTAGGGCAACAATTTGGTTACATGTAAACGATAAAAAATAAGTGTTATTTAGAAATGATGCAAGATTTTTAATATGGCGTGTGGTCTCCATGAACAGCTAAGACTGCTACACACCTGTTTTCCATGGATGCGATGATGTTATCGATAAGACTTTGGGGAATACTGTTCCACTCCTCAAGAAGTGCAATCTCCAAGTCTCGGAGAGTAAAAGGAGGCCTTGGTCTCGCAGCAATGCGTCGTCCGAGCATGTCCCAAACATGCTTGATTGGATTTAAGTCAGGAGAGCACACTGGTCATTCTATACGCTGTATTGTTTGAGCTTCAAGCATGTTCTCCACAAGATGAGCTGTATGCGGTCTGGCATTATCATGCTGGAAAACAAAGGAATCTCCAATGGCTGCAGCGTAAGTTATGACATGAGGTCTCAGTATCTCGTCTACATACCTTCGGGCCGTCAAAGTACCATTCCGAATGATATGCAGGTCCGTACGTCCACCTATGCTCATTCCATCCCATACCATAAAACTAGCTCGTCTGTATTGTGACCTTTCCCGAAAGAATGTGGGTTTATTTCGAGTGCCCCTTTCTCTCCATACCAAAACACGTCGAGTGTCACACTTCAGACTGAATCGGGACTCGTCTGTAAACAGCACTTGGCCCCAATCATGTTGCTCCCAATCTCGGTGTTCAGCAGCTCATCTTCTTCGGGTCGCACGGTGGCGCGAGGTCAACGGAATGCAGACCATTGGCCTACGTGCATAGAGACCTCCCTTATGAAGCCTATTACGTACTGTTTGGCTGGAAACCCTTCGTCCTGTTGTCATGAGCAACTGTCTTTGCAGCTGGTTAGCATTGTCTGTTCTGTTTCGACGAGCTGTTAACAGTATATACCGGTTATCAGTTGCTGTAGTGGCGCGTGGCCGACCTTTCCCTGGTCGACGTCTAACATTCGCTGTTTCTTAGAATTGATACCACAGCCTTGCAACGACACTTCTGGCGACTCCAACAGCGTCCGCGACACTACGTTGTGTTTGCCCGGATTCAAGTCTGCCTATAATACGCCATGCCAAGGATTCCGTTAAATCACGTTGTTGAGACATTTTCAAGTCACCTTTTCTCAAAAAGAATAACTGAGCAATAGAATTTCACAGTTAAGGTAGTGAAACAGACGTTTCTGCAACATCCCGATTTCCGCCCTTATGTTCTTTTTCTGGTTTTTGACGTCATGAACTTTGATTTGCATATGAAGTTTTCTTCTTCTGTTTCCTGCTAGGCTTTAAATTACGGATGATTTATTTTATGTTACTTATCGGTGTAAGTATTTGCGTAATTTCGTTAAAACCATGTGCTCCCCTAATTGTTTTGAGCAGTGTATTATTAATTAACCTGATTCAATCTAAGCCAAGTTTCAATATCTCACTTCGTGACACGCGTTCCGCACAATCCCAAATCTGAAGACCTCTCTGAAAATAATCCTTTGTTACACTTAGACGCAAACTTATCGCGCATGCTCTGTGATGTTCATGGAATGTTCGACAGGCTTCTATCTGAAATTGCGTAATAATTTTACTCCGCGCAAAGCCCGTAATTGATCTAAAAATAGATTAGTTTGCTCGATTTCATTTTCGAATCGAAGTCATCTAATGAAAACGGGGAAAAACCTTTTTTTCAACCGCAGCGCGTCTTGGAATATGAAACTAGTGGCGTTTAATGCCCCGAAAATAATCTATCCTGAAGCCTCCTTTAAATTTTAACTTAATTATTTTCCGCTTAATTAATTCTTGACATACAGGTGGTTATCAAACCAATGGAAACATATATCAATATTAGTGATGTTTATGGAAGTGCTTCGTATTCCTTCAAAAACAAGTCTAGGGACCAGTATACTTTATAGAATATAGTGTATACGTTATTCTACTCTAAGGTAACAGTAATGAAACTATGGACATCTGGTTCTTTGGGGGATAGAGTAAGATGTCAAACCTTGTAGACCTTGTAGAGAGGGCAAATTGTTGAAGCGCGTATAATTGGAGTATATGTTGCAACATCCCCCATGGTTGTGTGTGTTTACCGAGCTATGATATCGGAAGTCATGACGGATTACAGCAGGGGTGTCAAACTCGCGGCCCGCGACGAACATTTTTGCGGCTCGGCCAATATATTGGCACACAATAATATATAATAAAATAACCGACGCAGAATTATAATAAGATAGGAAGAATTCGCGAAATGTTATTTTAATGATACTCTTTTTTGCAAATATAAAACAAAATGCCCATATTTTTGTTGAATATACTGTAATTAGGTAAATAAACCTACGTTTCTATTAATATTGATTTTTTTGCGGCCCACCTATAGTTAAACCTTGTTTGTTTGACCCAAGATAGCCTTTGAGTTTGACACCCCTGGATTACAGAGTGCACGGAAAGACATCGTCTGTGAAACAGAATAGTGGACGAAAGGGAAAGATAAGTGAAAGAGACTGATGGGAGTTGAAGCATTACAGTCATTACAGGTAAGAAAAACTTCACAAACAAAACATTTACGTCAGAGTAGTAATTCCCAAGCCACTTGTAACAGATGTGAATACAAATCGTCCTTTTCACTGGTGCCACGAGCACAGATCCTGGTCGAGTGATAAGTCGAAACTTGGTATGACACTTGGTTAGACGAATCATTCTTCACTTTGTTCCCCGCAACAGGACGTTCCAAAGTCTGAAGAACACCTACACAAGCGCATGATCATGCTTGTCTCATGGCAGATCTCAAACATGGAGGAAAATTTCTCAGGGGTTTGGGGGCCATCTCATGGTTTTCAAAAGGGATCTATTGTAACCCTGATAGGGAGATTGACTGGGAAGGTCTATGGAGAACTTTTAGCCGAGCAGATCTATTCTATGGTGTAAAATTGTGTCGTGCAGGAGATGGCGTTCTCCATCATGATAATGCTCCGATCCATACATCTAGACGTGTCAGGTCGAGGTTTGAGGAACATAAAAACCATGTCAAACATCTTTTTTGGCCCGCCCTGTCCCTAAATCTTAATATCATCGAACTGCTGTGGTCCGTTTTAGAGATCCGAGTCAGGAATTGATATCCACCAACAACATCTCTACAGAAACATTGACGATTTATGCATAAAGAATAGTATAACATTTCCTTAACACTATTCATGACTTGCATAATTCAATTCTTTAGTGAATTCAGGTGGTATGAAATGCCATAGAGGGTCCTGTGCCATGTTAATAAAAAAATTCATGTTATTTAGAAATGTTTGCATTATTTTGATAACCACCTGTATATATATATATATATATATATATATATATATATATATATACAGGTGGTTATCAAAATAATGGAAATACTAAGAAACATCATGAAAACCTTTATTAATACGGGGCAGGATCACCTTTGCAATGTAATACCACCTGGTTCACATTGGAATTGGATTACACAAGTCAAAAATAGTGGTTAATATATTATACCATTCTTCACGGGAAAATCATGAAAGTTCTTGTAGAGATGCCTTGGTGGATATCAATATCTTTATCTATCCGCTTATACAGATCACGGTGGTTGGATGATTTATAGTCGGAGGGATTGTACAGGGCAAGATAAGATATTTGACTTCCTTTTCATGCTCTTTAAACCAATACTTGATAGATTTAGTTGTATGTATAGGGTTATTATGATACCTGAGTACGTCATCTCCTGCAAAAAAACAATGTTTGCACCATAGAATGGACGAGTGAGCTAAAATTTCGACATAGTCCTTCTCATTCAATCTCCCCTTTAGGGTTACAATAGGGCTTGTAGAAAACCATGAGATGCCATCCCAAACCCTGATAGATCTACCTCCATGTTGACAGTTGAGATGAGACAGCCAGAATCTTATGCTTGTGTAGGCGTTCTCCAGACATACGCACGTCCTGTTGCGACGAGCAATGTGAAAAATGATTTGTCGGACCAAATGCCGCTTTTCGACATATTAATCGATTTGCGCTCGTGGCACCATTGGGGACGATATTTTGAATCTGCATACATTACAAATGGCTTGGGAATAGCAACTTTTCCATAAATGCTTTGTTTGTGAAGTTATCTTCTACCTCTAATGGTTGACACCAGAACATAGAGATGCAGATTGAGCTGTTCGGTAATTTTGATTGGAGTTGTTTTATTTCTTCATGTCACAATCCGCTTCAATACCTCGTCCGCCTCTTTCCCACAGCTCTCCCTTTCGTCCACTATTCTGTTTGGCAAAGGATGTTTTTCCGTGCACTCTGTATGCTATCAGAACCTTCGATTCCATAGCTCGAAAAGCACCCTATAGCCTGGGAGTTGCAGTAACAGATACTCCCATTTAAACGTGCTCCAACAATTTGCCCTTTTCGCAAGGTCTGCAAGGTTTGATATTCTACGCTGTTCCCCCCAAAAGCACGATGCCCTTTGTTTCATTACTGCTACCTGACAGTAGAATAACACATACACTATATTATATAAAAAAATATCAGGGGCCATACTTGTCTTTTAAGGAATACGGTGACACATTCATAAATACCACTAATATTGATAGGTGTTTCCATTATTTTGATAACCACCTGTGTATATATATATATATATATATATATATATATATATATATATATATATATATATATATATATATATATATATATATACAGTGGCTCCCAAAAGTATTCGTTCACTTACGATTTTCAATGAAATAGGGCTCTATGCATTAATTAAAATGAATATTTCAGAATAGGTATTTAATAATAAGATCTATAATCTATTCTTAAAAAAACTACATGAAATATTTTAAAAACATAGTAAAACTTTATTTTTAAGAAACCAATAATCAAAAAGTAACAAAAACTTTATCTCACTAAAGTCATCGTACACTTGTAAAAATCTCTACATATTAGTAAATATTTTAATTTTTCGTTAAATTACTATTTAGTAGGATATTCTTTAGCATCCTCAACAGCTTTTAAACTTCTGGGAATAGATTGCACTAGTTCTTTTGTAATTTCTGCATCTATGTTTATCCATTCTTCCATCATAATTGTTTTTAGTTCGCTTTTAGTGTGAATGTCAGGTTTTCGTACTCGAACCTCCAGTTCTCTCCAAATATGTTCTATTGGGTTTAAATCTGGCGATTGAGGTGGTGTTTTCAAAACTGTGGACAATTATAGAGACACCAGAGGCGAACGTTGAGAGCCGTGTGCTTAGGATCATTATCTTGATAAAAAACAAAGTTGTTTCCAATACCCAAACTTTGGGCTGATAATTTTAAATTGTCTCTTAAAATATTTATATAAACAGCATGATTTATTATGCCATCAATAAATACCAAATTACAGGTGCCACAATGGATTAAATATTCAAATCTATTTACTTAGCTGTTATTTTGGGTTTCGTCATTTTTAAAATTTTAACTTTTTTAATATAAATAAAATCTTTTTTAAAATACAAATATTTTTCCCCCCCCAAAAAAATCTGTTAAGTAGACAGTTTCTAATAGAGATACATTCATTACTTAAAGTCTCTATAAAAATTTGACAAGGTGCCGTTTGTAAAACTTTCCTCAGGCATCACGATGGATTCAGTATTCAAATTTATTTACTTTTCTGCATTTTTTAAATTCTGTCATTTTTAAAATTTTTATGTTGTTTTTAAATAAATAAATTTTTTATAATAAATTCATATTTCCCCCCAACATGTTAGTTATTCTCTTAAGTAGACAATTTCTAAAAGATACATTCCTTATTTAAAGTCTCTCTAAAAATTTGAATAGGCGCCATTTTTGAAACTTTTCAAAGGCGCCACAATGAATCGGCCCGGCCCTGATATTTGCGATTGATGAACAAAACATAATATGCGAGTGCACGTGCTTTTCGAAATTATCAAAAAATATAAACTCTGCGGTTATGCACAGAGAAATGAAGCATGATTTGATGGGTTTTCACTTTTTTTTTTTTTTTTTTTTTTTTTTTTGGGGGGGGGGGGGGGGGAAGGGAAGAAAAATGAGAACAAAAATTAGATTGAAAACGAAAATTATGGCCACTTCTGTGGATCCCTGTATGTTTATTTAAGCATAGTTTAAGAATACATGCAGACATGCATAACATCAACTTTGCGATTATTCTAAAAACAAAAATAAACCAATCATGTCTGCTTAAATCTGCTGTGTACTAACCCTATTGGATTCGCTCACCTCAATGTTAACCTATGGTGAAAATGTGTCTACTATTGACAGCTACATAAATGCTGATAATCCAATAAAAATGGTATTTTCAGATAGTCTGAACTTTTCTGCACCTTGAAACAGGATTCATTTAATAAATTTCGTACACACAAAGGAATTTTGGAGAGTTTGAAATTTGAAACACATTATACCAGATTTTTCCCTCCCAAATAATTTAAATTAAAAAATATTATTTATATATATATTTCAAAAACAAGAAATTACCCGAGGTGTCAAATTTCATTCTCTATTACGGAGTACAGTTAAAAAAAATATAGTAAGTAGTCTTCTCTAAAGAAATTAAGACGGGT
Organism: Dolomedes plantarius; assembly: GCA_907164885.2. Taxonomy (NCBI): domain Eukaryota; kingdom Metazoa; phylum Arthropoda; class Arachnida; order Araneae; family Dolomedidae; genus Dolomedes; species Dolomedes plantarius. The sequence continues at coordinate 39,600,124 of OU015503.1, read as the reverse complement.
TATTAACGTAGGATTATTAACGTAGGATTACTTAAATCTTTTTTTTTTATGCATTTTGGTACTTTTCTGTTTAACCATTTACTGCTACTGCTTTGGCGAGTTGAAAAAATTATTACTCGCTACGCAGGACAATTTTTTTCTTTCTGAAGGACCATTATTGAGGAACGTAATCCTAAGTTAAAAAAATCTTTAAAACCAAGTTGGCGATCCGTGGACACATTTTTCTCCATAGGTTAACATTGAGGTGACTTAATCCAATGGGGTTAGTGGACCAACCTTAATCTATATATATATATATAACAGTTCCGTAACTGACTCATTCGTTCACTGACTGACATACAACGCACCAAACCGCTGGACCTAAAGGGCTGAAATTTTACATGGCGATTCTTCTAATAGTGTAGGGGTGCACTAAGAAAGATTTTTCAAAAATTCTTCTTAGATTTTTTTAAATTAAATTTTTAATCTGTTTTTTAAACTTTTTTTACGTTTGCATTTAAAATAATACATTGAGGGTTATAAAATTTATATCACGAGAAAGATCATAAAAATTCCTTCAAAATGAAATTTTTTTCGAATTTTTACCTCCATTTCCTGATTTTTGGTGAATTTTTAAAGATTAATTTTTAGAATTTAATTTATTAAATGCTGATCACGTGATTTCTTTTTCTGGTACTTTCAACAAATTTATCGTCACGTGCGTAACAACTAAATAGACAAAAAAAATATTTTTTTCTCTTTCTAATGCAGCAGACGATTGGATATTATCCAAAAAAAAATGCATATCCCTTACGATTTTTTTATAAATATATATATAGATAGATAGATATATATTTTACATCAATTGTATACATTGATCATCGTATTTATTATAAATATATATATTTATTTTTTGGCATAAATTGCATACGTTGACCGTTGTATTTAATTTGAATGTACTCCGTAGCGAAGCGCGGGTTTTCAGCTAGTATACCTATAAACAAAAACATTAATGAGAAGAAGTCAAACACTTTTGTACCGAATGATTATATATGACTTAAAAATTACCTAAAAGAAGAGTCAATACTAAAAATTGCAGCATGGTGATGTGCTCTTTGGCGCAATTTTCTCTATAGCTGTGGTCCCGATTTATCCCCTATTTGTACCTGACAGCCAGCAGACAAGAATTTGCCGACGGAAGGGATTTTCGCGAAATGAGTGTTCATTGTACAGAGTTCAAGGCTATCGCCCGTCTTTTGTGCTCAACAATAAAAACGGCGAGTCGCACATGTTAGACCCTCAAACAGATTAGAGCTCCTGACACACTTTCGAAAGAACACTTAAAATCAGGAAGTGGATATTTGATTGAGTCTGCTGAATCAGCATTCCCGCCAAATGTTTCCACTGATTACGAGTTGTCTCAATCTTTTGACAAACAGATGTTGGCTAATTGTAATAAGGCCATATTCCCACCTGAGAATGATAAAGCGTTGCTGAAGACATTCTTTCCACGGCGTTCGTAACTGATTGCAATCGATTTGTAGCATGATTGGCTGCTTCTGCAGATAACACAGATGAGTTTCGAGCATAATAGGATGAGAAAGCAGAAATTTGTGACATGAATGTGTGTCTACTCTTAGGCAACTTGCTTGATACTGAACTCTGCACACGAGGATAATTATCAAAGATGACAAGCAGTAAAAAGCTACAATTTTTCTTCTTAGAGAACAATTCGTGCAATCGTTCTTAACTTTTCGTTGGTCACTGACCACGTGCCGAAAAAAAAAAAAGATCATTGGGGACCCTGTCTCAACCAACCCTTTAAAAGCCAAAACTGGGTTTCATTTTTCTGAATAAACAAAATATTTGTGATAAACAACTTTTATAAAAATTTTACATATAACGGCCTGGTGTACCCTTCTGGTATATATATATATATATATATATATATATATATATATATATATATATATATATATATATATATATATAAATTCTGCTTAAAGATGGCTAAAAGTATTAAAAAAAATGCAATGTCATCGTGTTCTGAGCTATTCTTAAAGTTTCAAATGTCTAGCTAGTCGGGAAGTTAGTTAAAAATCGATTGTCCGATTTGTAAGGGACAAACACACACACAAACAAACAAGAAAGCAAGTTAATAAAAGCGTGGTAAAAATGACCCAGAGGATAAAATTTCCTTCTCAATCACGAAAAATATTTTTAAAAAAATCTTTCTATCCAAGTCGGCAATCTTTGAACATATTTCCTCCATCAATAAACATAGCGGTGAGCGAATCCAATAGGGTTAGTACACACCAGCCTTCATAGGCGTAGCGTCGGGAGGGGGGGGGGTAGGGGGGGCACGGGGAGGTACGTCCCCCCCCCCCCAACGTAACTTGAAATAAAATAAAACGTTAATAGAAGTTCAATTAAAATCAGAAAATTGTAGAAAACTTTTAAGAAAGTTGGTTTTCCCGGATTTTTCAAACTGTGAAAATGAAGTTTCAGATTAGGTATTGAGGCCTAACATAGTTTCTAACAATTATAGAATCCATAACAAAAATTCGATGCTATATTTTTTTTCTTATTTTATTTATATTTATTTTTCTCGTATAACTTTTGAATACTACTCAAACGTCAATTCTCTTGTTATCCAATTTCAAAAAATCTTAATATTTCATATTTTAAGGACCGCCCTGTTGTCAATGCTCTGTGGAGGGCCCTAGCTGAATTCAATTCGTGCCTCCCAAAAGTTAAAAGCACGCTACGTCTAATCCAGCCTTAATCGGAAAATGTTTTGGGTCAAATGGGCCGAAACAACTGGAAATTGTTATCCACTGTCTAGACTTTGGACCAGGCAATTATCCAAGGATTCAGTATGTATTCCGATGACATGTGCTGCGTCTACAGGTCAATAAACTTGACAATGCAAAGTGCGTCACAGATATTACAAAATCTATTACTATTAGTGACTCAGTGTCGTGGTTAAAATGAACAAACAGGAGATTAAACAGGCGACAATAGTTAAATGTTTTAATTATTGCCTTCCCAAACTTGAGAGGCTGATGTCTCTATTGTGCTGGAATCAAACAATATAATTTTGAAACTCGCTGGTAGTTGCAATCCTAGCAAATGCGTCAGAAATTATTTTCAATTTCGATAAAGAATTGAGTATCAAGAAGTGTTGCACCAAAGCCTGGAAAATCGATTGCAAAAAGGGTTACGGAAAAGTAGAATAAATTATGTACGTATTATCTGATAGGGTTGCAAATAATCTTAGGAGATTTTCTGATATTGTATGATTTTCGATGAAACTCCCTTCCGTGAGTCATCTGTCGGGCACAGGGAGGAGCGATGAGGATTCAGAGAGAGAAGATTTGAATACGATGAGTTTACTAGATGCATTTGTAACACTTACAGAACTGAATAATGTATTTTCGGAGTTTGAAGAATAAGTCGAACCCAAACCCCGAAACTTTAGAGAAACTGTAACATATATATATAAACATATATATCTCTATACATACATATATATATATATATATATAAAACAGTTCCATAACTGACTAACTCACTGACTGACATACAACGCACAGACCAAACCGCTGGACCTAAAGGGCTGAAATTTTGCATGGCAATTCTTCTTATAGTGTAGGGATGCACTATGAAAGATTTTTGAAAAATTCTTCTTAGATTTTTTAAAATTAAATTTTTAAGCTGCTTTAGAAACTTTTTAAGTTTCCTTTTAAAATAATAATTTGAGGGTTATGAAATTTATATCACAAGAAAGATCATAAAAATACCTTTAAAATGTAATCTTTTTCGAATCTTTACCTCCATTTTCTGATTTTTGTTGAATTCTTAAAGATTAAATTTTAAAATTTAATTTATTAAATGCTGATCACGTGATTTCTTTTTCTGGTACTTTAAATAAATTTATCTGGTGCGTAACGTCTATGACAATGTCGTCTATAACAATATCGTCACGTCTATAACAATGAAATAGACAAAAAATATTTTTTCCCTTGCTAATGCGGCAGACGATTGGACATTATTCAAAAAAATATTAAAATACAGTAAAAGATATGTTCCTCAAACTATATTCTTTAGTATGTCTTATTAGATTTAATTTGAATATTTTCTTCTACACTATTTTGTCTATAAAAATATCCCTTACAATTTTTTTATAAATATATATATATTTTTTTACATCAGTTGTATACATTGATCGTCGTATTTATTATACACATATATATTTATTTATTTTGGCATTAATTGTATACATTGATCGTTGTATTTAATTTGAATGTACTCCGTAGCGAAGTGTGGGTTTCCAACTAGTATATATATATATATATATATATATATACACTACTCAAAAAAATTAGGGGAGCAAGCAAAGAAGTTAACAAAACCGTGCGAGATAGCCCCATATTGGCATAAAATGGATAGTACACGCGTATCAATGCGCAATACAGAAAAAAAGATGTAAAAACATTTGTAATTAAGCTTTAATTCTTTGAAAATATGGAAAAAACATGAAAAGATGATTTAGGGCAACAATTTGGTTACATGTAAACGATAAAAAAAGTATTGTTTAGAAATGATGCAAGATTTTTAATATGGCGTGTGATCTCCTCGAACAGCTAATACTGCTGCACACCTGTTTTCCATGGATGCGATGATGTTATCGATAAGACTTTGGGGTATACTATTCCACTCTTCAAGAAGTGCAATCTCCAAGTCTCGGAGAGTAAAAGGAGGCCTTGGTCTCGTAGCAATGCGTCGTCCGAGCATGTCCCAAACATGCTCGATTGTATTCAGGTCAGGAGAGCACGCTGGCCATTCCCTACGCTTTATTGTTTCAGCTTCAAGCATGTTCTCCACAGGACGAGCTGTATGCGATCTGGCATTATCATGCTGTAAAACAAAGGAATCTCCAATGGCTGCAGCTTAAGGTATGACATGAGGTCTCAGTATCTCGTCTGCATACCTTCGAGCCGTCAAAGTACCATTCCGAATGATATGCAGGTCCTTACGTCCACCTATGCTAATTCCACCCCATACCATAAAAACAGCTCGTCTGTATTGTGACCTTTCACGAACGAATGTGGGGTTATTTCGAGTGCCCCTTTGCCTCCATACAAAAACACGTCGGTGTCACACTCCAGACTGAATCGAGACTCGTCTGTAAACAGCACTTGGCTCCAATCATGTTGCTCCCAATCTCGATGTTCAGCAGCCCATCTTCTTCGGGCCGCACGGTGGTGTGAGGTAAACGGAATGCAGACCATTGGCTTCCGTGCATAGAGACCTCCCTGATGAAGCCTACTACGTACTGTTTGGCTGGACACAATTCGTCCTGTTGCCAAGAGCAATTGTCTTTGCAGCTGAGTAGCATTGTCTGTTCTGTTTCGACGAGCTGTTAACAATATATACCGGTCATCAGTTGCTGTAGTGGCGTGTGGCCGATCTTGCCCTGGTCGACGTCTAACATTCCCTGTTTCTTGGAATCGATTCCACAGCCTTGCAACGACACTTCCGGCGAATCCAACAGCGTCCGCGACACTACGTTGTGTTTGCTCGGATTCAAGTCTCCCTATAATACGCCATGCCATGGATTCCGGTAAATCGCGTTGTTGAGACATTTTCAAGTCACCTTTTCTCAAAAAGAATAACTGAGCAATCGAATTTTAAAGTTAAGGCAGTGAAACAGACGTTTCTGCAACATCCCGATTTCCGTCCTTACGTTCTTTTTCTGGCTTTTGACGTCATGAACTTTGATTTGCAAATGAAGTTTTCTTCTTCTGTTTCCTGATAGGCTTTAAATTATGGATGATTTATTTTATGTTACTTATCGGTGTAAGTATTTGCGTAATTTCGTTAAAACCATGTGCTCCCCTAATTGTTTTGAGCAGTGTATATATAATGTAATAATAACGCCCCACTATTATTAATTGTCCTAATTTAACTTGTATTCTAAATTATCCTTGTTTCAACCTGAATAAATCACAGCCCTATTTCAAAAACGAAATCGAAATAACCGAATATTCTATTCTCCTCATTGCACTTGCGGTAGAGTGATTTTCAAACATGATTCAGAATCCCCTGATCTCGATTCCCCTTTCGAGGAATCATACAACTTTCGGCTTATATACCACATGATATAATTCAGCCAATTAAAGAATTTTAAACAGCTAGCGCCCTCACAGTATATAAAAGGTTAAACAGCTATTTCCGCGCGCTTTCTGTCTGTTTACTTGCCTTGTCCTGGAGTCGTCCTTCTCTTGCTTTGCGTGATGTATGCCGCCGCTGTCCGTTCCGTTATGTGGTGTCCAGTATATTCAAGTTCCGACAGGTCCGGACTTGTGTGTTTGCGTCCTTTGGTCAAGTTACATGTACTTTGATATCTGCTGAAAATTCCTTCATAGAGTCGTCGTTTTGTTACCGGAATAAATCAATTTAATGGCTACCATTCATATGTCTCTTCTCTAATGTGTCTACAGTACGGTGAGTCCGGGTGTTTATTTCCTCAGTATTCTGCTCTTGAGTATCTGGCCTAGGCACGAATGTGTTTAATGACTTCGCCGGGATTCGAACCGAGCACTCCTAGCTCTAACGCGCTACCTCTAAGTTATCCCAGGCCCACTTCCGCATGATTCACACCCGCCGATCCACATGCTCGTCTGGCCTTTTGACGCGCAAAAAAAAAAAGGCGGGGGTAAAAGTCACAAAATGGAGGAAATTCATATATCCGGAATAAACCGAATATCGTTTTAACGAGAACGGTTAGGAGCATATTAAGCTTATGTAAACCTATATTTAAAGCCTGCATGCCACATTTCAGCTTTTAATTCGTCACTTTTATTCAATCTTCAAATTATTCCATTCTAGTATTCAATTCAATGATGTCAAAATAAACCACCGTTTTGGACAAACGTAAGAATCAGTGCATACTTTAAGGGGGTCCAGGACACATTTAAAAAATATTTTATTTATTGAGTTAAAATTTTGAATTTCTGTGTGATGGTTAACCATATAATTTCTAAACAAAATCACATCATAAAACTTCTCATAAAGTTTAAAATATTTTTTTTTAATTTAATTTTTTTTTTAAAGTGAGGTAATTTAAAATCGTTATAACTCGAAATATTATTTGTCGAATTTCAAATTTTTTTCATTTAATTAAACAGAAATATATAAGTTTTAATTTTTATTCAGCATTTAAAAAAAATTAATTTTAAGAAATTAAAAATATTTAGAGTAAATTTTTTTTTAAAAAATGAAGTAACTTTAAAAAAAAATCATATTTTCAAAAGTAAATATTTTCTTTCAAATTTGTTGAATCTAAATTAAATTAAAATAATTTAAAAAGACATGTTCCAAGTTTGAACCATTTATCTTTAACGGTTCTCGACTTATAATAATTTAAAGACGAGAAATTGTGAAAAGACCCATCATGCGGAAAAACGCATTTAAAGGTTTAAACAAACATTGGGTGCTATTATAATGTTGCAAAACAAAAAATTAATACCTCCGGTTCTAATTTAGATAAAAACATGATTTAAACGTCATTTTAATTGGAAAAGAATAGAAAATTTTTAATGCTGTAAATTGTTTTTCGAAAATTTGAAGAATTTTGTGTCTCGTACCCCCTTAAACAATCAATTGTGGGAAATCATTTGATCAAACAATCTGAGTGTTCAGTTCAATCTGGAAAACATCGTACACTACAAACAATGTGTGGGTGCACTTGTTGAATCGGCACAATTGAAATCTGAAGGACGCGAGCATTTAATTTCACAGAAGGCATATAGTATTTCACACGAGGATTTATTCGCACAGATAGGCGTAAAATATTTACTATCGCAAAACTAACACTGTAAAACACATTTCCATATTATCATATCTTATGCAAAATCTCTCAACTCGAGAACTTTAAGAAAAGTAAAAGTGCAATATCCTGTAACGGAGATTTGGCGACTAATTTTTGGAGATAAGTAATTCAATATGGTGGTCAATTTCAGTAGTTTTGTGTGTTTAATTTTTAAAAAAATAAAGCTGTGAAAATTTTTGGTTTTAATATGTTTAATGTAGCTTAATTTCCATATAAGCCATGCTATCTTTAAAAGTATTATTTACCTACATGCTATGAATAAATATCAGTAATTTTATATTTTTTTTGGCTCCGGAAAAATGTCGCCGCTCAGGTAGGTTGTTAAAACCGTGGTTTGGCGTAGTGTCTGATTTTTATACGAATCGAGCCAAGCGGTACAGGATACGGGACCTTAAAAAAATCAATATAGTTACTCGTATTTTAAAAAAAGAAGTACAGACTACTCATTCTCTAACGTTTAGAAATACTCATATATTGACAAAAGTAATTTATTAAACTTTTGAACTCGATATTAAAAATAGCAAACAATGACAAAAATAAATCTATATATATATAAAACAGTTCCGTAACTGACTGACTGACTGACTCACTGATATACAACGCACAGACCAAACCGCTGGACCTAAAGGACTGAAATTTTGCATGGCGATTCTTCTTATGGTGTAGGGGTGCACTAAGAAAGATTTTTGAAAAATTCTTCTTAGATTTTTTTAAAATTAAATTTTTAAGCTGTTCTTGTAACTTTTTTAAAGTTTGCATTTAAAATAATAATTTGAGGATTATAAAATTTATATCACGAGAAAGATCATAAAAAATTCCTTTAAAATGAAGTCTTTTTTTAATCTTTACCTCGATTTTCTGATTTTTGGTGAATTTTTAAAGATTAATTTTTAGAATTTAATTTATTATATGCTGATCACGTGATTTCTTTTTCCGTTACTTTAAATAAATTTATCGTCACGTGCATAAAAACTAAATAGAAAAAATTTTTTTTCTTCTTCTTTCTAATGCAACAGACGATTGGATATTATCCAAAAAAATAAATATCCCTTACGATTTATATATATATATATATATATATATATATATATATATATATATATTACATTAATTGTATACATTGATCGTCGCATTTATTATAAATGTATATATTTCTTTTTTTTTGGCATTAATTGCATACATTAACCGTTGTATTTAATTTGAATGTATTCCGTAGCGAAGTGCGGGTTTTCAGGTAGTAAATAAATAAATAAATAAATAAAATATCGCAATATCGTTAACCATTTCTTTTCACAAATTAATTTATATCTCTGTCACCCATTTAAAAAGGACAATACACGTAATAAGAACATTCAATCTTAACGGATGCAAATAATACATGTCAAAATCGGAAATGAAGTGAAGTGACTAAAAACTTCTGTTTTTCGCACTGAATTCTCTTCTGGCTGAATGACTGACAAAGGACCGTTACCCATTAGTTATGTGTTCTATTTTGTGTATTCTTTATGTGTGCGTTAGAAATAAATATGTGTATTAACAAAGAGTCTCTCCAGGTTAACCGAAACATACACACGCCCCGGGAACTCCCGAAAGGTAAAGTTTTATCTTATTTTCTTTGAAGAGTGGGATTTCGAACAGAGCATTTCCCACAATACGATTAAGATAACACAGTGCAAATGATATGATTGCCGCCTGAAAAGCAATGTTTTATGAACGCTCGGAACCAGTGTTTTTTCCAATATGTGAGCAGTAACAAGAGTTAACAGACCAAACAGGCTGTCCATCTCAGACCAAGCGTCGAATCTGCTTACAGTTTGACAAGTGTGCCTTTGAAGCATACTAAATGGAAGAGCACCAACGATTTCAATGCAGTGGCGCCACCACTCGGAATTTCAACACATAATTTAGGCAAAAGCCCATATTCGCCATATTTATCAATCCTGGATTTAGTTTCTGTGGCCTTTCAACCTCTTAAAAAGTAAAGTTAATGCAAAGAAGTGGGTATCCCTTGGCGCCCTTAGGTGAAGTTTTCAACTTTCGCCAAAATCGCACTAAAATTAGGCATGTAAAGAATTAGGTAATTCTTCAATTAGTAATTATTACAATTTTTCAATTAGAATTTTTCATTTCGGCCCTTGTAAAGAAGTGTGAACCCCTTTTAACGTGGGCTATAAATGCGCCAAACTTACTGTTATCTTATATGATCTGCAGTCGATTTTACAAACGGATAACAGGTTTGTATTGAACAGATTTTTCTTCGGTAACACAGACTCTAAGAGTTTTTTTATTGTCAGCCGAAAATAAACATTCAACTGATGACTTTTTATTATGAGTGCTTGTTTTCGTTTTATCCTTCGCATTACAATATGCTGTTCTTTAGTTCCATTTATGAGGAAAGAATATCATTTGATTTATTTTGAAATATTTATGGTATTTAAGTTGCCTCAAGCTCACTGTATATTCTGTATATACACGCCATTTAGTTGTCCGATATGTCGCCTTCGTCGTCTTTTAATATGATTTTAACGAATTTCGAAAACTTCGCCAAACCACTCTAAGGGGTACCCACTTCATTATATTTACCAAACACATTTCCATTTCTATATAAATAAAAGAAAGAGTTTGTCGGTTGGCGGAACAATTCCGGGTGGACCTTTTCCGGTACGTAATTTCCGGTATGGCATCCGTTATGAAATTCGGCCATGTTTGAAAATGTCGAAATCGATGTGTTTTGTTCATGAAAGTACATAAATTTTACGTTTTTAGAAACAGCTTTAAAAGCTGATATTTTTTCTGCGTACGCTTAATCTGATACTTCAATAGTTTTAGAGCTATTTGGACTCTAAAGAGGCGCCTCCTGTGAGATCATCTATCTTTGACGATGTAAACAAAGCGTTATTCATTCACAGCATGAATTCATTCCGCGTGATTCTCACTAAAAAATCGTTCACTGAAAAGAAATGCTTCATAGTGTGTCTAAATTTGAATTCTTTTTTCTATTTTTGATACTTTTATTTCAAACTTTTTAACCATAAATATATCCCTTGAAGATTCAGATTTTTGGGGGATTTTTCGGCTGTTAAAAGTGATAAAAATTTAAATTCAAGTGAACTGTGATTCGATTTGGGTACTCGATTAATGCTGTTACGTTAGAATTCAATTCCAGACTGGTTTGCGATCCTGGGCGAAGCCCGGCTAGTCATATATAATACAAAAGCTCTCAGCTCGAGAAAAATAAAATATCAGTACAGATAATTGCAGTTAAAAAAAGTACAGAATACTCATGCTATAACGTTTACAAATACTCATATGTTGCCAAAAGTAATTCATTAAAATTCTGATCTAAAAATTAGAAATTAGCGGGGGGGGGGAGGCAACGTCGGCTCTTAAGGTTATATATATATATATATATATATATAAAAGAAATAAACATCCTCTCATTTTATATTTAAACTCATGTAGTATTAGGTCTATGATTATATAATTTTAGGCTATGAAAAAAAAATACGCCGGGCTTCTTTTGGGGGGGAGCAATTGATCCTACTTCCCCCCCCCCTTGGAGCCGCCCTTGCTACAGGTACCTGTACTTATAAAAAGATAATGTTAATAAAAAAATCAGTGTTTTTTTATCACATTCTTTGGTATATATGAGTGAATTTTTGAAATATTGTAAAACTTTTAGTTCGGACCAGGGGTAAATGTTGCAGTAATATATAGTATAAAGGAAATAAAATTATATTTAGTTGAATACAGTGTACGGTCCCTGGCGTAAGCACTTAATTATACCCAAAACTTATAAAAAATTCACTATATTTTAAAATGTTATGAAATTGTTACCAAAATTATATTTTTTTTCATGATATTATATCACAATTGAACCAAAAATAGAACCATAGGTTCTAGGATGCTAATCTTTTTCACGGTGGTTCCTCTTGGGTCCTAGGTGCTCTCTAAGAAGTCTTTAAAAAAATTGAGACTCTAAGGGGTAAAAAGGGGCTTAAACTCTCAAAATAAAAGTGATTGACTGATCACTGCATGTCTGGATCTATAAGTCCTAGGACGCTGAAATTGTGCACCACTGCAGTCCGTTAGCGTAAACGTAAAAGGAAAAATGGCGCTGAGACGGAAATAAACCAATCATCGGCCTTCAGAATTTCGTTGCTAATCGTTTGGAAGTTTGTGATTGGTTAAATATATTTCAATACTTTTACGCTTACGATAACGGACTGCAATGTGAACAGGTCTTTTGTCTCTAGGTTCTACATAAGGAAGTTAACAAAAAATCCAACTTTAAGAGGGTTAAAATTGGGGCTTAAAATCCCCAAAATAATAAAAAACCTAAAGCCCATATTTAATGTTGGATTAGAGTCGTTAAATTATATGTAATAAATTTGCCATAAATTATAACACTTTACTGTTAAACTTAATTTGAATAAAACTAATAAAATCCCATGTTTGATAAAACTAATGTATTCGGTTGCGAAATGCGTGCATTTACTTAGTTAAATATAATTAAGAAATACACCATAAATTACACATAGTAAAGACAGAGAGAGAAACTGTCGTTATGGCTTTTTTCGGATTACATACCTAGGCCAAAAGGCTTTAACTCCAGTGATGACTGTGATTAATTTGAATAAGGGTGCTCATGAAATTGGTTAGTAGAGGTTTTAAGGCGACAATGTACCTTCAGATTGATAAAAATATGTCCCACAAAACGATTTCTTTTTCTTTCAGAAAATGATTCTGAAATTCGTTGGCTTTAAAATAAAAAAAATATGTTGATCCGATTATTATTAACTGAGTTATAAGTATTTTTTTCAAACGTAAACAATGGAAATGTTAGTGAAATTAAAACTTTAAATGCCATGTTCTCAAAACATGTTTTTATGTCGTTTCGGTAAGTTCAAAATGTTCCATGCATCATAATTTTTCTTGAATTTTCATAAAATTTCCTAAAATGATTATTTATATATGTTAGAATAAAACTTAGTAATCAATTCATTATACTATTTTAAAACAACTTAAAATTTTTACAATAAAAAAATTATGTTTGATTAAATTTTGCATAAAATGACCTATTTTTATCGATTTCTTTTCTAGTTTTTATAAATATGACTGTAAATCAAATATTGATACTAACTTTTATTGTAACTATATAAAGCTAGCTTAAGAGAGAAAATTAGATATCTGAGACAAAAATTAATGCGCAAGGAGAATTTTTAAATAGAGAATTAACAAACCGATTTTAATTAATATCTTAATTAATTACATTCTGATTTTTTTTATTTTTTATTTAGAATTTCCATCTCAAAACAACACTGTATAAGTATACAAAATTTCATAGCAATTGGTTTAAAAATAAAAAATAAATTTTCATGGTCCTTTGTCTCCTTAAGATAAAATTACTTTACAATGGATTATTGTGCTGAGTTAAGGAAAGTTAAATTTTAATGAACTATTAACTAGGAAGAGTTACTTAAAAGTTATAGAAACATAAAAAGTTAGAAAACACATAGAAAATATTTTAATTTAGTTTTAATATTTTTTTTTCATATTACATATTATTTATATTTTTTATAATTTTTATCTTGATTTTTATTTATTTTTTAATTTTTAATTAATATGTTTTAATTAACTGAAAAGGCGTACACGCGCAGAAAAGAAGAAAGGAAAGAAAACGTTCCTTCAGGAAGAAAGATACAGTTGTACCTACGAGTGAAAAACCAGCTGATAAACGCGCGAGAGAGTGGAAAAATCGGCCCACATAGTAAAATATCAAAGAAAAAAAACTAGTATGTAAACCAAGTGGAACCACTACATAATGTAAAACAATCTCAGATCGGTATTATGAACTGAAGTGAAGTTACACCGTTTACATTTTTAATATTACTGTACGTGAGATTCGTGGGTATCCATAACTAGTATGTCGGTGATTCCTGTAACTTCGAAACCCATAAGTAAATACAATAACACATATTTTAAACAATAGAGATGTTTTATTTGGTCAAAAGGACTGTCAAAATCTACAGAATTTAAGGTATATTATTTTTTAAATTAGAAAGTTAATATCTTACTGTAGAAAGTTATATCGTTGTTTTGATACAAATCCAGAATAAGGTAACACTTGCCAACATTTTGAAAATGTCGCCAAGCTCACTTGGCAAGAAACGGCAAACCGTTTTCACAATGGCACCATATATATGTAAAATATGTACTCCGATAAATATGTAAAACATAAATTATCACATATATACTCCAATTTCTTTATTCAAAGTACGAACGGGGAAGTAGGGTTTTTGGAGAACCTTCTGCCATCTTGGTTTTTATAAAGCCAATATTGGCGTGTTTACGGTGTTTACATTTTTTTCCCTTGCCAATGTGTAAAAACATCTTAGGCACATTTTTATTGACGTGGTGTTCGCAGAAGACTTAAACTACGGGTATGTTTGATGAGGTTAAAACATGATAAAAATAAACAAAAATATATTTTAAAATATTATGGTTAAATCGGAAGAAGCTGGGGCGGTTGGCGACTTTTTGGCAATTTTTTGGAAAAATCGCCAAATTTGCGCTTCTGAGTCTGCCATTTTTTTCCCTCTCGTATTTTGTTGTTTTGCTGTTTTTAAAAGTTTTAAACACCAGAACAACGAAATATGAAGGGGGGGGGGGAAAGGAGAACTCAGAAACTCTGGCGACCTTTAAAAGAAATCGCAACATGAAAAGTTTAAGGTATTCGACTACGTTTTAATGGAAAATAGTTTAATAATTACATTTAAATTTTAAGTTTTGGTTGGAACTATCGGAAATTTTTAATGAAAAATACATTTTAATGATTACATTTGAATAAAACATGAGTTCTTCAGATAAAGCAATAAAAATTTACATTTGCATTGAAATTCTGATTAAAGTACAGAAAACATAAAAGTAGATTTAGAAACAGAAATTTACAATCTAAAGAATTTTTTTTTAATCCTACGCCCTTCTGAAATATAAAAAATTTCATAATTTGCATAAAAATTGACAGTTTAAACGTAGTCCGATAACTTACACAATTAACAAACAGAAAAATTATGAAAATTGACTTACCTTGTTGTTCCTTATTTCCATTAAAATTCGTCCGCATTTAAATTATTTTTTTACAGCTTTTATGTATTTTTAATTTTTTAAATTGTTTTATGTCTTTTTCAAAATTTTTTTTGGCGGTGGCTTTTCTTTATCATCATTATCATCTTTAGATTGGGGGGGGGGGGAGGAAGGCCTTTACGATCTCCGATAAGAAATCGTTAACGAAGTTTTCAGTCCGTTCATTCAGTTCACATTCATGCCGTTTTCTCCACATGAACTCGGCCAGATAAGACTCAAATTGACTCTCACATTTTCAAGTTCTGAGGAGAGATCTTTTAATGGAGCTCCACAAACCGTCTATGGAATTTGTGTGAGCTCAAAAAACAGGGTCCTTAAAAGTGACTCAGTGATTGACTGAAAGGTGTATGAAGCCTTCATCTTTAAGGCAATCATACGCCTTCCAGCAGTCGGACACAATTATAGAACCCTGTTTGATATTCCTTTTAATCACCTCAAGTAACAACAATTTACTCCTTTCATTCACAACCTTATATGGTTCTGTTTCTTATTTACCCTGTGAATCCTCTAACGGTCCAGGCACACTATAAAGTAATAGGTATAAATATAAATAATTCCTTTATTTTCTACGTAGAGGTAGACTAACATAGACCGACTTGGGGTTTCAAATAATAACACAACAGTACCGCAACTTGCGGTACTAAGAAACTGAACTTTAAAGTCGTAAAGAATCCTTTCAGGCAGAATATACGTTCATTAAAAATACCCGTAACCATCGGGCTCTGAAATAACTATCGAACTCGTTCAGCCACCTAGGCTAAATACTAATACGTGCTCTATCAGTTAATTACCGCTATCACCTTCAATCTAACTTTTCTCGACTCTTTCGTCTGAGCAACACGCGAACCCTACAACCTCAAAAAAAACATTTGTTCGATCCCCTTTCGACACCCCCCCAAAACCCATTTTCCTTCGACTCTTTTCCCTCTATTATATGTCCTCTTTCCGAATTTACTCTCATCTATTTCTACCACAACTCCTGGACCCCCGATCATATCATTCTCAGCCACAACCATATCTACACAGACATCTCTACAGAAATTCATCCAATCGCTGATGGATCGATCGGACACATTCAGCTCGTGAGATATAAACTTCTTTGGGACCTTAAAAAGCCACAAATAAGTCAACATCAACACGCGAGTCATACTGAGATGGCTTTCTTCAAACCAGCTCCCCTTTCGAACAGATCTTATCACTCGATGAGGATTCTCACCGTATTTACTACACGTCCATTCGTATCCATCAACGATTTTCTTTCTCTCGGTTAAACTCATGGGAGACTTGTAAACATTACATTCGGAACAATTAGTAATTAAACCCATCATCATGCTCCATTCGATTACACATTTTTTCCCCTTTCGCTCCAAATCATACAAGAAAAACATCGAAATTTTACCGGTCTCCATCGGCGATCGTAAAAATCAGTGATAAGCACAGAGTATCCACAGCTCAGAACACACCGCTATCCAGAGGACCATAGGACCATAGAAACAATTGGCTAACCGTGTTACCTAGGCCAACGCCTTCAAACACAGATATTTCAGAAGAATATCTTCGGAGAGCGGAAGTACCACTGAAATGAGTATTGAAAGCCTATACAGAGAGACGTAGAATAGCCTATACAGAGAAAAAAGTGCGGGAGAATATAAATGCAAAATGTTGTAATTCCCAGAGATCAGCGAATTTAAATTTAGAGCGAGGGAGGAGACCAATCAGAATTTTCTATTCAAAGGAGTTCAAATTACATCAGTGTAGACCAGTAACAGGGTTGCTATCAAAGGCGCACTCACATGGAATTATAGGAGTAGCCAGAAAAGAAAGTACATCATCTAAAATGTTTTAATTGTCCACCCACACAAAATCTAATTACTTGTAATAGCGGGAACTAATCAGATTCGCATATTCCTGCACCATTATTTCGAGGAAGAGGTGTACTAAAATTTTGAAAAAATTAGTTGCATGTCATTTTTCATTAGAAGAGGACATTAGTGTAGTCATCTTAACACTTTAAAGCAGAGCTCCGCAACCTTTTATTTTCCACAGCACAGCAACGTTTTTTTCGATAATTCCGCGGCACACCACAAAAAAAAGCTTGCAAATACATAAATTACAATAAATACGTATGTTTTTATTACGATTAAAAAACACAATAAAATAGCTCTATGTATCAAGATAATTATAATCATTTAAGTTTTATATAAATCATTTTGAATTGTACACCAACACAAGAACAAAAATATAAAGTTATAGTTTACAAGTAAAAAACATTTTCTCTTTAAATTTTTATATTAAAAAATTTTCTGGTCTTTACTTAAGCCTAATTAATCAAAGTTAATTTAAACATAACAAATTTATTAATGAGACATTTGAGCTTGTTTTGTCGATAATATGTACGTTTTATATTTGGCTCTATATTAGAAAGAGCTACTTGGAAGTTCATAGTCAAGACCCTTTAAAAATGATCGTTTGTCATTTTCAATTAGAACCAGTGTCGAAAAACTTTGTCCGCATAAGTATGTCTTAGAAAAAAGAAACAAAATTGCAATTCCCTTGTCAGAAATTTGTGGATATTCTTTCTTAACTGAAATCCAGAAATATGACGCTCGAGCATACATACAATGAATGGTAACATGTTCTTGTTTTGTGTATAATTTTGACCCAAAGAACTTACATAACTATTAGCAAAAAGTTAGAGGAATATTTTACTTAGAAAAATTTCTAACTAATGCGGTGGTTGATTTTTAAAATTTTTTTCTTATTATAATCGATAAAATCACCGCGGCACAGTCAAGATCACATCGCGGCACACTAGTGTGCCACGGCACAACGGTTGCGTAACGCTGCTTTAAAGGACAGGACCGGCTTTAAGCCGATTGGACCCATTAGATTAGGAAAATTAAAAATATGTCTAAAAGAAAATTGCGTTAACAGATGCAAAAATTAATCAGATTAACGACCAAATGAAGTGTATAAAAGATGCAACTGTATAGCTTGATATGCTGGTTGAAGAAATGGAAGCATTAAAACATTCTTCCATCTTAATAATTCTGAAACCCATAAAAATTCTAAACTTTCTAAAATTAATATAACTGGGCCATACTTATTATGTTAAATGAAAATAAAATTGCCGAAACTGATCGCGTCTCCTACAGCTAAAGTGAAAACTAACAATTGCAAACACCCAAATACCCAGAAATCTGCATCTATAATAATGCATTTTTGTATGATCCTGTATTTATAAAAGTAAACTTGACTCTAAATTTTATTGAGGATTTCTGAAACTTCCTCACATTACTTCGTGAAATAGTAAGTAGTATGATGCAGGGTTAAAAGTTTCAAAATACGTTGATTACGTGGAAATAGGAATCAAAACATACGATGGTTTTCTTAAAACCTAAATAGTTAAAACCTTCATAATTTTCTTAATACTTAAAGAGCGATAAATACTTTCCGCGGGAAATGGTATTGGGGTGTTGATTATCCCCGACCCCTCATTTCGAGAATCGAGCTCCCCGAGGCAGGAACCTTAAAACCAGTTCCAGGTCTCTTCTGACGGGGGATCTGCAGTAATAGGTTTTAGAGTAGCGCCATCTATTTACTAATAATAAAGTAAAAAATAGCTTGCTATTTAAAAATGATTTTATCATCAACCTGCATTACAATTCAAGCATATACATTAGCTACTAAATGGATTCAAAGATTGAAGATTATAAGGTTACAAATTATGTCTGCTATTAAGAGAGTTAAATATGGTTTTCTGATAGTTGGGTTATCTAGTGTAATATGTCCATAACTTTTCTAACAATTAAATCTCATGGAATAACAAGAAAGATAAAATTTTAATCTTTATTACGCAAAAGTGTTACAGAATTTACAGAGTTCCATATTGCTCCCTTTAGTAATCGTAAAAATGCATTTAGCATCCTTCAATTTATACTTTCAATATATTGATTTTTAAAAATTATACATTAAAATAAATATAAATAATTAAAATTGAATACTTTAAATTCAATTTATTGATTTTTTAAAAATTACACATTAAAATAAATATAAATAATTAAAATGTAAAACTTAAAAATTCAATTTATTGATTTTTTAAAAATTATGCATTAAAATATATATAAATAATTGAAATTTAAAAGTTTAAATTCAATTTATGGACTTTTTAAAAATTATGCATTAAAATAAATATAAATTCTTAAAATTTAAAAGTTTAAATTTATTAATTTAAGCTAATTATTCAATATATTTATTTTCTGATTAACAAACTAAAATTTTTCAAATTAAAAATGTTTTGGATATTTGAAGAAAACAAATTTAAAATTCAATAATTTATTTCGTTCAACTATCTTTGAATCGTGTGTTATACATGTAATTCGGATTTTAAAACATACTAAATTACGTAGAAATTGAAAACAAAATGTATAAAAAGATTCCTATATATGTCAATAGATGGCAGCAGCAACAAAACTGATGCTGGGAGATTGCTCTCTGCACACAGGGTTGCCATCAAAGGCACATTCACACGGAATAGTAAGGGTAACCGGAAAATAGGGTACATCATGATAGGAAGAAAAGAATTGCCAAGTTGGCGGCAGCCCCAACTTCTTCCGATTAACCACATTATGTAACACAAATATTAAAATTTCAAAGAGAAACACAAATTGAGAACATTGGAACACATTTTAAAACCCCATTTTGGCTCAACACAAGGTACCGCATATTTATTAGATTTTTGCTAAATTGGCGATAAAATGCCAAATGTGGGTGGTGTTTGTTAAATGCTTTCCAGGTAGCCGTTTATTGCACGTCTGTGAAGTTAGCCCCCCAACATTGAGATATCCAATTTTTGAAAACGGCATTCGTTTGAGCGTCGTTTGAGCGTGTTTGAGCGCCAAAAATTTTCGTTTGAGCGCAATTTTTAAAAAAGTTATGAGCATTTCATTTTTTGGCGGGAAAAACACCTAGCCCCCCCCGACATTGAGATATTTAAATTTTGAAAACGGCATTCGTTTGAGCGTCGTTTGAGCGCCAAAAAATTTTCGTTTGAGCGCCATTTTTAAAAGAGTTATGAGCATTTCATTTTTTGGCGGGAAAAACACGTAGCCCTCCCCTCCCCTCACATTGAGATATTCAGAGAACGGGAAAAACAGAGCGGCATGAAATTTCGTGTCGGGGAAATGGCGAAAAAAAAAGGGGGGGGGGAGGAAATTTGGTGTTTGCGAAACGGAAGGGACACCTCCAAATATGGCGGGTCCCATGGATAAGACATTGAAAGAGGCGCCAAAATGAGGCAGAGTAAAAATACGAAATTATCAACAAATAACGATAAAATATATTAGTAACTAATAATAGCAAATAGTTTCAAACTAATTGATATAGTTTAGGCCTCAGACAACAGTGTTTAATGCATTTATGAAATTTTTCAATACATTCAAAAATTCATTGATTCGTTCTTAATATTTATTATACTTTAAAAAAGATGAACTTGAAAGAAAGTTTTCGTATCTCTGTCCTGTATATATTTACTTACCTTTTTCTTTTTTCCTATATATATACCTAAAATTAAATACCCGTGCTTCACAACAGAATACATTACTACCACCAATCATGTAATCGGGTTCCATTAATTTAAATTAACTTCAGTAGTAAAGTGTTGTCATTTCTTTTGAGGAGTTAACCCTATAATTTAATGACGATCCAACATTAAATAAGGGTTTTTAGATTTATATTTATTTCTTAATTTTGAGGGCCTTATGGCCCTTCTGGATTTTTTAGCTTTCTTAGTACCTAGGGCCTTAGATGAGCCACTATGCAAAATTTCAGCTTCTTAGGTCTTATGGTTCCAGAGATACAGTGATCAGTCAGTCCGTGTTTAATTTTGAGGGTCCCTTTTCACATATTAAAAGTGCAGATTTTTTTAAAAATATTTCTTAAATGTTATTGTTAGGGAGAGCGGAAGTGCATCCACTATACAAATTTTCAACTTCCTAGAACTCATGGTTCGAGAGATACGGTGATCAGTGAGTGAGTGGTATTTGGATTTTATATACAGGGTGTCCGGGCTAAAAGTATTTTTTATATAGAGAATGAAAAACGCTACCCAAGGACTTTTTAAATCTTCAAATTCCAATAAATACATCAAGAAAAATATAGGAGAAGTTAAATTACGGCAAGAATTCTGTCAGCTGTAAATTACTTTCTACTACGTAATGCAATTGCTTGATGCACTTCCATAATTTGAACTTTTACAACTTTCCAACACTGTAACACAATTATTGTAAATATGGTAAAAGCAAAGATTATTTTAATGAGGAAGGATATGTCAAACTGTCTGCCAGACCATAAATGTTGTGCCAGTGACGTCTAGTTAACTGTACCTTTTCTAAACACTATATAAACGCCGGTAAGTTTATCGCAATATTCTGTTGAATACATTTCTTTTCTTATATCGACTATTTTTATTTAGCAACTGATTGCATTCACATAGTTATCTTATACAATGTTTGACCAGAAATCTTATGGTATATTTTGGATTTTAAAATTATATTTTTTCCTTCGATACATATACATATCGAACTATTAGATTTATGAATCTAAACTATACAAATATCAAAATATTAACTTCATTTACCTAAAATATATAAATATAAAAATATTACAATTTAAGATAGAAGATGATTAATGTAAAATAAATTAGCCACTTTTGAACAAAAATGACTGACTATCAGCTGTGCTGAAATGCATCAATTTACAAAATTCCTCATAACCAATTCTGAATATATATATATACATAAATAAATTGCTTAAAACACAAAAACAATAATCGTAACCATCTCTACGTTATAAACACATTATGAAAGTGCTATACGCACATAAATGATTAGAAAAATAAAACTGTGATTGCCGTGACACTCAAAATATGTATGTACAAAAATTAAGTATAAAACTTGATGCACACTTGAATACTACAATAAAATATGACTGCATTAAGAATCCCAATTTCAGAATTATAATATACAATAAATAAAATGTTTTGTTTCTCGTATAGAACGGAGCAAAGATTAACATTATAATAGAATTATTAAGAGTTTGCATAAGTTGCATATCATGAATTATCGTAAAAAGTTAAATATGGTAATTACAGTGACGTAGCGAGCATAACTGGCGCCCGGGGCACATTACCTTTTTGGCGCCCGTCATGGTCTTGGGGACCAAAGGGTCCAATGGTCTTAGGTTGCATTTGGCGCCCCTCTGCAAGTGGCGCCCGGGGCATGATAGACCACCTTGCCCCCCCTCTCGCTACGCCACTGGGTAATTTAAATATTCCACATTGAAGTCAGGTAATTAAAAACAAATGGTTCCAATAGTTAGTTGATCGTTAAAACGTTTCCAATTTTAAGATTATGTTGACAGCAAATATAGCTCAAACACGCTCAAACGAATGCCGTTTTCAAAAATCGAATAACTCAATGTTTGGGGGGGGGGGGCTAGGAGTTTTTGCCCGCTAAATATTAAAATGCTCATAACTCTTTTACAAATGGCACTCAAACGAAAATTTTTGGCGCTCAAACACGCTCAAACGAATGCCGTTCTCAAAATTTGAATATCTCTTAGGCCCTAGGTACTAAGAAAGTTAAAACATCCAGAAGGGTCATAAGGCCCTCAAAATTAAGAAATAAATATAAATCTAAAAACCCTTATTTAATGTTGGATCGTCATTAAATTATAGGGTTAACTCCTCAGAAGAAATGACAACACTTTACTACTGAAGTTAATTTAAATTAATGGAACCCGATTAGATGATTGGTGGTAGTAATGCATTCCGTTGTGAAGCACGGGTATTTAGTTTTAGGTATATATACAGGAAAAAAGAAAAAGGTAAGTAAATATATACAGGACAGAGATACGAAAACTTTCGCGCGATACGAAAACTTTTCGTCGAATGGTACGCGCAGACACTGGATGATGCGTTACAGACTGCATGTGCTGTGCTATGCTTCGTGACGTGACTGAGCGATCCGTCACTGCCATGCGTACAATTTGCCTGTCATCACGTGAAGTGGTGCGCTGAGGTGGATGCGATCGAACACGCCGGTCCGTCGTACCCTCCTGCATCCAACCATCACATATCCGCATTACAGTTGTTTGGTTTCGTCCAACACGACTACCGATTTCCCTGAAAGATAATCCACAATCGCGGTAGGCCACTATCCTTCCTCTGTCAAACTCGGATACTTGATTAAAAGATGATCGCTGTTTTCGACGAGGCATAATTGATCGTTTTTTTTTTTTAAAAACCACAAGAAAAACACAATTGCCGAACTTGAAATCGTCGAAAGCTCCAAGCCTTAAATAACGCTTTGAAGTGGCGCCACAGGCGCGCGTGATGTGCGTCTGCGCTGAAATTCTAATCATTTGCATATCTCACCTCCGCTATTACATGTGTAAATTTCATGTTATTTGCATGTTTCCTTCAGGGTGTTGCATTTACAGTGGCCAGCAGTGTATATAGGAAAAAAGAAAAAGGTAAGTAAATATATACAGGACAGAGATACGAAAACTTTCTTTCAAGTTCATCTTTTTTAAAATATAAGAAATATTAAGAACGAATCAATGGATTTTTGAATGTATTGAAAAATTTCATAAATGCATTAAACACTGTTGTCTGAGGTCTAAACTATATCAACGAGTTTGAAACTATTTGCTATTATTAGTTACTATTATATTTTATCGTTATTTGTTGATAATTTCGTATTTTTACTCTGCCTCATTTTGGCGCCTCTTTCAATGTCTTATCCATGGGACCCGCCATATTTGGAGGTGTCCCTTCCGTTTCGCCGACACCAAATTTCCTCCCCCCTCTTTTTTTTCGCCATTTCCCCGACACGAAATTTCATGCCGCTCTGTTTTTCCCGTTCTCTGAATATCTCAATGTGAGGGGAGGGGAGGGCTACGTGTTTTTCCCGCCAAAAAATGAAATGCTCATAACTCTTTTAAAAATGGCGCTCAAACGAAAATTTTTGGCGCTCAAACACGCTCAAACGACGCTCAAACGAATGCCGTTTTCAAAATTTAAATATCTCAATGTTGGGGGGACTAGGTGTTTTTCGCGCCAAAAAATGAAATGCTCATAACTTTTTTAAAAAATGCGCTCAAACGAAAATTTTTGGCGCTCAAACACGCTCAAACGACGCTCAAACGAATGCCTTTTTCAAAATTTAAATATCTCAATGTCGGGGGGGCTAGGTGTTTTTCCCGCCAAAAAATGAAATGCTCATAACTTTTTAAAAAAATTGCGCTCAAACGAAAATTTTTGGCGCTCAAACACGCTCAAACGACGCTCAAACGAATGCCGTTTTTAAAATTTGGATATCTCAATGTCGGGGGGCCAACTTCACAGACGTGTTTAACGCTCCCGAATTGAATAATTAGCCGCCAATCAGAACTTGTGATTAACTGGTAGACCAGTTTTATCCGGATTTTTATACAATATATATATATATATATATATATATATATATATATATATATATATATATATATCACTGCATATATATGAATTAAGCTAAATTAAAGGACATTTTAAAACCAAAAACACAAAAAATTACTAAATAAAATAACAAATGCAATAAGAAAAAGTAGAATTTTTAACTTACTAGAAAGCCACGTTTTGAATAATCATGATTGGAACGAATCTCGGGTAATCTCAATTGCAGCTGCCATTAAACCAAAAATGGGAATCCCCAAAAATACTGAAATTAGAAATTATATTTCGAAAATCAGAATCGTTTGGAATTAAACGTCCTCCACTGAATTAATTATGGTAAACTATGTAAAAATATAGAAAATCAAAATCAACGAATGCATGGCGAAAAGAAAAATGGAGATTCAAATAGACTTACCAGAAGTTCGTCTAAAGGCGCAATGACCGGTAATAAAAGAATATCAAGTTTATAACGTTTAAAATGAGAACGTAATTAAAATTAAATTGATTGGCCTTTAGATAAACCACGTGATTACCATTTAAAAAAAAAAAATTATAGCACAACTCAATAGAAGCGAATGAGAAACCGCCATATTGAAATATATATCACCAAAAAATAATCGCCAAAAAATAAGCACCAGATTTCCGGCATAGGATATGGAACTTCTCCCTATAAAAATACCGTATAACATTTTTAAATAAATAACTCGAAAGTTTAAAAAAAGAACACTCTAAAACCAAGAACATTCCCAAGAACCTAATTCCATCTTCTTTAAATGCTGAAAAAATACTAACTAAGACGTGTTACCAGTTAGAAATTTTTATCATCAAAAAGCGCTAAATTGGAAAAAAATTTAAGATGGCGAACAGTGCCTGCAAAATGGAGGTAAAAAAATTATTTTGATATTTGGGTTATTTAAATCTTGCGGATGGCTGGGTGCATTATCCAATGTAAGTAGGACTTTAAAAACTAATTTTTTCTGTTTAAAGGGGTCCGGAACACATTTAAAATTTTTTTTATTTACTGAGTTAAAATTTTGAATTTTTTTGTGATGGTCAACCATATAATTTGTAAACAAAATCACATCATAAAAATTCTCAAAAATTTTTTTAAAAGTTTTAAAATTTAAAATTTTTAATAAAATTGGGGTAATTTAAAATCTTTATAACTCGAAATATTATTTGTCGAATTTCAAAGTTTTTTCATTTAATTAAACAGAAATATATAAGTTTTAATTTAGATTCAGAATTTTTTGAAATATTAATTTTTAAAGAAATTAAAAATATTTAGATTAAAAATTACAAAAAAAATTATGTAACTTTATTTTAAAAAATCATATTTTCAAAAGTAAATATTTTTTTCAAATTTGCTGTATCAAAATTAAAGTAAAATATTTGAAAAAGACATGTTCCAATTTTCAACCATTTATCTTTAACGGTTCTTGACTTATAACAATTTAAAGACGAGAAATGGGGAAAAAACCCATTATGCAGAAAAACGCACTTACAGGTTTAATAAACGATTGGCTACTATTAGAACGTTGCAAAAAAAATTATAATTTATCCTGTTTTATTTAAGATAGAAACATGATTTAAACGTCCTTTTAAGCGTAAAAGAACAAATAAATTTTTAATGCAAAAAAAAAAAGTTCGAACAATTTTGTGTCCTGGACCCCCTTAACTAGTTTTTCACACTTGGTACAAAACAGTTTAAAAACCATTTTTTAAATAATTCAGTAGTCACCCAATCTTTTTTATTTGCTGTCCAGTATACCGGTAAATTACTCTTATTTAGGTTTTCCATTGCACGAAGATTGAGAGATTTTTAAACAAACATAAGTTTCACCATGTGATTGCCTGAAGCATTAATGCACATAAGTAATGTTACATGGTCTTTTCATACCTTGAAACTTGGCGCAACTCTTTCGTCTTTTGAAATATATGTCTTCTTGGGCATTTTTTTCCACCAAAGAGCAGTTTCGTCGGCATTAGAAACCTGGTGTGTTGAATATCCATCCTCTTCAATGATTCTTTTCAATTCCATTGGATAAATTTAGGCGGCTTCTTTATCGGCTGATGCACCTTCACCTTCTATTTTTTCATGTTTTTATTAACTTGCCTTCTTGTTTGTGTGTGTGTGTGTGTGTGTTTGTCCAGTACAAATCTTGCAATCGATTTTTAACTAACTTCCCGACTAGCTAGACATTTAAAACTTTTAGAATAGCTCAGAACACGATGACAATGCATTTTTTAAATACTTTTAGCCATATTTAAAAAGAATAAAATTAATTTTCAGCTATTTTCAGTTAATTTATTTTTGTAGACTGGTGCAGCCATCTTTCGACTGGGACGGGAACGAAAAGTTAAAAGCAAGTTAACTTTCAATTAACTTAATTTTCTTTCAAGTTGATGGGATAATTCATCAAAAAAATTTTTAAAAAGTATTTATTAATACATAGAATTGTCAAGTTTCTATGATTCAACAGAAAATTTAAAAACATGGTATATAAAAAGTTCTTTTTATCACAGTTCATTTTTATGTTTTCAAGGGTGCTGAACACGGAAATGATAATGAAAATGCAAGTTTAGCTCTCGTTTTTTAGTTATTGAAGCTTTTCAGAATTGCCCTTAAAAGCCTATGCATATATTTACCTTGTAATTCTCCCTCGGAGGAAGGTCACTGATGGTGCAATCGCTTTGCCTGCCTTTTGTATTCTGTTGCTGGTGATTCCCTGATGAGCGTCTAGCAGTAATCTGCTAACATTGATTGACTCCACTTTCATTGGTACCTTTCTTTATGCCCGAAATTTCTTGGTGGAAGCGTTCGACATGTTCGTCGCTAACAGTACCACAGTTTTCGGGGAAGAAGTCCAAGTGTGAATGTAGGAAGTGTAACTTTAAAGACATGTTACACCCCAGTCTATGGTAGCACTGCAGAAGATTTTTTACAAGATCCTTATAGTTTTCTGCCTTATGCTCTCCAAGGAAGTTTTTGCACACTTGAACAAAGGAATCCCAGGCAAACTTCTCATCACCTTTGAGAATATTATTGAAATGTTCATCCTTAAACAGTTTGCGTATCTGGGGACCAACGAAAAACCCCTCTTTAATTTTGGCTTCACTGAGACGTGGAAATTTTGTAGACAAATACAAAATTGCTGCCCCAGTCTTATACATCGCTTTTACGAAGTTTTTCATAAGGCCCAGTTTTACATGAAGAGAAGGGAGTATAATTTTGCTTGATTCGACGAGTGGTTCATATAAAACATTATGTGTTCCAGGTTTAACTGATTGACGCACAGGCCAATCCTTCTGTCTGTAGTGATGTGCCCTTGCACGGCTGTCCCACAAACACAAAAAGCAACAGAATTTGGTATAACCTTGTTGCAGACCAAGTATCATGGCAATGACTTTCAGATCACCGGAAATTTGCCACTTAAACTTCTCATAGTTTCCTGTGCATGAGTTGCTTCATGTTCTCATATGTTTCTTTCATGTAAGCTGCGTAACCAATCGGAACAGATGGAAACAGTTTTGCATTATGCAGAAGGACAGCTTTTAGACTTAAATTTGATGAATCGATAAAAAGTCTTCATTCATCAATTTTGTAGTCAATTTTCATAGTTGCCATGAGACCGTCTATGTTACTACAAAATACCAAATTATTTTCACTATTGAAAAAGGGAGGAAGGGAGTATGACGGTCACGGAACGCAGTCACATTTACCGTCTGCTCAAGACAATTCCACTGCTGCAGTCTAGACGCTACAGTTCGGCTTTAACTTTAGGTAATTGTAGATCTCTTACCAGATCATTCAACTCACATTGTGTGATTTTATGTTGCTGTGTTGACTCCTCGTTGCTCCAGAAATCAGGATCTTTCGGTGTACTCTGTTTTGAAGGTGTGGAAATAGCACCAGAATCACTACCGCTGTCGTCACTTACTGTATAAGACTCAGGTGGGATTGGAACAGGCAGTCCGACTCCGTGAGGCACTGGTCGCATAGCCGACGGTATGTTAGGATATGTCAAGACTAACCTTTTCTTCTTTGAAATACCATGTAAGACTGGAGTTGTCATACAAAAATAATAGTCATTTACGTGGTTTGATGGATCTCTCCAGATCATGGGGATAGCAAAGACCATTGATGATCTTTTATGCTTCAACCAGGAACTAAGACTAGCGACGCAAGAAATGCAACATATATGCGGTGCCCAGGGCTTGTCCTGGTCTCCGATTCCACAACCAAAGTACAGGCTGTAGGCCTTCTTAAGAATTGACGTTATTGTTCGCTTTTGTGATTTTTACGTCACCTGTCCACAAATACAGCAAAAATTATCAGCAGAGTTTACAAATTTGCGAGACTATTTGAATCACGCACACGAATTTAAACTGAAATGAATCACTATTATGGCACTGTTGTATCATGTCTTTGCATGCAAAGAACGCAACCGGTAAAAACGGAAAATGGACTGAAACTGCGCCTCAACACATGAAGGTCATCTGCCACCACACTCTTCTCCCCTCCATTCGCCTACCTCTTAGGCTATAAGTAGACTACACTCAACAATACACCCAGCATGTTTTTGAAAGTTGATAACGTCATGTTTTTTACCATCCGCGGAATTTCGAAGGCAATATTGGGAAGGCACAAAGGAAATGCTTATCATTAATTGATATACCCCCCCCCCTCATATATCGAGAACTAGAGCTAATCGAGGACTTTCATGGTCGTTTTCATGATCAGCGTGGTCGATTTAGTACAGAACAACTCAACTTGTTCTTATTACATTTTCACTGTTGACTAGTGTTATTGCTGCCCTAGGGCGAGATGTCATGTTTAAGGAGTTAGAACAGCCTGCAGCAATGGAATCTCTAATTTTCTGTTCATTTTTCTTTACAGTCCATATTGTCGCTTCATTTAAGTCCAACGATTTGGCGACATAGAATATCTTTGTGACCTTTTTGAGCCGATCTAAAATTTGTAATTTTGTTTCTATAGAGATGAAATGTCTTTTCAGAGACTTTTTATATTTTCGACAGACATAGCTTACGGCTACAGATTAATTCATAAAAATAAAAACATTAATTATTATTTCTTTGGGAGTACTACTTACCCGAAAATTTTTAATCTACGTTGCTAAAAAAGAGACAATTAAATTCTTTAAGTGTACTTAAGTATTAATAGTTCATGAAAATTATGCAGAAAAATCTGATAGTACGTACGCGCTCGAATGAAAAATGTCAAATGAGGTATCTTTCGCACTTAAAAGTTTTATCACGTTTATTGGGCTGTTGCACGGGGATTTCCCTAATTTCAAATTAGATAAAGTTCGCTTTCAATAGTTTTTATTACATTTTATGTTGTATGAGGGTTTTACCTAATTCTAGAACCGTGTTAGAGTTAATCCGTGCTATAAAACCACCGTGTTTATACGGCGATGTTCCCAATTCTTGAACCGTGTTAGAGTGAATTCGTGCTATAGCCGTGTGATACGAGGATGCCGTGTTATACGAAGATGTTCCGAATTCTCAAAGCGTGTTAGAGTGAATTTGTGCTATAGAAGTGCCGTGTTATAGGGGGGAGGGGTTACCTGTATATATATTTATCGCACCCCGCCAGGAAATGTGACACAACTCAAAAATGCAGCATTTGAGAAAAATCAACTTGAAGAATGCTACACAGCTTGAACTACCATTACAATAAAACTGATATAATTACAAGATAACAATAACTTTTTATATACCATGTTTTAAAATTTTCTGTTGAATCATATAAACTTGTCAATTCTATGTATTAATAAATACTTTCTTAAAAATTTTTTGATGAATTATCCCATCAACTTGAAAGAAAAAAAAGATCAAACGCGTAATAAAGAGGTATCAAATGCGTAATCAATTGCGTTTAACTTTTCCTTCCCGTACCGGTCGATAGATGGCTCCACCATTCTACAAAACAAAATTAACTGAAAATGACTTCAAATCTGCTTAAAGATGGCTAAAAGTATTAAAAGAATGCATTGCCATCGTGTTCTGAGCTATTCTAAAAGTTTCAAATGTCTAGCTAGTTGGGAAGTTAGTTAAAAATCGATTGAAAGATTTGTACTGGACAAACACACAAACAAGATAGCGAGTTAATAAAAATATGGTAATAACTGCCCTCAGGTGGACCATACATATACCAGGTGGACGATACATCCATACATACATACATACATACATGCATATACCGGGTGCGTCATAAATTCGTGCAAAGTTAAAAAATTCGTACTAAAAGAAGTAATGCTCGGAAATTTTTCCTGTTTGCACCAAAAGGATCAGAGAGACATTGGATTTTGTTTCTATGAAAAAAAAAGTTTCCAAAAGTAACCGAAAGATGGCGGTCACACGTCATACTGAGACATTTTATGCAAATCAGGCTATCAATAAAATACCTGGCTTTAAATGGATCGGTCATTCGAAGCCAGCAGCATGCTTTCTTTAAAAGATCAAGCGTTGGTGGTTTAACTTTCCTACAAGAATGGTGAATCCACAACTGTTGCATTGCGAAAGTTTTGCAAGAAGAAAGGACTGGAGGCCCAAAAGCCCCATTTCATTGAATGGATACTGAATTTAGTACGACATTTTGAGGAAACCGGGAGTTTGGAGAGTACGAAGTAGCTGACAATCCTTGAGCTCGGACCGCGTCCATGTTGTACAAAGTGTAATGGAAGATTTGGCAGCCGAGACATCGACGGGGAGTAACAGTGCTCGTGAAACTGGGAGAAGAACGGGAAATCCAGAATCGTTGATTCGACGTATTCTGCACGGAATGTTGAATCTGTATCCGTACAAAATCCAGGCACTTCACCAGCCAGATTTGAATAAAACGTCTCATTATGACGTGTGAGCGCCCTCTTTTGGTTACTTTTGGAAACTTTATTTTTATATGGAAAACAAATCCAATGTCCATCTGACCCTATTGGTGCAAACAGAAAATTTTTCCGAGCATTACTTCTATTATTGCGAATTTTTGAACTTTGCACGAATTTATGACTCACCCGGTATATATATATATATATATATATATATCTATATATATATATACACACACACACACACACACAGATATATATATATATATATATATGTATGTATTTGTTTATATATAATTTTGGGAAAATTTCACCCGATTTTATAATCATCTTAAAGGTATCAGCTCCTTTTAACTCTCTCTCTTATATTTTGTATGTTTTAAAGGTATTTCTTAGGGACCGCCTAGAGCCTAATCGGAAGCAATATACTAAATTTCAGCTTCCTAGGACTGAAGGTTCGAGAGATACAGTGATCAGTGAGTGCATGGTATTTGTCTTTTACAGGGTGCCGCAGAATGAAATCCCGAATTTCAAAGGTCATAATAAACGAACGAAACAATTGACAGTAAAAAGATTTATATTTTCGAAAAGAACTAACAGCCTACTTTTTGCCCACTAGGTTTTGAAAACATCACGTGGGTTTTTGACGTTATTTACGATGCACTGCCGAAGCCGTTCTCTGAAGCTTTCCCTCACCCTGCTGGTCATCTCTGGGGAAATGGCGGCAACTTCCTCACGAATGGCGGACTTAAAGACTCGTTGCACATTTGTAGGTCTTCTAATGTTTCGAGGACGACCACCTGATTTCCTTGGTAATGCAGACCCTCTGGCTCTCAAGTTTGAAACCCACCGTAGGATTGTTTTTCGATCCAGAACGATATCGGTCGCATAGAGCCCTAAGCGAGTCCTAAATGTCTTCTTTGCAAGGGTAACAGAACTGTTGTTTTTAAAGAACGCCTCTATAACAGGGGTTTCCAACTGGCGGCCCGCGGTACCTTTTTTTGCGGCCCGCGAAGACTTCTAGGAAAATAATTTACAGCATCAATTTAGATATTCTTAGTTAACGAAAAATGTTTTTGTAAAAATCTTTATTGTTTTCAAATGCTGTTCATTTACAAAAAAGATTGATTTTCCTCGAATTCCATGAAAAGTAGGGTGTCCACTCATGTTCAATTTCATACCCCCCCCCACTTCTTATTTGATCCACTTCTTATTTAAATACCCACTTCTTATTTGGCTTTTTGTGTGTGTGTCTGTTTAATTTAACGAAAGTTGGCCAGTTATAATCAAGGTCGTTGTTGGAGGTTCATCCTCGAATTTTATAAAAAACTAGCTGAAGTACCCGGCGTTGCCCGGAATTTTAAGAAGGTTTGTTAACCAAAATCAATTTAAAAAATTAACACAGTATAAATTAGCCAAAAAAAAAGCATGTGAAATGTTATACATATCTCAGTATTTTGGTAGATGCAGTCTTTCATCATTGTACCACTAAAAGCTATAAAGTAAAAATGTCAAATGTTTGTTAACCAAAATCAATTTAAAAACTTAACACAGTATAAATTACATAACCAAAAAAAAAAGCATGTGAAATGTTATACATATCTCAGTATTTTGGTAGATGCAGTCTTTCATCATTGTACCACTAAAAGCTGTAAAGTAAAAATGTCAAATTGTGGAATGTTTGTTATCCAAAATCAATTTAAAATCTAAACAATTTAGCAAGATTTAACCTTCTATGTTTGGAGCAAAAGAAGCTGATAAGTAAAACATAAAATATACATACATTTATAATAAACCACTAAAAGCTGAAAAGGAAAAATGTCAAATTGTCTTTTGGAAAGTAAAGCTGAAAAGTAAAAATGTCAATTTGTCGAATGTTTGTTAACCAAAATCAATTTAAAGACTAAACACAGTATAAATAACATAGAAAAATAAGCATGTGAAATGTTATACACCCAAATAATTTTTAAAAAATCCAATATAAAAATATATAAATTTTTAATTAACTCCTCAGAATTCATCTAGATTTAACCTTTCATCTTTGGAGCAAAAGAAGCTGAAAAGTAAAACATAAAATATATACATTTATAATAAACCATTAAAAGCTGAAAAGGAAAAAATGTCAAATTGTCTCTTGGAAAGTTAAGAGTTTTAAAAAGTAAAGCTGAAAAGTAAAAATGTCATTTTGTCGAATGTTTGTTAAACAAAATTGATTAAAAAAGTAAACACAGCATAAATAACATTTTAAAAAAAACATGTGAAATGTTATACACATCTCAGAATTTTAGTAGATTCAGCCTTTCATTTTTCAAGTTTAAATTAAAAATGTCAAATTGTCTAATGTTTGTTAACAAAAAGTAATTTAAAAACTAAACACAGTATAAATAACATAGATTTAATAACAGTATAAATATCATGAAATATATACATTTATAATAAATCACTAAAAGCTTAAAAGTAAAAATGTCTAATTGTCCATATAAATACCTCCATAAATGCAGGATTCTGAAGCCAAAAAAATATATAAATAAAGTATTAAAGTATTTGTTAAAGGCACTGACTGATGAAAAAATTAACAGAAATCTGCAGTTTGGGCTACACGCACCTTAAATGCAAGATTCTGTAGCAATAATAGAAACATTCTGTCCTTATTAAACTCCATATAAATCTCTGTTCAATTAAACTGATCCAAATATCATCTGAAGTACCTTCATAAACTATGTTTCTCGTTTCTTGATTCGGGGTTCAATATGAATGTTTGTTAACCAAAGTCAACTTAAAAACTAAACACAGTATAAATAGCATAGGAAAAAAACATGTGAAATGTTATACACATCTCAGAATTTAGATAGATTCAGCCTTTCATCACTAAAAGCTGAAAAGTAAAATTGTCAAATTGTCTTTTGCCTTGTGAACTCTGCATGAAAAATTAAACATAGTATAAAAAAGGGATGGGAAATGTCATACACATCAATACTAAAAAACAACGAATAAATTTTGGTTCGAATTTGCCTCTTAGTGTGCTTCACTCTTGAAAATAGTTGTTCTCAGATGTACGTGCTTCCAAACGTTGATGACCAGAATAACGCTTGACTATGCAGTGAAGGATATTTATATCTGGGCAGGTATGATTTATGA
Source organism: Dolomedes plantarius (assembly GCA_907164885.2). Taxonomy (NCBI): domain Eukaryota; kingdom Metazoa; phylum Arthropoda; class Arachnida; order Araneae; family Dolomedidae; genus Dolomedes; species Dolomedes plantarius. The sequence goes on along the minus strand of OU015503.1, from coordinate 39,565,620 downwards.
GTACAACAAAGAGACTCAATTGAATTTCTCTTTAAGTTAAATGTCAGATTGCAACTCTATGCATTCCATTTGACAATTTGCTAGCATTATATCTATATCGACTGTAAATAGAATAGAAAACATGCAAAAACAAAAATTGTTTATTTTCCCCGAAGTCCTGAAATGAATTTTAAATTCTTGTACTAAATCGGAAAGTAGGGCTGCGTATTTTATAACATTTTTAGAATTGTGCTTGGGAAATTAAAATAGTAGCATTAAGATTTTTATGCAGTTATAGGCATTTTAGCTAAATTTCAATAAAAATTACTTCAAATTGACCAATTTATAGAAAAAGTATGCTATTTACAGTTAAGTTTTTTGTTTCTTTTTTTTAATTTTTAAGTGCTATTTTACCATAAAGCACCAAAAAAAACCTTTAAAAAATCATTTTTTAAAACAAACAAATGGAATAGCTAAACACAAACATAGTTAACCGTAAATAAATCGCAAAACTGTGCTTAAGTTTAGACAGATTCTTTTTAGTTAAGATATACTAATTTTTATGCTTTTAAAAGTACATCGTGAATTATAAAATTAAGAACAATATAAAATACAGTAACGGATTATTGCTTCTTTTAGGAAACAACAAAACAATGTTTCAAATTCAAACTTGTGTAACTACTGCCACTCGCTGCTACTGTCGTCTGATGAGCAAAAAAAATTAAAAAAATTAAATAATTCAATATTATTCTGATTTTTCACGCTAGTGGAAAAAATGCCACGCCCACTTTAGAGTCACTTGAAATAATTAAACACACACAAATATATAAATTACACAAAAGGTTTTTTTTTTTAATTCTGTAATGTGTCTAAATCTCCACTATGGAAATATATCGGAGAATTCCATCATTTTAATAAGAAATTTCTAAAATGAAAATAGCAACAAATAACGTCTGTTTATAATCTGAAGACGGTGTTAATTTCACTGAAATGTTTTAAAATATAAATTTTAGATAAGAAATATTTAACGCATTTACTACGCATTACATCGTTTCAATAAGAAATGTCTGAAATAAAAATGGCAACAGAGAACGTTTGTTTACAAAATAACACGGCGAAAATAAACGACGATCGTTAATCGAAATGTCTTAAAGTATAAAATCTGACTTGAAAGATTATTATTTTCATTTATTATTCTGGTTTAATATATAACTTGAAACTTTTTGATTTTATTTATTTTTATCTTTTCGCTCGCCGTCAGCTAACCCTAACGTGGACGCCATATTCAGAGGGATGATGCCACAAAGTGTAACAGCTTACATTTAGTTTCAAAATTGTGGTTTTTTATTAATTAAAAATCAACGGTAATTAATTTCGAATTTTGAAGTTCTTCAGACCCTCGGCTGTTTTTAAAGACGCCTGTATTTAAAATTTCACGATCGTTGCTCCTAAACTGTGGATTTCTATACAATTACAGAGATACAAACATTCATTTTTATATATTAGATCATAGTATATAATATACACAAATCCTCCAAATCCCCCTCCGTCAAGAAAAAAAGTCCTGGGTATGGTCCTGATTGAATTGCGGCCCACCACTAGACAGGTGTTTTCGATTGCGGCCCTTGGACACTTGTAAGTTGGAAACCCCTGCTCTATAACGATACCGCGATGTTCACCGGACCCACTCATGGTGTTTACTGACAACTAGAAAATCCGTCCGAACTGTTGCTACCCACCGCATCACCCTACCGTAACCACTCCCATACCAGTGACTTATAGGAATGTGGGATTTCCTTCTGTCGCAACCTGTAAATAAATAAATAAATAATTACACGATAAAAAGGACTTTTTATATACCACGTTCTTAAATTTTCTGTTGAATCATATAAACTTGACAATTCTATGTATTAATAAATACAGGGTGGGCGAAAAGTCCTTGACACATTTCAGAAAATAATATATAAAATAGAAATTGCCATAAAAGAGTTCAGTTTGGAGTCACATTTTTAATAGAATGTTAATTTTTTTTATCAACAGAAAATTTCGAACTGCTGCCAAAAGAGGGCGCCACAGGACGAAAAGTCCATAGAATGACATTTTATATGAAAAACTTTTTAATAGTTACCCTTACAGAACAAGTTTCTTGTTACCAAATTTCGATATGGGCATCTTTCGTAGCTCGTGTCACATCTAGAAGTGACGTCTAGCTCGTGTGACTTCGATGATCAGTGTCTTGAGCTGTGTAATGTCGGTCATTTTCGAAGCGACTTTGTCCTTGACATATCCCCACAAGAAAAAATCAAGCGGAGTTAAATCTGGAGACCTAGGTGGCCATACTAGTGGACCATCTCGTCCAATCCATCATTGAGAGAATTGTGTATCGAGGTAGCTGAAATGTGTCAAGGACTTTTCGCCCACCCTATACTTTTTACCATGTTTTTTATTAACTCGCTTTCTTGTTTGTGTGTGAGTTTGTCCAGTACAAATCTTGCAATCGATTTTTTACTAACTTCCCGACTAGCTAGACATTTGGAACTTTTAGAATAGCTCACAACACGATGACAATGTATTATTTTAACACTTTTAGCCATATTTAAGAAGGATTGAATTCATTTTCAGTTAATTTTTTTTTAGAATGGTGCAGCCATCTATCGACCGGGACGGGAATGAAAAGTTAAACGCAAATTAACTTCCAATTAACTTCATTTTCTTTCAAGTTGATGGGATAATTCATCAAAAAAGTACTTTTTAATACATAGAATTATAAAGTTTATATGATTCAACAGAAAATTTAAAAACATGGTATATAAAAAGTTCTTTTTATCTTGTAATTATTTTAAATTTTTTTGATGAATTATCCCATCAACTTGAAAGAAAATAATGATCAAATGCGTAATAAAGACAGCAATTATAAGACATTTTCAAACAATAAAATTAGCTGAAAATAAATTCAAATCTGCTTAAAGATGTCTAAAATTATTAAAAGAATGCATTGTCATCGTGTAGCCTAAGTTTGTTGCTATTAATAGAATCTCTCTTTGCTCGTTCAAGAAGGGAATTCCCTTAAATCCGCGGCGCGTTCCAGAGGTTCTGGAATTAAAGTACAGTACCCACCGCTTATAGTGATCAGTGGTTATAAGAATCAACCGTTTATAAGAATCAATATCGCGAAAACAAAAACAAGTGTATTATTTCCATGTTGAAATTTTCGCTTTAAAGAATCAATCCACCGGTTTTAAGAATCAGTTTACACTCTTTGCTTTCCTTTCATTTTTCCAAAAAAGCCACTTAAACCCTCAAAAGGCACGAAGTTCTTTCTTTTTTTTTTAGGAATATTGATAAGATGGTATGGAATATAGTCATAAAATTCATCCCTTTCTTTATTAGACATAACATAATAGTTTCCCTTAAACGCATTAGCACAACACTGTCCTATTAGCTTGACTCAGGGGCATCTTTACCCGTCCGGGTATCATTTCACTTTTCTCTCCTGACAAACAAAGATAGGGACCCTTTTTTCCCACCTCCCACATCCTGGTTGCGGCTTCCTGAACCCTGAAACACATAAATATTCGTCAAAGTGTCCACTATCACTTAGGCAAACGTGACATTAGTAGTATTCAGCACGTTATCAAACCGTGAAACGTAAGCTAAAAGGTGAATCTTCGTCTGAGACTATTAGTATTGAAAGAGGTATAAACAGCCTCCTGAAAACTTCATTACGTCAAACTACCATAGAAAACTTTTTCTTGCTCCCTTCCTGTGGTTGAAATATTAAAACTGTTAAGCTGGTATGTGGTAACAAATATTGGATTTTTTTCTTCTCTTACTATAACCATGTATATCTACTTATAGGTCTAGAAATTAAGTTGTATTTTTAAAATTAAAAAAAATAATTTTAATAAAAGATAATTAACGTAAATTAAAGAGTATTTTATGGTAAATTATCAAATATATGTATATGTAGGTGTGTGTGTGCCTGTCCAAAAACCTAAATTTCGGCTATAAGAATCAACCGCTCATTACAGAGCTCCGCAATCTTTTATCTTCCACTGCACAACAACGTTTTTTTTCCATAATTCCGCGGCACACCACAAGAAAAATCTTGCAAATATATAAATTTCAATAAATACGTATATGTTTTTATTAGATAAAATAACAGAACAAAATAGCTCTATGTATCAAGATAATTATAATAATTTAAGTTTTATATAAATCGTTTTGAACTGTACACCAACACAAGAACAAAAATATAAAATTATAGTTTACAAGTAAAAAAATTTTCTCTTTAAATTTTTATATAAAAATTTGTTTTTTGCACTTTACCTAAGCCTAATAAATCAAAGTTAATTTAAACTTAACTTATTTATTAATGAGATATTTGAGATTGATTTGATAAATGTGCGTTTTATATTTGCACGTTTTATATTTGCCTCTATAATAGAAAGAGCTACAGTTCATGGTCAAGGCCCTTTAAATATGATCGTTTGTTATTTTCAATTAGAAAAAGTGTCGAAGAACTTTATTCGCATAAGTATGTCGTCGAAAATGGGAGCGAAATTGCAATGGCCTTGTCAGAAATTTTTGGATCTTCTTTCTTAACTGAAATCCAGAAATATGACGCTCGAGCAGACATACAATGTATGGCTAACAAAATGTTTTTGTTTTGTATATAATTTCGACAAAGAAAAATTACATATTAACAAAAAGAGGAATATTTTACCTAGAAAAATTTCTATTTAATGCAGTGGTTGATTTTTTTATTATCACAATCGATAAAATCACCGCGGCACAGTCAAGATCACCTCACTGCACACTAGTGTGCCACGGCACAGCGGTTGCGGAGCACTGGCTTATAAGAATCAAAAACAGTAATAACAAACGTGATTCTTATAAGCAGAAATCCCTGTATGTATAAATATATATATATACATATATATATATAAATACACACACACACACACACACACATATATATATATATATATATATATATATACTATATATACAGTTGAACCTCCATATATCGAAGTCGACGGTTCCCGAAAAAAATTCAATATATAGAAATTTCGATATATAGAAACGGTTATGCTTAAATTATTGGTGATACATTGTATTGCAAGAAAAATATGCATTTTCTTCTAATATACGAAATCACTTTCATATCAACAAATTTAAATATGAATCACATTAATACAAATTACGTACATTCATAAATGAAAATTATTATCGATTAAAAAAATACCAATAAATTGAATTATACTAGAATTAATTATCAAACAAAATTTACATACCTTTAAATACAAACGCAATTGATTTACATTTTTGTAAAAAACTTTCGAATTTCTTGTTGCACAATAAATTTAGAAGAAAATTCATCATAAAAGTGTTCACACTTATTAAGTCCACTAAATACAGCCTCCGGGACATTATCCGCGAATTGAAGACCACGACGGATTACATCAAATGCTGCGCGCATTTCTTTTTTCGAAGGATTAGAGATTTCTGCTTCAGTTAGAGTCTCTTCATCTTCTTGGATGTCAGTTTGTTCTTCCTGAAGTGAGTTTATGATGTCGTCATCTGTGGGGTAATTGGAAACAATGATGCCTTCATCAACGTCTAAAAAATCTCTAAGGGAAATTTCATCTTTGATAAGGCATCGCTTTTGTAACTGTTCCCAACATTGTTCGATTTGTGGCACTACATTTTCTTCTTCGATTAGCGTTGAATCAATAAAACCAGCTTTTGCAAAGCAATTTTTTATAGTGACTTCTGACACATCATTTTCCCACACCTTACCTAGCTCTGCTATACATATTCTTAAATCAATCACCTTATCTGAAGATTGTTCATTTTCCAAAGCAGTAATAAGTCTTCTAAGAATGCGTTTACAATAATGAACTTTAAGATTTTTTATAATGCCTTGATCCATTGGCTGCAATTTTGAAGAAGTGTTGGGCGGAAGAAAAATCAAATTCACATGTGATAGTTTTGCTGACACATCGGGATGAGCTGGACAATTATCGACAAAAAGAGCAATTTTTCTTTTCTCCCGAATCATTTTTTTTATTTAGATTCATCATCCACTCTTCAAAAATATTACTTGTCATCCAAGACTTTTTATTAAAACGATAATCGACTTCTAATGACTTAACACCTTTGAAGCATCTAGGTCGCATACTTTTCCCTATCACCAATAATTTAAGTTTTTCTTTGCCGCTCATATTAGCACCTATCAAAACGGTAATCCTATCTTTGCTATGTTTACCTCCATAGCAATCATCACCTTTAAAAGTAAGGGTTTTGTTTGGCAAACACCGAAAGAAAAGAACTGTTTCATCGACGTTAAAAATGTTATCGGGAGTGTACTCTTCTAAAATCTTTTTTAAAACTGTATCTTTCCATTCATCACAATCAGCTTCTTTGACGCTTCCGCTTTCCCCCAAATAATCTTTTCTTTTATAGCATGTCGTCTCTTAAATTTATCTCACCAACCACAGCTTGCTTGGAAATCATCTTGTCCTAAACGGTGTGCAAACTCTAATGCCTTCTCTTTTATAAGTGGACCAGAGATTGGCAAATTTTTGTCACGAATGCTTTTTATCCATTTTAAAACGGCTTTGTCAATTTTATCATAATTACACGTTTTCAAACGTTTCCTATCAGGTCCGACGTTTTCAAAAGCTTTCATGACGAGTTCCCGTTTTTTTATAATCGTTGAAACTGTACTAGGAGGAACACCAAATTGAACTGCAATATCCTTTTTGCGCATTCCAGTGTCGACATTTTTCAATAATTCCACTTTTTCAACAACACTAAGAGATTTTCGCTTGGACACCGTCTTCACTGCGTTAAAAAAAACGAGGCAAAATTGGCTCTGGAAAACGCTTTGTCAATTCAACAATAAGAACCAGAACATTCCATCGGCAAAGAAAGGGGAAGTAAAGTGAAGAAGCGAGAGCACCAATAAACGATGACCAAACGTTTCTCTTTAAAACACCGGAAATGAAGCATGTTTTACAGTGGAGGGCTGTGGACACAATTATCTTTTTGTCCGGGCCTAGATGACCTGTCAGTGTCACAATGACTTTGACAAACTTTTTACCTTGTTTCTATGCCCTGCACTTCTTTACGGGAGAGAAAAATCACGTGCCACGTTAAGAATCTTTTGGAAAAAAAATTCGATATATAGAAATTTCTTTCGTTATATAGAGATAGTTTCTCTACATAATGAAATCGGGGATTCGTCAACTGTTCGATATATAGAGATTTTCGATATATGGAAGTTCGATATATAGAGGTCCCACTGTATATATATATATATATATATATATATATATATATATATATATATATATATATACATTCACACACACACACATATATATATATATATATATATATATATATATATATATATATATATATATATATATATATATATATATATATTTATATATATATATATATATATTTTTATATATATATATATATATATATATATATATATATATATATATATATATATATATTTATATATATATATATATATATATATATATATATTTATAGATATATATACACATATATACATATATGTATATATATATACACACACACATATATATATACAGTGGTACCTCGACTTACGAGTGTCTCGACTTATGAGTTTTTCGAGATACGAGCATTCTCTCCGCAGATTTTTTGCTTCGAGTTACGAGCAAATATTCGGGTTACGAGCAAGCATTAGATACCCCACCGCTAGTTTGCGCAGCGAACGCCACCCTACGTGCTCTTCAAATGAGAACACGAGAAGCATATAATATTTACAATCTTTATGTACAATTATTATACAATTGTATACATATTATTCTCTAGACTACTATCCAGTCTTAAACCGAGAGATTAACACTCAACAATTATCACCCGGGCAAGCTTGCTCTGTCCACACTTGAGTAGCCCTCCGAAACCGAACAGAGCCAGGGAATGGCCGAATGGCTAGGGCGCTGGCATTCGGTTCAGATCCTGTGGGTTCGAGTCCCACTGTTTGCAAGGACGTTTGTATCGTTCGTAAGCGGCTTTAAGCTATAGATCCCGGTCTAATTAGCTCTCGTGTAGCAAAAAGTTGACCGAATCGCTCCAAATCAAACCAAACCGAAACCAATAGCGTCCAACCTCTCTCGTAGAGAGATAGCTTCAATTCATAAATTCCTTCCCCCACACTAGAACTCTCCATGGGGTCAGGAGAGGATCAAGACAGCTGGGTTGCACTAGATTTTTCGTAGCGCCATCTATTGTTCAAATATGCAACTAGTTTTCATTATAAATATAATATTAGCATTCGATCTTTATTTGAATATAGGTACTGTAAATATTCCAATAGTATATGTCTCTATTACATTTTTTCTGGGGGAGTGGGAGGAAATATTTTAATTTTTCCAAGGAGGCCTTGATATCCATAAATTTGTAAAGCACTGCTTTAGGATAATTCAACAAATTTTTTATTTGGTGATAATATGAATACAGTTAGTTGTAATTTTAATTCTAAGCTTTCGCTTTGTGGCAAAGTGTTCACTCGTCATTTCAGTTTGAAAAGGCATTTGAAAGAGAATCGTAACCTGGTTGTAATAAATGAGATTTTAAAGTAAATTGATACATTTTTCAATAAAAATAGCTCTTAAATTAATAAATACATAATTACAACCTATATTTTGCTTAATGACATACCAATAAATAAGCAGAACCTAGTGACATAATTTTATCTCAATATCTTAAAAATCTTTTAAGAAATGAGATTTTTTGAAAACATGAAAAATGAAAATTCAGTTTTCCAGAAAACGCAAATTAAGATTTTAATGTAGCCCCCAAAATTATGTATAAATTTTACAACCTCAAAATTCACCATATTTGTAGGTCAAGCCTTCCTTGGCTTCTTTTTTAATTAATTTTGATTTTCTTTTAGCTTTTAATATTTTGCTGGATGTTTTTGTAGTTGGCAGTATTTGTCGCCTCGATTTCCTTATTTGCTCGATGTCAATTTCCTTGTAGTTTTTTAACATTTCCGATTCAGTCTTCATTCTAAAATAATTAAAAACAGGTATGAGACCAATCAATAAAACCTGAATTAAATAGTATCACTGCAATAGGAGCCCCTAATAACAATGTTTGAAGTTGAACAATTGTTCCGAGTCATGCCATGCAAACATTTTTTAGTAATTTCTAGTTACAAAGTTCTAAGCAAGATTAAAAGTAAAGAAACAGCTGTTTTAATGCATTGTTTACATTTCTGTGTCCCTGTAAAAGGTCACTTTTGGTTTCAAAAAGTTCAGTTCCAGTTTATAATTTGGGTTAGAACTTTTCTTCTAATTATCGCTGAATCAAAAGTAAAGCATTTTTGAAGTCCCAAACGCTTGAAATTTCATTTAAAATAATTTTAAAAGAATTCGAAAATTTTCACGTGGGTAGGCGTATACCTTAAAGGAGTTCAATAATTTTAGAAGTAAAATAGTTTAATTTTTAAATATTAACGAGTATAATATATCGTTTGCAAATTATCAACTTTTTCAAAATAATATGCCAATTTATTTGTAAATATTTTTTTAATATGCTGTTTTAAAGGAGTCAGCATAATAATTAATTTGAAAGGCAAGTAAAGTGATTTATGACAACAAAATATTTTTTGTATAGAAACAATTTAATTGGTATGTTATTAAGCAAAATATAGGTTGTAACTATGTATTTATTAATTTAAGAGCATACCTGTCTCATACCTGTTTTTAATTATTTAGGAATGAAAACTGAATCGGAAATGTTAAAAAACTACAAGGAAATTGACATCGAGCAAATAAGGAAATCGAGGCGACAAATACTGCCAACTACAAAAACATTCAGAAAAATATTAAAAGCTAAAAGAAAATCAAAATTAATTAAAAAAGAAGCCAAGGAAGGCTTGACCTACAAATATGGTGAATTTTAAGGTTGTAAAATTTATACATAATTGTGGGGGCTACATTAAAATCTTAATTTGCGTTTTCTGGAAAACTGCATTTTCATTTTTTATGTTTACAAAAAATCTCATTTCTTAAAAGATTTTTAAGATATTGAGATAAAATTATGTCACTAGGTTCTGCTTATTTATTGGTATGTTATTAAGCAAAATATAGGTTGTAATTATGTATTTATTAATTTAAGAGCTATTTTTATTGAAAAATGTATCAATTTACTTTAAAATCTCATTTATTACAAACAGGTTACGATTCTCTTTCAAATGCCTTTTCAAACTGAAATGACGAGTGAACACTTTGCCACAAAGCTAAAGGTTAGAATTAAAATTACAACTAACTGTATTCATATTATCACCAAATGCAAAAAAATTGTTGAATTATCCTAAAGCAGTGCTTTACAAATTTATGGATATCAAGGCCTCCTTGGAAAAATTAAAATATTTCCTCCCACCCCCCCAGAAAAAATGTAATAGAGACATATACTATTGGAATATTTACAGTACCTATATTCAAATAAAGATCGAATGCTAATATTATATTTATAATGAAAACTAGTTGCATATTTGAACAATAGATGGCGCCACGAAAAATTTAGTACAATCCAGCTGTCTTGATCCACTCTTATGGGGTCCAGGGGAAGGAATAACCTTGGTCCTAGGATCGCAAGCCCTCCCGCTTCTACGGATTCTGAGAAAGAGGAATCGGGACATTACAGCCACATTGAACGACGCAACAATCGCCCAGTTTCCCTGTCTCATTCGTTCACTTGAAGAGGCTAGCTCGTAATAAAAGCATAAGTTTTGTGCTTGTATTTGTGCTTGCAGTTATTTTGCAAAACTTAACTTTTCCAACCATGGGTCCGAAGGCAGTCAGTTGAAGGACAGTGCTGAGAAGAAGAAGCGGATGATGTGCCTTGAGTTGTAAAAAGAAATTATCAAAAAACATGACCAAGATGTTCGTGCATGCTTAAAGGCTCTGGGATTTTCCGAATGATAAAAGAGCAGCGGCTTAATCTTGCAGTCACCGCTCGCGTTGGCGCACAGTGCGAGGGTTAACTTATCCTTCATGGGTTTGTAGCCTATTCTCCTCTACCGTAAGGTAAATGTTGTACTTTACACTTAATAAAACAAGTTTATTGCTGTAAATTCTACTGTATTGCGTTTATTATACAATATTAGTCATTTATAAGCACACTTGTCTTATTTACAAACACGTAACAAAAAATTACTGTGTTTTGGGGGAGCCCGGAACGAATTAATGGCATTTCGATTCATTTCAATGGGGAAAATGGATTGGAGATACGAGTAATTCGAGTTACGAGCTCCGTCATGGAACGAATTAAACACTTAAGTCGAGGTACCACTATGTATATATATATATATATATATATATATATATATATACACACACACAAACATATATAGATAGATAGATAGATAGAGAGAGAGAGAGAGAGAGAGAGAGAGGGGGAACATTGATATCAGTCTCTGTTCACTTGACAAGTATGCTAGACGTGACTGAATCCCCAAATCAAAACTTTTATCGGGGATAAATCCAGTCAATTCAGCCTACAATGTAACTGCACGAGTATAACTTCATCCAAGATTTACGGTTCAAACATTACAGAGCTTAAAAATAATAAAATTATATGAAACACGCCTTATTTCTAACTTGACATTAAAAGAAAGTTTTAAGGTAATATTCTCCGTTGATCTGCATTGTTGAGGCTTAAGGCCAATAAAAAAAAATCATTTCCCCATCGAGCAATAAACGAAAAAATGTTAACCTGTACCACTGAGTTATCATTGCACATCATTTTTCCTTCATATATGTAATTTATTATGTCATATGTAATTAATTAGGTCATTACCATCCGAAAGATGAACAGATAAGCTACCGCCATTTAAGATGTTATATGAAGCCCTGCATGCAATTATATCTCCCAGGGTTCAATTTACTCATTTGAATAGGCACTGAACAGGTGTATAAATGCCTGAACGTTGGGGCAACAGCGGGATTCTTGAATGAGAAATTACAAAAGTTTCTCAGTTCAGTTTAGGTAGCATTTCAAAACAGTTACGCAATTTTGAGGTGACCAATACAATTTACGAGTCCTTGGGGTTTCAAAGTTTCATTTTCCTTCCAGCTGAAATTATAAAATGAAGAATTTGGCAGTTTACGTAGGCGATATCTTGTTACTAGTTTTGATTCCTTTTACAGGTAAAGGCAAATCGTTTTACACCACTCTCTCCTTTCCGGTATTAACTTTCTCTCTCTCTGAACTTTGTATTTTGAGAATTTTAAAGTTTCTAAGACAGATTTCAGAGTGTAAATTGAATATATATGAATTCTTAGTAACTCAGATTTGTTATTATATCTTCAATTCCTATAACTCAGTAGAATAATTTTTGTGTTCTTTATCACAAGAAAAGTATTTATGAGTGATTATCTATATATATATAAAACAGTTCCGTGACTGACTGACTGACTGACTGACAGATAACGCATAGACCAAACCGCTGGACCTTAAAGGACTGACATTTTGCATAGCGATTCTTCTTATACTGTAGGGGTGCACTAAGAAAGATTTTTGAAAAATCCTTCTTAAATTAAATTCCTTCTTAAATTAAAATCCTTCTTTAATTTGTTAAATTAAATTTTTAAGCCGTTTTTGTGACTTTTAAAACGTTTTTTAAGCATTTAAATAATAATTTGAGGGTTATAAAATTTATATCACGAAAAAGACCATAAAATGAAATCTTTCTAGAATATTTACCTCTATTTTCTGATTTTTGGTGAATTATTAAAAATTAATGTTTAGAACTTAATTTATTAAATACTGATCACAAGGTTTCTTTTCTTTGTGTGATACTTTAAAGTAATTTTGCGTCACGTGCATAACAACGAAATAAATTGACAAGAAAAAAATATTGAAATACGGTAAAAGATAAAATTTAACCCCTAGACTAATTGCGATGGAAGTTTTTTTAAGAATTTAATTCAAATTAGTATGTTTATGGATATTAAACATAGAAATTAATTGCATACACTGACCGTTGTATTATATATATATATATATATATATATATATATATATATATATATATATATATATATATATATATATATACATGTATATATATATATATATATATACATGTATATATATATATATATATATATATATATATATATATATATATATATATATATATATATATATACCCAACAAACACAAAGTCATCGGGCCGGGGTCGGAAGGTTCCGGCCAGCCGATTTCACCACTGCCGGGCCGGCGCATTAGGTCAGTATCGTTTCCGTCACGGCTGTGTCCTCTCGCCCGCGACTACCCCGTCGACTTCTGGGCCGCTTCCGGTAGGAATCGAGCCATCGTTCATCCGACTGCGAACCGTTAGGCAGCCGCGATTAAGCCATCGATGCGGACAGATAGCCGGAGCGTAACCGGAGGTTGACGGGCCGGTTACGGGAGCAATAATTGGTGTCGACATACCGTCATCTACCCATCTCGTAAACAGCAATGTGCCGTAGGTCCGGGTATCATGCCAGCATTCTACCAGAATCGGACCGCCGGCAGTTTTTCAAAGTTTTTCGTAGGACCCTTTCGTTTATATGCTTATTTATTTCATTGACGATTAACCTCTGATATCAACCCTTTCACTTTTTTTATTATTATTTTTTTGCCTTCATATTTCTAGTATTCAGTTTTGCCTTATGTATTTTTAGGTATTGCCAAATACTGATCTTTGTTATTACCTAAAAATTTGCATATGAATAATTAGTTTACTTGTTAGAACAAAACCTCATTTCGTATTAAGATACATTTACCCAAATTTGAAATTTAAGATAACATTAATACCAACCATTAAAGCTAAATCATCTTTCCATTCGATCTAAGGTTCCAGTTTGTTTTTTTTTAATTTAGAATGAGATTATAGTATGTAAAACAGTACTACTTTAATAATTAACCCAAAAAATTTGTACTTCCCCAGTATAAAATTTATTAACATAATTTGATATATTTATCTTTCAAACCTGAGTAATGTGTAGTGTGTATGATGAAACCCATCTTTGTGAGCTTGTGAAAACTTGCTCAGAATTTATTTAAATTATTTTTTGGTGTAGAGTTAATAAATGCAGACACACATGTTTTTAAATACAGAAAAGAGCTGGTTTAAAGTAAAAATAGTTTATTTAGAAAGTACATAGCACATTTACACAATTTTTTTCTATATTTTCTACAAAACAGGATCCTTTTGCTGTACCTCTGGCTCCATCTTTACAGCATCTAGGGAAAAAAAAGAAAGAGAAAATCAGTTCATAAATTTATGTGAAAGGAAAATGACTCCCATCCCCAGATATAATTTATGAATCAAAAGAATTTATTTAAATTATTTTTTGATGTAGAGTTAGTAAATGCTCTGCAGATAAGAAAATTATTTTTTGCATAGTTTTGTACATTAAAGGGTAATTTATTGTTGTAAAAATAGTTGATTGTTGAAAGTAGTTGAAAAAATTCATTGTTGATAAAGTAGAATTAAATAAATCCAATTAGGAAATATAAATTCTGAGACAGGGGTTTAAAAAAACTTGATATAAAACAGCACCCAACACATGAGTGCAGTTTTAAATCTGTTGTCATTTTATTGATAACTACTTCCAAGAAGTAAATTCCTACCACATTTTTTTTTGTAAAACCAATTACATACTGTGAAAACTACATCATGTAAAAAATATTTACTTGATTAAATAAATATACTAATAGAAAATAGTTATAAAATATTTGTAAAGAGTATTCCCCTTTTCACTAAATTTCTCTCTGTACAGTAGAAAATCCAACCATGTCGATTAATTTGTTATTATATATATAAATAAAATAGGGTAGATTGCCTTGATAAGAGTACAATAATCAGTTTTAATGTTGAGCATAATTTCAGCTCAACATTGAAAGCTGAATCAGAGACTTGTCTAGAATGACACCAAAATTTCCTCTTCACTATTGACAATAATGCTGTTGAAAGTAGAGAAACACAAGAATAAAGATTGAATGCTAAGTAAAACATTAGCATACAAAATCTTAAAACTTCTAAATTTGATTACAACATGCCATACAGAGCATTAATACAGATGCTGGGTCAGATTTAGAAATTAAAGATTTTATATAGTATTCAATCTTCATTCTTGTGTTTCTTTACTTTCAATGTGAGAGTGATTCTCGATAGTGAAGAGAAAATTTTGTTGTCATTCTAAACAAGTCTCTCAGTCAGCTTTCAATTATTGTACTCTATCAAGGCATTCTAATCTATTTTATTTATATCTGTAATAACTAATCATTTAATTGACAGGATTGAATGTCGTACTGTACTCAGAAATTTAGTGAAAAGAGTGAATACTCTTTAACTAATCTATTACTATAATAATGAATAAAGTAAACATTTATTATATGATGTAGCTTTCACAGTAATTGGTTTTACAAAAATTGTGGTTGAAAGTAATTTGGGATACTAAATTCTGCATAGTATTTTAATAGAGCATATCTTTTGTTACTAAATTGTCAAATTATGGTGGAGATCTGTGTATAAAGTATTTTTTATTTGCGAGCAGCTGTTATTAGGGATAACCACAGTAAAAAAATATTCAAAATATACTATTTAGATTCAGTAATTACTAAACAATTGTTATGATATATTGTTTGATTAGTCTAGGTTAATTTGAAAAATGAGGTGGGTAATATTGACTAGCTGTCAATGTTGAGTGAAATGGCATAGATTATATTATAAAGCGTGAAAAAACACTTAGACTTTTTGAACCAAGCTTCTAACCCAAATTTAAGTTTTTTAAAAAATATTTTGCTAATGAGAGTATTTTCACAGATCTTAACAATGGAATAGAAAACCTGTATAGTCAACAAATTCATGGATAAACGATTCAGTTCTAAAAGCAAAAATCCTGGTTTCTGTATACTGTTGTAACATGATTATTATAAAAGTATACAGAAACCAGGCCTTTTGCTTTTAGGGCTGCATCTTTTATCCATGACTTAGTTGACCATACAGGTGTTATGTTCGATTCTTTAGATCCATGAAAATATTTTCAATTTTAAAAGTTTTATTAAATTTTTTTTAAATTTCTGGTTAGAAGTTCGGTTTGAAAAGTTAAAAGTATTTTATTGCACTTTGTAAAATAATCTATGCCACTGCACTCAACTAGAGAATAAAATTAAGTTTTAGCAGTAAATTTACTTTTTTAGCAGTAAATTTACTATTTTTTAAAAAGTAACATTACATTAACCAAAAGGTATTAAATACATGACTTTTTTAAATACCTCATTGAATCTTGTGTATTACCAGCAGCAATATTAGACACTGTCCAACAGACTTTCTGAAATGAATAAAAATAAATATATAATAACACAAGGCAAGCTGTTAAATTATAATCAGAAAAATTTCTCCTCACATGAATTTTCAAATCAGATTGAGTGAAAATTACTCATAATGGAATATGCACTGAGCATATAATTTAATACCAAAAATTGCCTGGTGATTAAAAGTTGAGAAGTAATCAGACTTTCAATGTGCTGAATATGTTTAGCACAATATTTAAATAAGACTTTAATATACATGAACTAGATTACTACCTCACAAAACTTCCAAGAAACAATTTCAACTTTCCATAAAACTCCAACTGATGTTTAGAATCAGTTGAGTTATTTTTCAGGCACAACTTTATCAACATATTTAATTATGAAACTTTGAGAAAGTAAAGACAATTTACAATGCATTTCCCCCCATTTTTTTAAACAGCTAAACAAGATGCTCAGTGGAATTTTAAAAAATTTAGTACAATCAAATATTTGACAAGGCAATAAAAGAAATTCTAAGCATAATGCAACAATTTAAAGAACAACATAAAACAGATGCTGTCTATGATTTTTTTCATTAACCCAAAGCTCATGCTTAACTTGAAGAGTTCAGAATCAATGGGGAGAAAAAAAAGTACTAATCAGAATTTTTGAAAAAATTCCAGTTGACATACCATATACGAGATGAGGTACTAGTTCCCAGACATACACTTAACTAAAGTTTAGATTTAATGAGTTTCTAACTCTTAATTTTAGGATAGTAAAACATAGTTATGTCTTAACTGGCTAATGTGTGCATGTGCACGTAAGAAAGCACATAATAGATATATTTAGGATAAAATATTAAAGATATTTTTTTTACTGCCTTCATCTCTAATAACACAGATAAAAGTGATTTCAAACACGATACAAATTATAAAATTAAGGGGCTAGGGTTTGAAGTCTAAGCTTCGATTCGTTTTCGAAAACCTGTGTCAACGAGATGTTGTATTGTGACCCAGACAATTGGCGAAACTTTCCAAACCTATTTTCAATAATGTCGGTTTGAATTTTTCCTGTTAAGAAATATGCCATCCCCAATTCATTGCAACAATATGTTCACATTTCAAGTACAGCATGTGTAGTGTGAGAAAGTGTGGTATATGTTTTAGTTAAAAAGCCAGAAGTATATTTAAGAGAATTCCAAGTATCAAGCCAAACTAAGAATTTTTGTAGGTACATAACTTTTTCATTGGATGAATTAGATGACAAAGACTCACAATACACATCTCGTTTATGACCCCCTTTTAACTTACTTTACACATTCATTATCTTCCACCATTTAATAATGATTGCAATATATTCAGATGTTTCTAAACAAAAAGGTTCATCAGTATGTGTAGAAAGCACTTTCAACCCTTCAACAAAATAGTCATTGAAAATTTTAAGGCATAGTTTTACATTTTGTCTCTCCATAGAAGATGGAGTTTTTAAAAGTTAATCCAAACACATATTATGTTTAAATATGTGTTTGGATATAATTATCCAAACACATTATGATAACACTATCTGTCCATCCTCTAAAGAATGGATACTTTTAATGGTTCTAAAAGAGGCAGTTTTAGTTAAGTTATGATCATTAAAATCAATAAAATGCATACACTGACCATAATTCTTCTGATTCAGCCAATTATTTCTGACACACTTCAGAATGTGTACAGGATCAAAAATATAAAATAATGGTCTATTAGGATTTGAAGGATGATTATATAATATACTTAAACAAGGGGGGTAGCAAAATAGGATATTGTTTAATAATAAAGTCAGTTGTTCAGTCAAGAAGTCAATTATTGTATTTTGATGATGAGAAATTTTATGTCTTAGAACATCAAGCAATTCAATTACCACATTTAATACATTTTCACCATCACTCATTACTGTTTTCATTTAATCCAAATTCTTTATATAAGTATTAAGACTTAAAATGGAATAAACATGTTTAACAGAGAGAAAAATTTATGGCATGCATAAAATTAAATTTTACCAAAATTTAAAATTACTTAGCCCATTAATTAATGATCTAATACATCCAAAAGCAATTTCCTTTTTACTACTTCTGTAATGAATTATCAACGAACCTCTAACAACTTATCAGGAAATTCTAAAAATATTTTTAAAATTTTAATGTTAACCATTAAGAATAAATAAAGCTTGGCACTTCACATTTTCATAATATAAATATCATTTTTCTGTTATTATAAAAGACTCTGTAAACCAGGCGTTTTGCTTTTTGGAACTGTATCTTGTATCCGTGAATTCATTGATTATACAGGAGTTCTATTCCATTATTAAGAAAGGGTTATTTCATTCACTTATCAAACACACATTTTGATATAATAAACCACAACTCACAATGAATGTCTTATCTACAGTTTTATAAACAAACTTTGTCCATGAACAGATTTTATATTTTCTAAATAAACCTTGGCATTTTATACTTTTATAATATAAATCTCTTTTTTTGGCAAGAGTTAAAGACTTTCAAGTTTTTTCACAAGAGTTAACATGACCAGGGAGTCATGTTAACTGAAATCCCTGGATTGCACTTTCTCACTCATCTAAAACCTTAACAACAAGCTTCACAGTTAAAAAAGAATAAATAAAGAAAATCAATATTCTATCCACAAATTATTGAGACCAAAGTTTATGAGAAAGTTCAGATTAGCGTCTAAGTTAAAAAAACTAATTTGAAATTTTTAGTTGTTTAATAAATATTTTTATAGTTTTTTCATAGAAAAATTTAATTAGTTAAAAATAAATCTAAAAAATATTAAAAACAGTGATTTTGGCCACAAGTCCACTGCTGAAAATAAAAGTATAGCTCGAGAATAAAAAAAGGTAGGCTCAGTGACGTTAAACAAAAACCTTACATGAGTTATGAGATCCAAGTGGTATTTGTCTTTCAAGCCCGAAGTTAGATTCCAGTTTCAAAATTCTGTAAAGAAACCAATATTTTCTTATAATGCCATAATAAAAATTTAATGTTTTATCAAACCAAGAAGTATTGAAAAGTAGAGTTCTTTATAAACTTGCTTATCACTAATATAAAAAGGGGAAAAGAAACTAATTTTACCCTTTATATATATATATTAAGCCAATAAGTTCACATTTATTTTGCACAGCATGACAACAAAATAATTTCCAAAAGACCTTTAGAGATGAACAGCTTATAGATAGTTATTGAGAACATTCTCAGATTTATAAAAACTCTTATCGTACAATATCTATTACAATAAAGCAATTTTTTGTATGTACACATTCTGATAATCTACAAATCTATATACTTATAAATATATAATTTAAAAACATGGAATGCAAATTAATAAGTTAAGAAACAATTTATGTATCTAAATAGTCTATTTTGGAATAATTTTCACTGCCATCATCTCTAATAACACTGATAAAAGTGATTTCAAACACGATACAAATTAGAAAATTAAATGCACGTGGCATCTATATTGACACAAATTTAAAACTCTAAACTTCTCATTACTCCAGAGGTTCTTTGAATGAATTCAGGAATACAATGGAGTTCACATACATACAAAAATTAATAATTCTTGAAAATATATATACACTCAATTGCAAGAATATATACACTCAGTTGCAAAAAGTATGCACCATTATGTTATTCCTAAAGAGTGAAATTGTTTTATTTTATATCTTCAGAGAGAGTAGAAATATAATCTAAATATCAAAGCCAGTTCAAAATATTGATTAATAGCAATTGAAATTCAAAATGTTCCTTAAATAAGCTTTTTATTTAATGAGATATTCAAAATAAAAAAATGCTCCAATATTTGCTATTGTTTCAATATTTACTTGACATGTGGATACTGATTAAACAATATTTTGATCTGGTTTTGAAATTTTGAATATATCTTTGCTCTCGATAGACATAAAGAAATTTCACCCAGTAGGAATAACATATACATATATAGCAATTGAGTGTACACATAGAACATTATAAATAGAATTTTAAAAAAATTATATTTTAAGGCTATTAAGATTATACATGAAAAATACCTATTAGTGTTTAGCATTTAAATTAAAATATATAATTATACTAAATACATTCTTTTAAATTATGAACACAAAAATTTTAAGAATATTTGTTCTTTATTTCTTTATAATGTATAAAATGCAGTGTATTTTATAAAGTTTACTCAAAACACAATTTGATAAGGAATTCAATAGATCCTTTTGTATGATTTACAAGTTCATTTTTAGAATCTTTTATAATGTGGAACGTTTTTGAATCCATCTTTTAACATTTAGACATGGATAATTTGTTGCCTATTGATACCTGGCAATAAGAACATTGTAAAATATATTTAATAGGAAAATGGACAATTTTTCCACCATTGAATACTATGCATGAATTTACTATGGAGGAATCATGTGTAACTGATTTATCAATCCAGTAGTAAAAAAATGTTTAATTTGGATTAACATATTAAAAAAAATTTCATTATAATTTTCTTTCAAATTTCTTTAAAGAAATAAAATGGAAAATATTATACTGGAAATGAAAATACATTTTTATTTTTCAACTATGTAGATTTGGAATTGATATTTGTGTCATGTATTTTATACTTTCTAAAGGATATAAAAATCTAAATAGTGCGTACAAATTACAATTCTAAATATTAATTTAATTAGCAAATACTTAAGACTTTCACAAGAGTCCATTTACTTCCTTTGTCCATCTAAAATATTAACTGAAACACGAATCTTAAATTATTCCGAAACAAAATGTTTTTATTTATACATACGAAAGTGCTCGTAAGTGCCATAAGTATTGCTAATTCAATACACTCAGTTCAGTAGAGTTTGATCTGAAATATGGTCAATTCATATATAACTTGGATTAAAACACTATCTTATAACAGAAATAGAATAATGTTCACTATGTAAGGGTGTTAAATAAAATCTAAAGGCAATAATTTAAGACTAACAAATGAAACTTACTTGTGGATTAATTTCAACGAACTTGTAATCAATCTTTAATGGCGCCTTTTCAATCACGTGCAACTGAATGTCCAATCAGATGACACTAGTGCATTGTAGTATGACGAGGCGAAAAAAAAGATGGTTTGAAATTTCATTATGCTATAGCTTTCAAAAGCTGCCTTTTGGTATTGAATATAAAATTTTATTGCTCTACTGAAATATTTTTCAGGTGCTTCAAAATAGATATTTTTGTGAAAAGAGATAAAATTCTTTTTTTCTGTTTATTTTATGGTATATTAAATTAATAATATATATTTTTTGTAAATAAAATATTCAAAATATTTTTACAAGAAACTTAGGTATTTCTAAGTATTTCTAATTTTTAGATGTCATTACAGAACAACTGATTTTGTAGAATTTCGCAATTTTCATCATCTTAATTTTACAGTAGTATATTCTTATAATACACATTGGAATGAAAAAAACAATTTTTAATTAACGGACCTTAGTTAAAATAAACAAATCACATTTATATAGAAAAATATTAATGTAATGTCTTTAAAGGCAAAGTGTTATTTTGAAATAAACATTCATATTTTTCAAAAGTCCATAGTAATCATACATGGTTTGCTTTACTTATTTCACTGACACATTGAATTGCTTTCTGTTTGTCATCAGAAATATGCCTCTTCATAGGAAGTCCTGTTACTTTAACATCATTCCATTCAATCATATCAATATAATCCTTGGCATCAAAGTTTATACGTTGAAATAAAAACTTTTTGATGCCACCTTCATTTTCAGCCCTTGCTTTTAGATTCCGGGGTAATCCAAGCTCTCTCTTACATGACTGCGATCATCTGATATCATACAAAGGACGAGATTTTCAGAAGCAGATTTCTGGCACTGGAAAATGTATATAAGATAGCATAATAGCATTTTTCAATGACAACAACCAGAATTTAAACATTACTGTAATTGGAATGGGTGGAACTGCCGTGAACACTGGATTGAATAATGATGTGGTTCGTTTATTTGAAAAGGAATTAAGAAGGCCACTGCAGTGGTTGATTTGTCTATTACATGGAAATGAACTTCGCCTACGTCCTAATTTGGAGGAGAAATAGGTAAACAACTAGAAAACTGCTATGAACTTCCAGTAATTGAATTATCACCTATTGAAAATGGCATTCCATTACTAGAAATTAAGGATGATTTAAGTGTGGACCCAAAATATTTGTTAGAAATGTCTAATGCAATCTCTGTTGGAAGGTGCTCTTCTGATTTGTCTATGAGAAAACCAGGAAAACTTTGTTATTCATGATAGCTTACATTAGCAAACCAAATACTTCACTTGTATGTGGGAACAGAATGTACTGCAAAAAAAATCTCCGAATACTGACTGAGTACATTTTGTAAGTATATGCATCTGTTTCGTTTCACATAAAGCGGAAACTATCTTATATCCATGGATCGAAGCACTTGTGGAAACTTGTAAGCTATTCACGTTACCTCCATCAGACTCTTAAAAATGTAATTGACCCAGTCATTCAAAGAAATTCGTACTTCGCTGCTTCTGAAAATCTCCTCTTATGTATGATATCAGTTGATCGCAGCCACGTAAGACAGCTTGGATTACGCCGGATTCTAAAAGCAAGGACTGAAAAATGAAGGGGGCATTGGAAAGTTTTAAGTTCAACGTATAAACTTTGATGCCAAGGATTATATTGATATGATTGTACGTAAAGATGTTAAAGTAACAGAACGAGGCATATTTCTGATTATAAACTAGGAAGCAAAATAATCTGATCAGGAGAGTCAACGTACTGACTTCAGCAATTTTCCATGTCACACACAAGCAGTAGAAAGGATTGTTAAATTCGTTACCGAGTCACCCTTACCCGTCCGTGGCACTTCTGCAAGAGTTGCATTAATAAAAACGAAAATACATTCTCAAAAGATAATGCCAAAATTTAATAATAAAAAACAAAACAAAACACAATTCAATGTGTCAGTGAAATAAGTAATGGAAACCATGTGTGATTACTATGGACTTTTGAAAAACATGAATTTCTTTTTTTTCAAAATAACGTTTAACATCCCCAATCTCAAAGAACTTTTTAATCTTATGCACAGTAAGTGTGCGTTTAAATTTTCTTCTACACCCACTTTTGATTATATTCCTAAATCTGAAAAAGTTAAACCTCTGAATCAGGCTGATGAGCTTAAAGCAGGGTGTTTAACCTTTTGCAGCATCTGGGCCACATGGTAAATTTTTTCAAGGCAGGCGGGCCGCATAAAAAAGTCAACTACATTCAAAAGTTTAGTTTTATTATGAAAATGAAAAATACATTGTATATGTAATGTATAAAATATTATAATCTTGGTATGCAATGTGATGTGGTAATTTTGAACGAAATCGAACATAATGTGATTTTTTAAATTTGGGTTGGTCTAAAGCGAATTGCTCTCGAACTTAACTAGCATTAATGATCGAATCAATCTCTCAAACCAATTTTCTATCCTAGGAAATTGTCGTAATCCGGAGGAAAGAAATTCCCGCTGCTAATGATGAATTTCCTGTTAGGCGGGAAACCAAACCTGAGCCATGTTTTTTTTTTTAATGGCGGAAGGGTACAAAGATACCCTCAACAAAATGTACAACCTAGTCAAAATTCAATATCCCAAATCAATTTCATGAAACTTTCTCAAAATCTTATCTGAAAACATTACTGCAATTGGATTAATATCGGACCTTTCAAAATTACTTAATTTACTTACGCATTGAATTTTTTTGGAAAAAAAAATCCCAAAACCGAACGGCCACTTAAAAATTAAAAATTTATGTTCCGATCTTAATATTTCAAATCTTACCCAGTCCATTAATTGTTCACAGGTTAATTCTGATAGTGTTATTCTGATAGTGTGGTTTCTGATAGTGTTTAACATTTTTCCTTTATTTTTCTGTTCCATGCGAGGCAGTTTCCTCTTATTGAAGTTCCACACTTAATACCCTGTCAGGGAATGCTGGTGTGGGGCGTTCGTTTTTGCTTCCCATGCTTCAGTCCTCGGTTCGATCCTGCAAAGTGCAGTTCTGTTATCTGTACTCACGGATGTTCAAACCTGCCAATTTAATTTATTAAATATAACTTACTTATTATTTTAAACTTAATTGCCTTATTTTTTATTTCTAACATTTATTTAAACTAATTTTTTTGCCTTTTTTTTTCTTATTGTAAATATTATTTCTCGTATCCTGATTCAATTACAAAAAAAAACAATGTAATATATATTCTTCAATGTACGTACTGAGGATAAAGGGTCTTATTTTTTGATATTTTTTGGTGTCTCATGACATCTACTGTCTATGTCTCTGACATTACATTACATTAATATTTTTCTAAATATGTGTGATTTGTTTATTTTAACTAAGGTCTGTAAATTTAAAATTCTTTTTCTTTCATTCAAATTTGTATTATAAGAATATGTTACTGTAAAATTAATACGATGAAATTCGAGAAAAAATTCTACAAAATCAGTTGTTTTATAATGGCATCTAACAATTAGAAATACTTAGAATATGTAAATTTCCTGAAAAATATATTTTGAATATTTTATCTACAAAAATATATATTATTATTTTAATATACTATAGAAGAAATTTAAAAAAATACAAATTTTATCACTATTTCCTCTCTTATAAATAAAGAGTGGTGAAACAAGGACCCATTTTTAAGTAGATATTTAATTTCTCCAGTAATATATAAAATTGAAACTAATTTTCATCTGTTTTTATAAGCTTCTAGGGAGTTAAAAACATACACACAGAATACAATCTTTACATACAAGGAAAATTATGTGAATTTTCACATAATACAATTATACAATTTCACATAATACTTTTCACATAATACAATCTTTACATACAAGGAAAATTATGGGAATTTTCCGCGTAAAAGAAGTTTCACAACAATGAAATAAATATTTTTGAAAAGTCTGTTAAATTTAATCTTCGCCTTCCCTTTCAAATCCATAATTCTGATGCAGATATCTGTTACTTGTGGTTACGAATCGGAGGTACAGTTCTGGGACGATGCAGGGTAAACGATTTCGGTGCGATTCATATCAACCCATAACAGGCCCTGAAACACGTAAACGGAAAGCGTTTCCCCTTCGGAGGTTCGTAAACAACCCGCCAGTGGCCCGACAAAATTCTCCCGTACTTGTCGTTCAACCGGTGCCTCCAGCACTGGCCCGATAAGCTGCCGTCAGTCCTGTGTTTGTTGGGTATATATATATATATATATATTATATATATATATATATATATATATATATATATATATATATATGAATTAATTTTATTCATTGAACGTTGTATTTAATTTGAATGTACTCCGTAGGGAAGCTACGATGTATTCAGCTAGTCATATTCAAGCCGGTATTCAGCTAGTCATATGATATTAAACATGTTATATTTCGTGAATAAAACATTTCTGCACCTCTATGCTCTGTTTATAAATTTTTCACCTAACAAGTGGTCTTTCAGTTTTCCCCAGTTGCTCGATTTATATTTTTGACTAACTGTTACATTTATTTCCCTGTTCCGTTTCATCCAATAGACCACGTTTTTTTTTGCCGTTGTCTCCGGCTGATAAAGATTTATGATTCAGAAAATCAGGTGCTTTTCCCCTACGTCATTCCATCAACACTGAAATCAAATAAGCTTATAATTCCTGCAGCTTTCTCCAATTAATCGATTTGTGCTTTTGACAACTATCACAAAATTTTCTCTCAAGTCATTTCTTCATCACTTAAATCAGGGTTTGGTCAAAGTGGACAATACCGCTTCTTGGGGGGAGGGGGGGGGGCGGCGGTAAATTTGAATTCCAACTCAGCTACCACCATTTTTAGATGTAAAATGGTACAGATGCTTTATCCTGGATTATGGGCTACAGTGCAAAAGTTTTTAATTGATTTTCTTTCATCCTATTGAGAGGAGCAATTCGTTCAGCGTAGTCACAAATCTGCGTACTAAACACAGAAACCGACTACAAATAGTTAATCGCGATAACATATATATATATATATACATATATATATATATATATATATATATATATATATATATATATATATATATATATATTTATATGTATATATATATATATATATATATATATATATATATATATATATATATATATACATATATATATATATGTATATATATATGTATATATATATATATAAATATATATACATATATATATATATATATATATATATATATATATATATATATATATATATATATATATATATATATATATATATATATATATATATATATATATACCGGTTAAATTTAGAACTGTAACAGTGGGCTGCAATACGTACTTAACGCTTGACAATAATAAACTTTTAAATATACTTAAAATAGTTTATAAAAAATTAAGTAAACAAGGGGGCTATTTCATAAATAATAGCTTAGAAATAGTTAAATAGATAAAAGGTAAAGGAGATATAACTAACGTTAAAAGCTACGATTTTACGGATCTTTTCAACTCTATCAACCTAAAAGATCTCTATAGTATTATACTTGGGTTATACGATCAATATGATTTAAAGACATATATAACTGAAAATAAATATCTTGCATTACTAGATATTGTATATAATGAAACAATTTTATATAATGGTAGAAACTTCTATAAGCAAATACATGGAATACCAATGGGTGGAGGATGCTCATCTGCTTTAGCAGATATATACCTTCACTTTTACGAAAGAGGAGTAATGATTATAAATGAACTTTTGTTTTTCCGATATGTATATGATATACTCATATGTTTTTATGAAAACTTAAATGCAATAGATATTAACTTTTACCCTAAAAATCTTAAATTGGTGGAGACTGATAAAGATAACGATGGCAATTTGGTATTTTTAGACTTGAGTTTAAATGTTAGTCAAAATCTAATATCATACAGTCTACTATATGATAAACGCGAGTTTTACAACTTTAAAACTGTTAGGATTATGAATTGGAATAATGCTCTACATTTAAATATTAAACGCAATATAGTTACTAACCAGTTAATACGTTGCCAACGTTTACATTCAAACAAAAACTATGGACGTCAGTATAATTGAATTCATAACTATAGCTATTGACCAGGGTTTTCCTGTCAATTTCCTCGTATCAATTCTAACCCAGTTTTTTAATTTAGACAATAAAGATTGTGAGAATCGTTTTAACATAAGTTGCCAACACCAAAAATTTCCCTAATACGGCGATATTTATCCCTATTATGTCTATAAAAGTGAGTGTGCATGAGTTTCGTGTCTCTATCCTTGGTGTAGAGTTAAGTATTTTTGTATCTTAATGTTTATAGTGTATTTGTTAGTGAGTAATTATTTAGTTAATTAGTATTATTGTACTTCTGTTTCTTAGTATTAAGATTTTTTCTTTTTTCTTTATTAAAAAGTTAAAACACTATTCATCTTGTAATTATGTTTTAGTTGACTATATTAGTAAAGATATCTGGTTTAACTTATCGATTTCATCTAAAATATATTTTTTTTTCTTCATAATTGTTTATTACTGTCTTGGTGTTATAGCCGACCTCAGGGAGTGTTGCCCGGTAAAACATGCTTAACCGGGGTTGGGGGGTCACAACCCCCCTAGTCATCAACTATACCACCTCCACTTCCATTTTTTGCTTATTTTTATATGTCTATCTTATTTCAGGTTATAGGAGTATTAAATGGTCGCATCTGCCCTTTTAGTCATCTTAATTTCAAACCTCTCTCTCTCTCTCTCTGTATATATATATACTAGCTGAAAACCCGCGCTTCGCTACGGAGTACATTCAAATTAAATACAACGGTCAATGTATGCAATTTATGCCAAAAAATAAATATATATATTTATAATAAATGCGAAGATCAATGTATACAATTGATGTAAAATATATATCTATCTATGTATATATATTTATAAAAAATCGTAAGGGATATGCATTTTTTTTGGATAATATCCAATCGTCTGCTGCATTAGAAAGAGAAAAAAATATTTTTTGTCTATTTAGTTGTTACGCACGTGACGATAAATTTATTGAAAGTACCAGAAAAAGAAATCACGTGATCAGCATTTAATAAATTAAATTCTAAAAATTAATCTTTAAAAATTCACGAAAAATCAGGAAATGGAGGTAAAAATTCGAAAAAAATTTCATTTTGAAGGATTTTTCATGATCTTTCTCGTGATATAAATTTTATAACCCTCAATGTATTATTTTAAATGCAAACGTAAAAAAAAGTTTAAAAAACAGCTTAAAAATTTAATTTAAAAAAATCTAAGAAGAATTTTTGAAAAATCTTTCTCAATGCACACCTACACTATTAGAAGAATCGCCATGCAAAATTTCAGCCCTTTAGGTCCAGCGGTTTGGTCTGTGCGTTGTATGTCAGTCAGTCAGTCAGTCAGTGAATGAATGAGTGAGTTACGGAACTGTTTTATATATATAGATAGATATAGATTAAACGTTTGTCATTTGGAGAAACGTTTAATTGACAAAACGTTTACAATATAGACGTTTACAATATAAACGTTTACAATTGACAAACGTTTATAGATACACATTGGTATCTCAAAATTAGAGTAAGAGATGAAATAAAAATACAAAAATAAAAAAAGGATTTTAAGTAAAGAATGTTTTTTAATTACTTTAAGCACCTAAAATAATATTCAAATTAATATTACGTTACTTAATAATTGTGTGCACGTCCGCCATCTTGGATTTTTTTGCTCCAACTTGGCGATTTCACCGTGTTTTGAGGAGTGGAAAAATTCTCGCCAATGTGTTTTAAGCGGTGTTTTCAAAACGCTGGACTTTGAATTTTTTTAGCTTTTTTAATAAAAACCACCTGTTTAAATTATGAAACTTAGAAAATTTTTTGAAAAATCATTTAAACGTTGGACTTACATTTATTTTTGGGTTTTTAATAAAAACCAGTTTTTTAAATTATGAAACTTGGAAATTTTGTTGAAAAAATCATTCTGAAATATTGGAAATTTTGGGTTTTTCTTTTAGCTTTTTTAATAAAAACAACCTTTTTAAATTATGAAACTTAGAAAATTTTTTGAAAAATCATTTAAACTTTGGACTTAGATTTATTTTTGGGTTTTGATAAAAACCACTTTTTTCTGAAAAAATCATTCTCAAATATTGGAAATTTTGGGTTTTTCTTTTAGCTTTTTTAATAAAAACGACCTTTTTAAATTGTGAAACTTAGAAATATTTTTGAAAAATCATTTAATCGTTGGACTGAGATTTTCTTTTTGTCATTTTTAATTAAAAACTACCTTTTTAAATTATGATCCATATGAAAAATTTGGTCAAATGAATTTTACTTACAGATAAAATTTCAATGCCATCTATTCAGTTTGCCCTAACTCTTTGACTAATAGCAATGAATCACCAAAATATTATGCCAATATATTGTTAATTAGAAAAAAAATACAGCATTTTCGTACCACCTAAATAACTTGCAATTTAAAAATTATCTAAAATTCAGCTTTGAAAAATGTAAAATAATTATGAACCCATAAATTTATGGTGAGTAACCAGATCCTCTTCTTTTTTTTTTTTTTTTCTTTTTTTTTTAGGGCATTGTGGTAATGAAATTTTACTTCAGATTTGACTTTAACCAAATATTTGGTGCATACAATAAAATCGGGACAAGGATTATTTGACCATTTATCCTGCTGTGTTGGAAATAAGAAAAAAAACCCTTTTCCTAAACCAATAACTTAACCTTAACTAACTTTTTAACTTAGGTTCCTGGGGAGAGAGAAGTTGAACTTCAGTTATTTAAATTTATTTGTAATCCACTACAACTTGGAATTATAAAATATTTTAAAATATATTGTATTTAAAATGTATACTGTATTTTACATTTTACGAAAAAATGATGGCAGATAATTTTTACTTCAAATAAATGAAATGGTGTATCATTATAGTATACTAATTGACAATCGATAAACAAAATTAAAAGCAACTTAAATTTAATAAGTTAACGAAAAACTGATAATGGATTCAAAAAGTTTCAACAAAAAGACTCTTAGTTTTAAAAATAATTTACTCTTTTGAGTCTAGTCAATTTGACTCAGATTTCCAGGTCAAGGCCAAGATCTGACCTAAAATTATTATACTGTAATTAAAAGATCACATCAGAAATAACTGTTTGATCTTAAAATTAGAGAATTTGACATTGGGTTATTTTTACCAGAACGCAATAATTATCGCCATGCGAAATGCGCCAAACCCTGGCGGAAAAATCCAAGATGGCGGCCGTGCACACAAATCTAGAGTATCCCCCCTAAATTTATTTCTACTGATCAGATATACATAATATATAGCCTATGTCCATCTGGAATAATGTACCTTTCAAACAGTGAAAGAATTTTTCAAATAGGTGCAGTGGTTCCGGAGATTACCCTCCACGTACAAAATCTGCTCTCTCTTTATATATTAGTATATATATATATATATATATATATATATATATATATATATATATATATATATATATATATATATATATATATATATATATATATATATATATATATATATATATATATATAAATATATATATATATATATATATATATATATATATATATATATATATATATATATATATATGTGTGTGTGTATGTATTTATATATATTCTAGCGGCCTGTCCCGACTTTGTCCGGGTTGAAAAATTATCTATCTTAAGTAGATATTTGGTAGGTATAATTTATTTTAAAACTTCATGGTATACCACATTTTTCGTTTTTCTGAGGTTTTAAAATAAATTGATTCTCCGCATTTCTTGACCGAGAGAGACCAACATATAATTGTCCATGAGTAAAGCAATCTTCCCGTAAGTCAAATCCAATATACATATTTGTATGTTTGACCTTGGGATTTGTTGATGGTGATGGCAAAAGAAATTTTTATTGGAAACTGTAACGTCAGGCACTGAATTGTGTCCGGAAGTCACTCGCGTGCTGATTTTTGTACGATTCGGCCCCATAGCCTATCTGCTACAGAGTCCACACACAAAAAAACACGAAAAAAGCCCCAAAAAATGGCACAAAAAATTTAATAAATCTCTTAAAGTTAAAAATTTAAAAATTCGGCTACGTCAGGCACTGAATCGTGTCCGGGGCCACCCTCGTGCCGATTTTGATACGATTCTGCCCCATAGTCTCGCTGTCAACGAGGACAGCCGCGGAAGCTGTCGATATAAGCAACTTTTAGGGGCAAAATCATTAAAACATTAATTAAAATAACTCCGGGGCCCGATTTTTAAAAAGTAATTTGCCTAGGTTTTAATCTGAACTATCTACTATATCTATACAAAAATTCAGCTCAATTAAAGCAATGCTTTTTTACTTATAAAGGAACAAACATAGGCCTATTCGAAATAATCAATAAATTTCACAGTTTCAATGAAACACACTGATTTTTGAATAAAGTTCAATAATTGAGGTTCGATTTAAGCAAATTGTGCATAAAATTGTACATAAATTCAAGAATATAAAGTTTATAAGTTAAATAAAGTTCTGTAATATTATACCAACAAATTTCCAGTTGATAGCCAAAAAATTATAAATGTTTTACTGACAATAAATGAAAATATCGTTTGATGTGTTGCAATGGTTACTTGACTATGGTTGACAAAGGAAAAGTTGTAAAGGTGATTACATTTAGGCCCCTAACTTTCGTTCTACTGATCAGATATACATAATATATAGTCTATGTCCATCTGGAATAATGTACCTTTCAAACAGTGAAATAATTTTTCAAATAGGAGCAGTGGTTCCAGAGATTACCCTCCACATACAAAATCCGCTCTCTCTCTTTATATATTAGTATATATATATATATATATATATATATATATATATATATATATATATATATCTAATATATAAAAATGAATGTTTGTCTCTCTGTAATTGTATAGAAATCCACAGTTTAGGAGCAACGATCGTGAAATTTTACATACAGGCGTCTTTAAAAACAGCCGAGGGTCTGAAGAACTTCAAAAATCGAAATTAATTACCGTTGATTTTTAATTAATAAAAAACCAACAATTTTGAAACTAAATGTAAGCTGTTACACTTTGTGGAATCACCCCTCTGAATATGAAGTCCAAGTTAGGGTTAGCTGGCAAACAGCGAGCGAAAAGATAAAAATAAATAAAATCAAAAAGTTTCAAGTTATATATTAAACCAGAATAATAAATGAAAATAATAATCTTTCAAGTCAGATTTTATACTTTAAGACATTTCGATTAACGATCGTCGTTTATTTTCGCCGCGTTATTTTGTAAACAAACGTTCTCTGTTGCCATTTTCATTTCCGACATTTCTTATTGAAACGATGTAATAAATGCGTTAAATATTTTTTATCTAAAATTTATATTTTAAAACATTTCAGTGAAATTAACATCGTCTTCAGATTATAAACAGACGTTATTTGTTGCTATTTTTATTTTAGAAATTTCTTATTAAAATGATGGAATTCTCCGATATATTTCCATAGTGGAGATTTAGACACATTACAGAATTTAAAAAAAAAAACCTTTTGCGTAATTTATATATTTGTGTGTGTTTAATTATTTCAAGTTACTCTAAAGTGGGCGTGGTATTTTTTCCACTAGCGTGAAAAATCAGAATAATATTGAATTATTTAATTTTTTTTGCTCATTAGACGACAGCAGCAGCGAGTGGCAGTAGTTACACAAGTTGGAGTTTGAAACATTGTTTTGCTGTTTCCTAAAAGAAGCAATAATCCGTTACTGTATTTTATATTGTTCTTAATTTTATAATTCACGATGTACTTTTAAAAGCATAAAAATTAGTATATCTTAACTAAAAAGAATCAGTCTAAACTTAAGCACAGTTTTGCGATTTATTTACGGTTAACTATGTTTGTGTTTAGCTATTCCATTTGTTTATTTTAAAAAATGATTTTTTAAAGTTTTTTTTTGGTGTTTTATGGTAAAATAGCACTCAAAAATTAAAAAAAAGGAACAAAAACTTACCTGTAAATAGCATACTTTTTCTATAAATTGGTCAATTTGAAGTAATTTTTATTGAAATTTAGATAAAATGCCTATAACTGCATAAAAATCTTAATGCTACTATTTTAATTTCCTTCTCACACATGATACATATGACAGTTATATTCAAAATGACCTACAATCTTAAGAGAAAATTTTAAAATGCAAAAATAATACACGCAATTTTATGTTCCAATATGAAAATTTTCCCCGATTCGTGATTCCTTTCCTTATAAAAACAGCCCCAAATAAAAAACTATTTATTATACACCAATTATTGTGCCTCATTTCATTAACAATAGCATCTAAAACATTTTCTGAAAATTTTATCAAATTATATACATTATTATGTGAGATATCATGATAACCGTAGAGATTTGTGCTAAAAAAACATAATTCTGAGAAACACACATTTTTGAACTCTCTGTGGCCATCTGGAGTACCGTCACATATATTGGAATTAAAGATTGGTGCACCTGTTATGCTTCTCAGGAATTTTGATCTACCTTCAAGATTATGTATAAAGAAATTGATGAAGAACTTTATAGAAGCGACTATAATAAGTGGACAAGCCGCAGGCAAAGATTACTGTCATATGTATCATGCGTGAGAAGGAAATTAAAATAGTAGCAATATAATTTTGTTCAGAGTTATATGCATTTTAGCTAAATTTCAATAAAAATTACTTCAAATTGACCAATTTATAAAAAAAGCATGCTATTTACAGGTAGGTTTTTGTTCTTTTTATTAATTTTTAAGTGCTATTTTACCATAAAAGACCAAAAATATCTTTAAAAAATTATTTTTTTTTGAAAAATTGACTGTGAACGTAGAATATTAATCTGAAATTTAGATAAAACGCCTATCACTCTCCACAAAATCCTAATGCTAATATTTTAATTTCCTTCTCACACATGATACATATGACAGTTATCTTCAAAATGGCCTACAATCTAAGAGAACATTTTAAAATGCAAAAATTATACATGCAACGTTTAGCTTCATCTCTATATTTTGACCCTTTCAACATAAGGATTATATTAATGAATTTGTGAAAAATAACATGTTTGGTTATTTTAGTTGTTTGAAAACAACTGATCTTGCATTTATGGAGCGTGGAACTCTTAATTGCAGATTTCTATTAATTTTTTTGTTTGTCAATGCCTTCTAGCTATACTTTAATATTTTTGCTACAAAATCTTGCATTCATGCAGACATTTATTATGCAGATATTAATTATGGAGATGTTTATTGCTACAGAATCATGCATTTATGGTGTGTGGAACCCTAATTGCAGATTTTTATTAATTTTTACGTTTGTCAGGGTCTTTTACCTATATTTTAATACAGGGGTGTCCAGCCCGTGGGCTGCATGCGGCCCAAAGCAAGTGTTAGTGAGGCCCAGAGTGTTAGTGAGAGAGAGCTCAAAGCGAAAAAAAAATTAATAGCCTGCCTTGATATAAAAAGTAATGCAGCAACGGAAAAAAAATGGACCATGTTATGCAAATCATCTTCAAAATGGTGAATTTTATGAAGGCTTGGGGATTGATTCATAGCCAGTTTCAGGAATTTCTTAAAAGCTTGGATGCTGAATATGGCAATACTTTTAAGAAATAAGGTAGCTCAGTGGAGAAAATATTAAAAAGGTTTTATAGCCTACTTGATGATATCAAATTGTTTATGACATTGAAAAGTAATCTGTGCCAGAACTTTATGATAACTGGCTTGCAGATTTAGCAGATTTTGATAGATCTGAATGCCCATTTAAATGACTCAAACACATGGATTTTACTTCAGTGCAATATCCATGAAGTTGAAATTATGGCAAGCCAAATGAAA
Organism: Dolomedes plantarius; assembly: GCA_907164885.2. Lineage (NCBI taxonomy): Eukaryota > Metazoa > Arthropoda > Arachnida > Araneae > Dolomedidae > Dolomedes > Dolomedes plantarius. The sequence goes on along the minus strand of OU015503.1, from coordinate 39,530,294 downwards.
TGTTAAAAATTTTTTGCGTTTTGAGACGCTGACCAAGCACAATTCTAAAAATGTTACAAAATACGCAGCCCTACTTTCCGATTTAGTACAAGAATTTAAAATTGATTTCAGGACCTCGGGGAAAATAAACAATTTTTGTTTTTGCATGTTTTCTGTTCTATTTACAGTCGATATAGATATAATGCTAGCAAATTGTCAAATGGAATGCATAGAGTTGCAAATCTGACATCTAACTTAAAGAGAAATTCAATTGAGTCTCTTTGTTGTACTCATAAATCATACCTGCCCAGATATAAAAATCCTTCACTGCATAGTCAAGCGTTATTCTGGTCATCAACGTTTGGAAGCACGTACATCTGAGAACAACTATTTTCAAGAGTGAAGCACACTAAGAGGCAAATTCGAACCAAAATTTATTCGTTGTTTTTTAGTATTGATGTGTATGACATTTCCCATCCCTTTTTTATACTATGTTATTTATACTGTGTTTAATTTTTCATGCAGAGTTCACAAGGCAAAAGACAATTTTACAATTTTACTTTTCAGCTTTTAGTGATGAAAGGCTGAATCTATCTAAATTCTGAGATGTGTATAACATTTCACATGTTTTTTCCTATGTTATTTATACTGTGTTTAGTTTTTAAGTTGACTTTGGTTAACAAACATTCATATTGAACCCCGAATCAAGAAACGAGAAACATAGTTTATGAAGGTACTTCAGATAATATTTGGATCAGTTTAATTGAACAGAGATTTATATGGAGTTTAATAAGGACAGGATGTTTCTATTATTGCTACAGAATCTTGCATTTATGGTGCGTGTAGCCCAAACTGCAGATTTCTGTTAATTTTTTCATCAGTCAGTGCCTTTAACAAATACTTTAATACTTTATTTATATATTTTTTTTGGCTACAGAATCCTGCATTTATGGAGGTATTTATATGGACAATTAGACATTTTTACTTTTAAGCTTTTAGTGATTTATTATAAATGTATATATTTTATGATATTTATACTGTTATTCAATCTATGTTATTTATACTGTGTTTAGTTTTTAAATTACTTTTTGTTAACAAACATTAGACAATTTGACATTTTTAATTTAAACTTGAAAAATGAAAGGCTGAATCTACTAAAATTCTGAGATGTGTATAACATTTCACATGTTTTTTTTAAATGTTATTTATGCTGTGTTTACTTTTTTAATCAATTTTGTTTAACAAACATTCGACAAAATGACATTTTTACTTTTCAGCTTTACTTTTTAAAACTCTTAACTTTCCAAGAGACAATTTGACATTTTTTCCTTTTCAGCTTTTAGTGGTTTATTATAAATGTATATATTTTATGTTTTACTTTTCAGCTTCTTTTGCTCCAAAGATGAAAGGTTAAATCTACATGAATTCTGAGGAGTTAATTATAAATTTATATATTTTTATATTGGATTTTTAAAAAATTATTTGGGTGTATAACATTTCACATGCTTATTTTACTATATTATTTATACTGTGTTTAGTATTTAAATTGATTTTGGTTAACAAACATTCGACAAATTGACATTTTTACTTTTCAGCTTTACTTTCCAAAAGACAATTTGACATTTTTCCTTTTCAGCTTTTAGTGGTTTATTATAAATGTATGTATATTTTATGTTTTACTTATCAGCTTCTTTTGCTCCAAACATAGAAGGTTAAATCTTGCTAAATTGTTTAGATTTTAAATTGATTTTGGATAACAAACATTCCACAATTTAACATTTTTACTTTACAGCTTTTAGTGGTACAATGATGAAAGACTGCATCTAACCAAAATACTGAGATATGTATAACATTTCACATGCTTTTTTTTGGCTATGTAATTTATACTGTGTTAAGTTTTTAAATTGATTTTGGTTAACAAACATTCCACAATTTGACATTTTTACTTTACAGCTTTTAGTGGTACAATGATGAAAGACTGCATCTACCAAAATACAGAGATATGTATAACATTTCACATGCTTTTTTTGGTTATGTAATTTATACTGTGTTAAGTTTTTAAATTGATTTTGGTTAACAAACATTCCACAATTTGACATTTTTACTTTACAGCTTTTAGTGGTACAATGATGATAGACTGCATCTACCAAAATACTGAGATATGTATAACATTTCACATGCTTTTTTTTGGCTAATTTATACTGTGTTAATATTTTAAATTGATATTGGTTAACAAACCTTAAAATTCCGGGCAACGCCTGGTACTTCAGCTAGTATATATATATATATATATATATATATATATATATATATATATATATATATATATATATATATATATATATACTAGCTTTATATACCCTGCGTTGCACGGGTGTACACTTAATAAAGCTTACTTGTATGATTTGTATATTTGTATTTTATGCCAATCGATACTCCTCTCCACTGGTCAGCATCCCATCAACATATTTTAATAACCCCCCCCCCCCCCCCCCCCATGCTAATGTCAGCATTAAAATGCTTCTTTCAATTTTGATATCCTACTGGATCCCGGCCCTTCGAGGAGTTTAAGGGCTTCCCCGTAAACCTTTGTGAAAATCGCCGGTTTCATAAACAAAGAATTACCTAGCGTTGCCCAGGATAATAAAAATGAATGGAGTTAACTTGAGCTCTAGTTGTATACGTACTAAGAACCGAAATATATACAATTCCCACACACACACACCTTTCCACACTTCATTTAATTAAGGTTGATCTCTCTCTTTTCCCTTACCACCAATTTGGTGTTCAAAATAGTGATATATAGGAAATATAAATTATTGGATTGTTTCTAGCAATTTTCACAAAATCTAAAGCGAATGTCGAAAAATCGTAACATTGATAGTGTTTGTTACATTTAATCGTGTTTCTTACATTTTAAATTAAGAATCTTATGGATATCTGTTTCCTTCTTTGAGATATGACGGAATATGTAAAAAACACGTAAAAACGCGTTTAGCCCCCCCTAACCCTTTGGGGACCAAATTTTGAAAAATCCTGATTTGATTTTTAGGTATTAATATTCCTTACATTTTAAAGCAAGAATCTTATGGATATCTGTTTCTTTCTTTGAGATATGAGGGAATATGGGAAAAATACGTTTTGCCCCCTCCCCTCCATGGGGCCGAATTTTGAAAAACCCTGAAATTGGTTTCAATTTATTCGTGTTCCTTACATTTTAAATAAAAAAACTTATGGATATCAATTTCCTTCTTTGAGATATGAAGGAATATGTAAAAAACACGCTTTGCTCCCCCTTCCCTCCTTAGGGGGCGAATTTTGAAAAATCCTGAAACTGATTTTTAGGTATTCGTCTTCCTTTCATTTTGAAGCAAGAATCTTATGGATATCTGTGTTCTTCTTCGAGATATAAAGGAATATGTGATAAAACACGTTTAGCCCCCCTCCCCCCCCTTGGGGGACGAATTTTGAAAAATCCTGAAATATGTTTTTAGGTATTCATGTTCCCTACATTTTAAAGCAAGAATCTTATGGGTATCCGTTTCCTACTTTGAGATATAAAGGTATATGTAAAAAACACGTAATAACACGTTTAGCCACCCTCCCCCTCTTCGGTCCGAATTTTGAAAACTTCTGAAATTTTGTTTTTAGATAATCATGTTCCTTATATTTTAAAGAAATAATCTTATGTTCATCAATTTCCTTCTTTGAGATATGAAGAAATATGTAAAAAATACGTTTTACCCTCATCCCCCCCCCCTTGTGGAGCGAAATTTGAAAAATCCTGAAACTGATTTTTCGGTAATCGTCTTCCTATCATTTTAAAGCAAGAATCTTATGGATATCCGTATATATATATGATTTAAAAATGCTACTGACAAAAATAGAGCCTAACCTTAATAAATTGACAGCAGCACACCAAGTTCATCCTTCTCACTAGGATTAGTTTTAACCTTTTCAGGGACGACAATCTCCCCCGTTTGCACGGTGCAGATTTTTCTCTCAATTTTTTTTAACCTATAAAATCTTCAAAATTTTTCAAATTAAAGGTTGTAAAATGCTTTACTTCTTCAAACTGATAACAGATGGCAGCACTAGTCATTTTCTGCTTATTTAAGGGAAATGCAAGTGAAGAGAAGACTAGATTTAGGTGTTCGCACTGTCCGAACAGCGCCTCTCAAAGGGTTTTAATGTTATTCGTAATTTTTTCTTTAATACTATCCTTCGTTTTATTCAATTTCTGTGTGTAATGGGAATGATACTATGGTTGGTTTTAATAATTTTATAATAATGTCAAGATTCAAGGTATCTTATTCACAACATCTTTTTTTACTTTTGTTGAAGGACATAAGTAGAAATATACATACATAAAATTATGCAAATTTGTCATTGCATCTCTTTTCGTCTGCTTAAGGCTGCTTTAAGGCTACTGTGTATTAACCCGTGTATTAACTTGTGTATTGGATTCCCTCACCTCAATGTTAACCCATGGAGAAAATGTGTCCAAGGATTGCAGACTTTGATTGAAGGATTTTTAAAAAAAATTACATTCCGTAATAGAGAAAATTTTTTTATACCTTAGAGCATTTTTCGTTTTTTTTTAGATGTAAATAATATTTTAAAATTTAAATTATTCGAGGGAAAAATCTGCTAGAGTGCATTTTAAATGCTCATCAATTCGTTTGGTGGACGAAATTTATCAAATGATTCATGTTGCAAGGTGCAGAAAAGTTCATGCTATCTAGATTATCAGCATGTATGTAGCTATCAATAGTAGACACATTTTCTCCATTGAATTTTCTGCTTCTGAATTGATTTCGTTTTGTTAACCTCTACAGTTCTTTTTTGTTTATTTCTATTTGCTAATTTTTGTTTTATTTAGATTATGTTCTTTATTTCGTGTTTACCATCGATGAATGATTGTTTCATATGTTTAAGTAAACAAATATCTGCACCTCTACTTACATCTACACATTATAAGAAGTTGTTAACTTTTTCATGTCTATGAAGATTGCTACAAAGAATCTGAGAGGCGGCTATTTCAGTCATCCAGGTGTAAAGCAGATACGAAAGAGTCTTGGAGTTACAGAGGGGATAATGGTGAGTATTATAAACCGTAAAACTTCATTACATTCTAAAAAAAAAATTAGTCCTTTTGTTCACAACCCATTATAATAAAAATGAGTATTCTATTTGAAATATACACTGGTGTAAGAAATTAAGAGAATTTGCATACTTGGTCGATTATCTCTAGAACTACTGTACCGATTTTAATGAAATTTGATATGTACATACATTGATACAATACAAAACAAATAACCATTCAATAATTGTAATACACACTCATGATCGTGCGTAACACTCGTTGGAGTCAGAAGGTATAAAACAGCGGTTGCAGAATAAAAAAAATGGATTAATATATGAGTTAATAGGGGGTATGGTCCCCTCTTACAGATATACAGGTCTCGCAGAGTGATTTCATACTTGAAATAAGGCATTTTATCATTTCCTGTGGCAATTGGTACCAGACATTCAGCAATGCTGTTTTCATTCCCTGGATGGCTGTCAGATGGGGGTTGCGAGTTTCAATTGCCCTCCCCAGAGCGTCCCAGACATGCTCTATAGGGTTAAGGTCTGGAGATATGGCTGGCCAATCCATCCAGCGAATATCCTCACTCTCTAGAAATTCGTCGACCAGAAGAACTCTATGTCGCCTCGCGTTATCGTCCATTAAAATGAACTCAGGGAGAACTGCACCCCCGAAAGGCGAACATAGGGCTCCAAGACCTCATCCCTATACCTCACACCGGTCACAGTGCCTCTTTCAAAGATCCGGAGAGGTGTGCGGACATCCAACATGATGCCTGCCCAGACCATTAAACCTCCTCCGCCGTAATGGTCTATTTCTCGGACATTGGAGGGTAGGTAGCGGGACCCTGGTTCTCTCCATATGAACGTACGGTGAGAATCGGTGTTTAGGCTGAACCGGGACTCATCAGTGAAGAGAACGGTCGCCCATTGATCCATACTCCAATCTCTATGCTCTCTGCACCATAATAAACGGATTCTCCTGTTCGTAGAAGTGAGCGGGACGCAAACAGCAGGTCTTCTTGCAAACAACCCTCTCTCATGAAGTCTTTTGGAAACCGTCACCCTCGATACACGGGTTCCTGTGGCTGCATAGAAGTCACGAGAGAGCTTGCTATGATGAGCGAAATGGCACGGGACTTGCGTAAGCCAGGAGATTTGCTCTTGTCCTAGGATTCTGACCTATCGACTGCAGCCTTGCTAGGTTAGCTGGGCCCTCCCTGAGATGGTCCAACCCTAGAGGTCACGGTCCTCGTCATTGGAGTGGTGCCCTTTGGCGAATACAGGACACGCCGGCTCACGAAGGTTCCGCAGGGTGGGTTGCACAGCAACGATGAGGTTTTAACCAAGTTGCTGGTTCTGCGCCCAGGGTTGCGACTGTTCCCTCTCAAAATCGACCATTCCCAATTTAGGCCAAGTCGTCTCCTATCCGGGATTTGCAACGATGCCGTCTTCTGTAATTCTTAATTTTTAGTCAGTGCCAGCTCTGCTATTACGTTTTTCTGTTCCTTGTCTTCGCGATTTCGCTCACAGCCACTAAAGTTGTGTCGTCGTTTCGTTTGGGCCTTCTTCTTTTTAACCACTTTCTTTGTCCACTACTTTCTTGTTGGTTGGTGGTTTCGAGTGTCCTCCGGCAGAGCCTGCTTGTCTTCCAAATTAATAGTTAACTATTCTTCTGGCAAATCCGTCTGTTCTGTTTGGAGCCCGACTGTGCGGCTTCCTTTGTGCTGTGTGTTCCGGGGCCTGTGCGTGTGGGACCTTGTCTGGGTAGTGCGTGGAGTGGTTGCCTTCTGCGGGTCTATCCGCACTGTCGGGATTTACCCAGTGGGGCTTCGGCCAGGTCGGGCCCGATGCGTGCTTTTTGGGAGTCACGAGAGAGCTGAGAAGCTGTAGCACTCCTGTTACGCCTCGCTATAATCGACAAATGGCGATCTTCTCTGGCCGTCGTGGCTCTTGGACGACCTTGCCCAGGCTTTCTCTCGAAGGATCCGGTATCCTGGAACTGTTTCCATAAGTTGCACACGACGCTGGGCATTAAATTGAACTCTCTACAAATTTGGACTTGAGATTGGCCTGCTTCTAGCCTCTCCACAATTCGCCACCTCATTCCATCATCTAAACATTGGTGGTTACTCATTTTTACTGTTACAATTTGAAATTAACCGATTGTTGCAAAATAACACCAAGAAATTCGCCGAGTTGTGCTAGCGAACGAAATGCGTCTTAACTTACGCGCGCTTATAAAGCCTGTTTCTCTACTGGCTCCCGTCTACACACACGTGTACGCTTACGTATTTGACGTACAAGATTTGCATTTTTATCTAGAAGCAGTGGTTTTACATTCAGTTCAGTTCTTTTCATGAAATTCTATAAAATATGCAAATTCTCTTAATTTATTTCACCAGTGTAGTACAGTCGAAACCCCGTTATGACGAACCTCGAGGGACCAAAGGTTTCGTTCGCTATATCCGGTGGTTCACTATATCCGAACCATTAAGAAAAATGCTAGAGTTCACAAAACGTATAACTCATTAACTGCAATGTGTATTTAATAATGATGTATTAAAAATGATAAAATCTATTAAAAATTATCATTAATGAATTAAGTCGATTAAAATCGATTACATTAAACTGACACAATACTAATTAAATTACGTACAGCAGGAAAACATTGGGACCAAAATTTTTGTTTTTTATATCCGTGAGTTCGTTATATACCGGGTTCGCTGTAACACGGATTGTAAAGAGATCAAAATTCTTCTATAATTTTTTGGCAAGTTATCGTAATCTGAAGATGAAAAAGTCAATATTTTCCCACAAAACATAAAATAGAAAAAAACTTATTGTCTGACGAAGATGAGACATATCTTACTTTGGTCCCCCCATTTTTCTGCATCCATTGGTATCGCTGTCGACCCCATACCCCGAGCGATTTCGGAGGAAATAGCGTGACAAGCTTTTGACAGCGGCAGCGAGAGTTACTTTTTTTTAGAATAGAGATATTATGTAAAAAGTGTTAACAATAATTTAAATAGTAGCTTATTGTATAATAAGTGACACCTAACAAGATGCTAGTAACAAATGAAATTTAAAGAGCAATTTACATAAATCATTAATACTTTATATTGATATTTTACACCAGAGAAAAATATTGAACATTCAGTACTAGTTCAAGTTTAAACAGACAATTATTTCATGTTTAAACAGAAAGCATTTACCAAATTAAAAAAAAAAGTACTGAAAATTCACCAAAGCAGATAGCTAACTGTATTTTATCCTTGCAATCATAAGCCAATGATGGACGCTCCTGTACAAATTTATCAGTTTGTTAAATTAATGGAAGAAGTTTACTGAATTCATGAAGTAAAATTTGGAATATAGACTCAATCTAATAACTTTAATACAGTAAGAATAAAAAGTTAAATTTCTTAAAAACACCTTCAAATAACATACAAACAGGGCATACAAATTAGAAAATGTCTGTAAAATTGCTTGTTTGTCCAACGCTTCCAATAACCTGGACTTTCTATTGGTTAGGTCAGTGATTCTCAACCAGTGTGCCGCGGCACATGTTTAGGGTGCCTTGAGATTGGCCAGAGATGTCTCGAGATTTTGTTTTGAATAAACAAAGAATAATTAGGAGGGTCCCCTTAAAATCAATATTAACTTGAATGGATGACTCTCACGCCTGACAGATTGCTATTAAAATCGATGCACTCGTTCTTAAGGATGAATTAGCTACCCACACCTCCATAATTATTATAAAACTGATATCAAACTTTTTTATTCTAAGCACCTATCGCAAGTCTCACATTAATAAAACACAGCTCTTTTTAGCGATTTCCATTCTTTTTCCATCCTCTTGAGCAGGGGTTCTTAAACTTATGTAGTCCGAGGACCTCCTCTTGAAGAACATATTTTTTGTGGACCCCATCCCAACCCAAGGCATTTTACGTCGTTCTTGATACTTAATTTCTGGCTCAATAATCTCATAGGCACTACGCCAACCCAAGGCATTTTACGTCGTTCTTGAGATTTAATTTCTGGCTCAATAATCTCATAGGCAATACGCCAACCCAAGGCATTTTACGTCGTTCTTGAGACTTAATTTCTGGCTCAATAATCTAATAGGCACTACGCCAACCCAAGGCATTTTACGTCGTTCTTGATACTTAATTTCTGGCTCAATAATCTCATAGGCAATACGCCAACCCAAGGCATTTTACGTCGTTCTTGAGATTTAATTTCTGGCTCAATAATCTCATAGGCACTACGCCAACCCAAGGCATTTTACGTCGTTCTTGAGATTTAATTTCTGGCTCAATAATCTAATAGGCACTACGCCAACCCAAGGCATTTTACGTCGTTCTTGAGACTTAATTTCTGGCTCAATAATCTCATAGGCACTACGGCAACCCAAGGCATTTTACGTCGTTCTTGAGATTTAATTTCTGGCTCAATAATCTAATAGGCACTACGCCAACCCAAGGCATTTTACGTCGTTCTTGAGACTTAATTTCTGGCTCAATAATCTCATAGGCACTACGGTAACCCAAGGCATTTTACGTCGTTCTTGAGATTTAATTTCTGGCTCAATAATCTAATAGGCACTACGCCAACCCAAGGCATTTTACGTCGTTCTTGAGACTTAATTTCTGGCTCAATAATCTCATAGGCACTACGGCAACCCAAGGCATTTTACGTCGTTCTTGAGATTTAATTTCTGGCTCAATAATCTAATAGGCACTACGCCAACCCAAGGCATTTTACGTCGTTCTTGAGACTTAATTTCTGGCTCAATAATCTCATAGGCACTACGCCAACCCAAGGCATTTTACGTCGTTCTTGAGATTTAATTTCTGGCTCAATAATCTAATAGGCACTACGCCAACCCAAGGCATTTTACGTCGTTCTTGAGACTTAATTTCTGGCTCAATAATCTCATAGGCACTACGTTATAACAAATATTGGTAAAAATGTGTCGCTGGTTACTTTAATGAATGGTCTTGCTCATTTATAGAGCTGAACATTTTTATTAGGATATAGAATAGAAAACAAAAAATGAATAAGAATAGTAGTAAAAATAATTTAAAAAGTTACAAATCATAATACATTAATTACTCATACAAGCATTTATTGGTCAAATATTGGTCAAAATAGATCTTATTATAATATGTTTTCTGTAAATAACTTGTACTTAATGAGATGGGTGCAGTTGTTTTCTTGAAACCAGAACCTCAATGTCGGGCTCTATATTGGAAAGTTTTATTCCAACGTCCGCTTCTACGTTGAGTTTGTTTATATACTTTGATTTCATGTATAACAGTACCCAAAAATCCTGTTCTCATAAATATGTTGCGCAGAACGGAATTAAATGTTGCAGTGCTTTATTTGCAAGTGCAGGGTAATCAGATCTGAGAAGAAACCAAAAGTTTGTGAGTTCAGTTTTGTTGAATTGTAGTTTCAAAGACGCATCGCATGATAATTTCACGAGTATATCTTGTTGAAGTATCGATAAATGTTTAGCATTAATAACTTCCATGTTGAATGGATCTCTAATCCAGTTGTTGCCAGAATCAGGAGAGACCTCTCCCAGATCAGGGAGTGAGCAGCTTTTGTAATTCCTAAAGCTGCTTTTTAGGGTCATCAAAGGGTCAACAAAAATCTGCCGTGCTTCATTAGGGAGCTCTTTATTGGAAGTTTCTATAAAATCGTTGAGTGTTGGAAAAGACTCATATACACAGTTGTGAATGCGTTTCGACCACAAGTCGATTGTTTGCGAATGACATCGGAGTTTAGCGGGTTTCATACTTTCGTTTGATATGCTTTCGCGACATAGAAGACGGATAGGTCTTTCCACATCTTTATTGCATAAGTGAATCCAAATGATAAATACTCATCACAATATTTTTTTTATTTTACGTTTCTTGATGGATTTCAAGGTTGATGCTCCATCATCTGAGTCGCTTTCATCTATATTTTTTTTCAGTGTAGATCCAGTTTTTAGCCAACGATCCACCCGAGTCACCAGTCTACTTATAACTACGTTTTCCCGCGCCGCGCAATAGTCACAACAATGCAAAAAATTGCATTGTTATATTTATTTTTCCGTATTTGCAGCTGAATAAAAAATAATAAATTTTCTACTAATTATTGTTTAGTTATGTTAATAACTAGTTAATTAACAACAGATGCAAAAATTCTCGACCATGTAGGATTCTTATTAAATGAGTTATCTGAATGAAAGCGAAAAGTTGGAGGATGTAAAGTTAATTGCAAAATTATTTCGCGGACCCCCGGTAATGACTACGCAAACTCCCATTTTAACACCCACAGTTTGATCACAGTTTAAGAACCTGTGCTCTAGATCAGGGGTGGCCAACTTTTTTGTACATAAGATCTACTTTTTATCGTAAAAATGTGTCTCGATCGACTTGTTATCATAAGCGTAGTCTAAGTGGGGAGAGCGAGATGGAAAATGCATACAATGTTTATACACTGTATTTCATTACGAGGTGCGCCCTCGCGAGCTATGGATAGATAAGCAAAATATATGTTCAAACATACGTATCTATCTACGTTAAAAACAACATACATTACGGGCCAAAAAAGTCACGTCCAGGGGAATTAATTATTGACAATAGTTCAAATTATCTACAGATAAAGACAGATTTATAATTTATTACGTTAACATTAATGGGAACACCATGTCTGTGACCAAGGAATCATAATAAAGTGTATATCCTGACAAAGATAATAACAATGAGTCTTCAGTATGGAAATCAGTCAGGATAGAACGTTGTTTAATCTTCGTTAACTTTTAAGTATGAAAATGCCGATTCACACAGGTATGTAGATCCGAAACAAGAATAAATATATTCGCTACATTTGGTGATACTGGGATATTTTTCTCGGTTGACGTATTTTAAAAACCTTCTTCAAATTTTCTGGCTTGTGAGATAAAATCAGTTTGTAAAATTGTAATTTCATTTTCTAATGCCTTTTGCTCCATATGAAATATGCCTGAAATTTTTTGGCTAATGCGTTTCACACTTAAATATTTTTTAAAAGGAAAAGATCTAAATTCCACAATTTCTTTAATTTTTTTTTAAATCTTGGAATCTTACCTCAAAATCTTCAATTACGTTTTGGATTACCGCGACGTATTTGTCGATCTTATAATTAATATTTTTTTTTGTTTTTTTAGGTTATCCGCCATTTTTAGAAAATGATTAAGATTATTTCGTTGAAGATCTGCTAATAGCAAAATAAGTTTTTTTATATATGCATCTATGCAGCTGATCATATCAATTGCTGTTTTATTTTTACCCTGTAATTCTAAATTTAAATGACTTAATATTAGAGAAAAATCGGTAAGAAATACTAAGTCACTAAGCCAAGTTTCACCATTTAAATTTTCACATTTTTCCTCTTTCTCAGTTATAAAATCTATTATTTAAGGCAATAAATCACGAAATCGTTGCAGAAATTTACCCCTCCTTAACCTTCTTACATCGGTATGTAGTAATAATTCAGGTTGGTCTTCATCAAGCTCCAGTTGGAAGAGACGCCGTTTGAGTTACTTTCTCGAATTGAATTAACAATTTTAAACGTCCATTACCTCTTTTGTGTTTCGTCTTTTGCTGGCTAACACTTGCTGGTCAATTATGCAGTGGTAGCTTAAAATGGCTGGGAAATCATCTTCATTTTCACATAGGACTATAAATTCATTTATGCTGCCTATCATTGCAGCTGCGCCATCCGTTGTTATTGAAACTAATTTAAAAAGTGGTACTTTCAGATCACTGATCAATTTTTTAAAGGCTTTGAATATATCTACATCTTTAGTCCTTTCTTTCAAAGAAATCATACCCAACAATTCTTCTTTAGGTGAAAAATCCTTAAAAACCATACGAATGAAAACAAGTAATTGTGCTATATCACTTATATCTGTCGATTCATCACATTGAAGAGGAAAACAAGACTATCTATTAATATTGTTCTATAACTGTTCTCTTACATTTCCGTTCATCTTCTCAATTTGTCGCATCACAGTGTTTCGAGACAGTTGTAGATCTTGAATTGCATCAATAATTTCTCTCTTGTTCTTAAGGAGGCACAGGACCTTGAAGCTCAATGAAATGACTATAAACACGGTCTAATTCTAACCTCAAAACTCAAATAATATTAGAAAAAGAAATTTTCTGTCTTTATACATATAAAGTATATATCTTTAAATATGTCATATATAAAAATGGAAAATTATAAATCTATAAATAATTTTAAAAATAGCATGAAAATCATTAAAAGTGAATCCGACATTTCCAAGAAAATTACATTTACGAATTCACCATCTGGAAAATGTTTTACATTTTTTGCTAAGAGATAACTTTCTTTGAATGATGCAGTAGTTACTGCTTGTGACTTCAACATCGGCTTTTTAAAGACATTTTGTTGATTTGTTAATTGAGTTTTAAGATACTTAACTTTACGTTTACTCAATTCGGAATTTGGTGGATAATCTGTTTGATATTTGTTATGTAAAGCTAAAAAATGTCTCTCCAGATTACCCTTTTTAGCAATGGCTATCGAGGTAAGGCATATTAAGGAACAGCATTTATGTTGTTGTTGTTGTTGCTTATGCCACTTGTCCGACAGCAACATCAGATCAAGTCCCGAAGTCTATGGGCGATGACGGTGGGGCTCCTGTCTGACTGGCACCACAAGGATCGGAGTCCGATTTGGCCAAAGGACTAGTTCCATAATTTTGAACCGAGTCAAGTGACGAGACCAGAACACTTTACCCCGCGCCTCCAGAGGTAATTTTAAGAACTTGGGGGACATTGCAGCCATGACAGATTTTACGTGCACCAGCCGCAATTAGTGTACACGGCAGTGGATTTGTCAGCGACCAGCATCTAACCAGTGACTTTCAGATAATTTGCCCGCTGCCCTTGCAAACTGGGGCAAAAATTTATCAATTTTACAAAATTTATCATTCTCCATTGTAAAAAACTAATCGAGTTCCCATTTTTCATTGAAATGGTCAGTTTTTTTATTTTATTTTATTTATTTATTTATTTTTTGGTTTACTACTCATGTTTAGGGGTATACTGAAGTGCAAAAGAAATACGGAAATTTAAAGAATAAATGTAGAATTAAATATTTTCCTGGAAAATTTAAGACCGCAGTTTCGAGATGTGTTGCCGAGAACGCTCACTTATGAAGTAAATAGATGGGTAAGAAAAGTCACAATTTAATTTAAAACACAAAGAAAAGGTACTTATATTTTAGACTAAAGAAAAATTGAAACTCCACGTTGCCACCATGGATAAATAATGTTGATTAATAATAATAATACTGTTAGTATAAGAACTCTGCGTATTACACTGTATTTCAAAAGAACGGACCATTTCTTCATATGTTTCAACAAGAGCAAAACAGTAGCACGATGTAACTCCATACAGCGACATCTATTACCGACAATTAGAACAAAATAATCCTTACTAGGTATATTTTAAGAAACAAGACAATGAATCTTTGTGCAGCGACATCTTTTAGCAATATATAAAAACTAGCATTATTGCCCGGCGTTGCCCGGGTAGATATATAGATATAAAATATTTCATGCATTCCATCAAAACAATACTGGGCTGCACTCCCGCTCTTCCTGTTCATCTGGCCTGACAGAATGCGCTTAGCTCGTTTCTACTGAAATGATATACAAACAATAAGAATGAAAGAAACTTTGAGCCTTCGGACCTTCGTCTGATTTTATTGAGAATTAATAACACCGTGTTGCGTGATTCGCACGTTTGGATTGAATAAGTTTACTGTTAAATTATATTTGTTAGATACTGTTCAATTAGATTTAATTAGATTTTTTTCATCCACTGTTTAATAAGAAATAAGTTTTATAATTTACATTTGCCTTTATTATTTATTTTTCCCTTAAAAACGCACTTTTTTCCATTTCACCCAAGAGGTAAAGTGCAAGATGCGTTATCCCCTTTATTGAATCAAAGTAAGGCTTGATTCCCCATGAAGCCTTTTTCCTTAAGCTTGTATGTTTTGTAAGAAATGTTTTGAATCAGATGTATTACCTGTGAGTAATGTTCTCAAAGGCTTGGGTGGTTCTTGAATTGTAGGCAATTGTACTTTCCCATTACTGCAACACATAGCAGAGCCAGGAAAGTTGTGTTTATCTGGGGAGCCAGAGCCCAACCCTCTTTCTCCCGCGCATTGGAATTTGACCCTCCCCCCCCCCCCCCTCCGTCATCCTCAAACCAACCCTCTTAACGCAGTTGGTTGAGGGGAATTCACAGGGGGTAGACGCACCTCTATCGGGTACAAAAAACATTAAAAAATTAATTTTAAAAAACTAATTGAGCCCCAAATTTCGTTTTTCCTGATGTAAGTTTCTCGGGTCCAAAACATTAACTGTGCCTAATTTGGTCCCGGTGGGTGAAACAGTCTATGATTCTATAGCGGACAAACAAACAGACAAGCTCTTTTATATATATAGATAAATAATTGTTTAAACATTCCGCCAACCGAGGACTTCGGTGGGCGGAATTATGAATAAAAAATATGGGTTCGATCTTATGAATAAAAAAAAAATATCACAATAGGCAGGAAAATAAATCACAGCTATAAACAGTAAAAAATGGCTTAGATACATTCCAAGTTGGAGTAAGTATCTACAATACCAAATTTCTGATACTTGGAAAGAACGGGTGCCATGGTATACGTTCGGTCTCAGACTGAATGACAGTCCCGGTCTACTGCAGTGTAAACAGATCACCCTAACTGCCGCCCTAACTAAGGTCCAAAATTAGTGTTCTATTTATCATGTAGTCTAATCGGTTTCTTTCTAATCGACCAAAATTGGCTTCGCGATCGACCGGTCGATCACGATCGACTTGTTGGCCACCCCTGCTCTAGAGTAATACTATACCGAATCCCAGGGCTATTTTTGAAACTGCATTAATGTATCCTATTTTAGTGTTTGCTAGTTATATCTTTCAATTAATGGATAGAGGCAAAAATTGAGTATTTATTTATTTGAACTTAAATTTAACATGCGCTTGAAATATACGAGTATTGCACTTTAATTTAATACTGAAAAAAACTGAAAAAACTGGAATTCTGACAAGGGTTCCCGGAGTTTCTAATCTCATTCCAAAGAATGCTGCAAACACAAAAAGGTTGGGAATCCTTAGGATGGATGATTGAAAAGAATCTGTTTTTCGACTAGAACAGAGTTTGTCACTTAGGGTAGCTTATCATTAGTTGACCTCATAGATCTTCAACCCTCAAGTTAAGCCAGGGAGAAAATTACAGACTAGGAAAAAAAAAAATTCTTACATGTGTTTTAACGTAGGATTACGTTTCTCCATAACGGTCCTGCGGAAAGAAAAATTTCAGACACTAAAACCGTCCGTCCATCCGTCCTCGCGAGTTATAATTTTGGCAGCGCACGGAACCCAGTCTAACGCTTGGACAAGTAAACCAGAAAAGTACCAAGATGCGTCAAAATTTTGACATACATATATGTATATATATACATACAGAAGAGGTAAGCAAAGATAAGTAATTCTACGCTAATAACCCGCGGTAGTTTCGTTAGAGGAGAATACCTGAAATTTTTTTTGAATTTGAAAATTGATCTTTAAA
Organism: Dolomedes plantarius; assembly: GCA_907164885.2. Classification (NCBI taxonomy): domain Eukaryota; kingdom Metazoa; phylum Arthropoda; class Arachnida; order Araneae; family Dolomedidae; genus Dolomedes; species Dolomedes plantarius. The sequence continues at coordinate 39,513,551 of OU015503.1, read as the reverse complement.
TACAATGCCCATAAATTTTCAAATTTTTATTTAAATTTTGTAGTGATAAACGTAAATTAAGTTAATTTCCCATGAAGAGTTAATTACGAAAACATTAAAAATTTTAAACGTCTTTCTCTCCAGAAAAAAGAATTCAAAACCATATGTTTTTTCATGTGTGATAAGAAAAAGTAAAAAATACAGAAATTTAATGTTTCCTAAGTGTTTCTTATTCCCTAACAAGGGGAGTGAAGACGCCAACGAATTCCCCACCCAAAGTCTAAAGAGTGCAGATAAAATACGATTCGCAACTGAGACACTCTTTTTACCATGTTTTTATTAACTTGCTTTCTTGTTTGTTTGTGTGTGTGTTTTTTCCGGTACAAATCTTGCAATCGATTTTTAACTAACTTCACGACTAGCTAGACATTTGAAACTTTTAGAATAGCTCAGAACACGATGACAATGCATTATTTTAATACTTTTAGCCTTATTTAAGCAGTATTGAATTCATTTTCAGTTAATTTTGTTTTGTAGACTGGTGCAGCCATCTATCGACCGGGACGGGAACGAAAAGTTAAATGCAAATTAACTTCCAATTAACTTCATTTAATTTCAAGTTGATGGGATAATTCATCAAAAATTTTTAAAAAGTATTTATCTATATATATAAAACAGTTCCGTAACTGACTCATTCACTGACTGACATACAACGTACAGACCAAACCGCTGGACCTAAAGGGCTGAAATTTTGCATGGCGATTCTTCTTATAGTGTAGGGATGCACTAAGAGAGATTTTTGAAAAATTCTTCTTAGATTTTTTTAAATTAAATTTTTAAGCTGTTTTTGTAACTTTTTTTAAGTTTGCATTTAAAATAATAATTTGAGTGTTATAAAATTTATATCACGAGTAAGATCATAAAAATTCCTTTAAAATGAGATCTTTTTCGAATCTTTACCTCCCTTTTCTGATTTTTGGTGAATTTTTAAAGATTAATTTTTTAGAATTTAATTTATTAAATGCTGATCACGTGATTTCTATTTCTGGTACTTTAAATAAATTTATCGTCACGTGCATAAAAACTAAATAAACAAAAAACTATTATTTTCTTGCTAATGCGGCAGACGATTGGACTTTATTTTGTCTATAAAAATATCCCTTACGATTTTTTTATAAATATGTTTTTTTTACATCAATTGTATACATTGATCGTCGTATTTATTATAAATATATATATATTTATTTTTTTTTTGGAATTAATTGCATACATTGACCGTTGTATTTAATTTCAATGTACTCCGTAGCGAAGCACGAGTTTTCAGCTAGTTAATACATAGAATTGTCAAGTCTATATGATTCAACAGAAAGTTTAAAAACATGGTATATAAAAAGTTCTTTTTATCTTGTTATTATTATTACACATTTAAATGAAAGACTGTTGTAAAGAAATGAAAACAGCGTGCTATAACGAAGTATAAAGCGTGAATTATGCTATTTTAACACTTTCGGGTGACTAAATCCAAATTATTTTTAATTCCAATTGAGAATCCAATTGGGTTAGTACACAGCAGCCTTAAACATCTCACAAAAGATGAGATGCTAGGCATGTTTGTTAACCATCTAATTTTTAATGTACTTTACTTACTAATTAGGTCCAAAGTTTTGGGGTGATACGTACCCAGACTGTAATGGACAAGAACAGTCTCCAGTAGCCCTGACCCGGACTAGTGCGGTTCCAGATAATTCTCTAGCCAAACTCTTCATGAACAACTATGACGTTCCTGTCTCCAATGCTACAATCGAAAACAACGGGCACACAAGTAAAATTTTAATCGGAAAATTTCCAATAAGTTGTTTCAGTTTTTCGTTCTCTGATTGTGTTGTTGTTGTTGCTTATGCTCCCTGCTCGGAATGCATTCCAGACCAGTTCCATCATTTTATTTTTTAGGTCATTCTTAAAATTACCATGAAGTTAAATCAGTACAGTCTGAATCAAAGAAATCAAGTTTGCATGATTCACTTCTTTCCTAAAGATGGAAAATGTGCATAACACGATCAGATTTGGCAAAATTTGGAGCGATTTCTTTAAACAAAACAATCATAAATTGATAATGCAATATTTGACATTGCAAATCTGCGGCCGACTCGTTGTAATGTATCACATTAGTCGAATTCCGAGTTCTCAGGCATTCGTCCAAGTAAGTGCCACTGGGGCTTGATAGGTACTTTGATTTTAAGTATTTCATATTAGAAAACAAAGATTTACAAGCATAAATTCTTGGTATTGAATTCTTCCAATAAGGAATCAAAATGTTTGACAAACTAATAGGTGGTAGCATTTGCATCGCAATAATTTTCAAATTTTGAATTTGGGAAAAGTGATAAATTATCTTTCTCAATATGCGATTTCCAGAGCAACAATTTATCTTTTTATGCATTTATCGTACTTATCACAAAAGTAAGGGGAGAACGACGCTGTCGAGAGATCAGGCTGTTCATTTTTTTTATTTTTACAGTTTTGCGAATTTTAATTTTTCCTACAATTATTCATTACAAGTACGAGCATTTGTTGTTCAATTATCTAAAAATTTTCGAAATTTGAACGACGGGCACAATAAAAGAGTTTTGCGGGCACCGCGTTGCCGATCCCTGTTCTAGACAATAAAACTAGATCAACAGATACGATAACAACTGTGCGGTGACGTTGAACCACTGGTAAAATGACCACCCACCAGGCACTAGAGGGGAAAGGAGAATTTCGGCCGGCCGTCTGGACTTCTGAATGATGGGACACTGAAGTACGGGAGAGATTTCCAATTTTTCTGGATAATAGATTTCCTTGCTGAGGAAATCTCCGGATAAGTAAGAGCCTTAGTTGGTGAACGTCCAGCAGCACCCTCCTTTGCTGGGGCGATATCCATCTCATTGCCAAATAGGCCCACATGAGAGAAGATCCAATGCTAATGAATATCATGGTTCACAGAGAGATGACTTAGATGGTGCAGGACAGATAAGGGGTCATACGACTGTTAAAAGTCAGAAAAGTATCAAAATTGTGTCACTTTCGGCATTCTATATCTTGAAAAGTATAAGATTTAAAATAATTTTTTTGTGTTAATAGAGTTATGTTTGATTTATGAATATACACCTGTTTCTTCTTTGATAGTTAAAAATACTTTGTGTTCGATAGTCATAAATAATAAGTAGTTTGCTTTGGACAAAAGTGATATCAAAGCTAACGCACATAAATACTCCAAAAAAATTGAGTTTCAGACAAAATTTCTGCTTTTAACACCTACTGCAGAAACAAAAGTTTAATTTGAACCTAAATTTGTATATATTAAGGTATATTTCTATTTTTACTATGAAACTTGAAAATAGTGCATTTTTTTCTTAATAAATTAAATTTTATCTATGCATGAAATATGCATTCTCTAGAGATCTGTAAATAAATTTAGGTTCAGTTTCAAGCAGATGATAATATTTACCATCTTTGAAAATTTCATGCAAAAATATGAAAAAGTTTTAGAAATAACAAGTGCGTTCAGGGAAAAAAACACATTTTCAGATAAATCACTTTGAAGTATTGCCCTTTAAATCTGTTTACAGTAAACATCTGACACGTTTATATTCACAACTTCCTTAATTATGAGAATTTTTTCAAGCAGATTGTCTTAAAATACTCAGAAAAGGTTAATATTTCATATATATATATATTTTTTAAAAAATCGATATTTTTGATGGTCTAACAGTCGTATGACCCCATAAATCTGCCTTGTCGCCCACTCTCGTCCAGTTGCTATTTTCATTATAGGAAGGTTTACATTAATACAGTCTGAATGAAGGAAAAAAAGCTGTTTCTGGTTCATTGAATATTTTTTTAATTATCTTGACGGTATTTCCAAACAATAAATTTAATTTTGTAATATGAATATACAGGGTGTCTCAAAAAGAATCACCCGATTTGAAATGAGTATATTATGAAAAATATTTAACATAGAAACTTAAAATTAATTTTATATTACATGGCTAATCATAAAGTATTTTATACAAACCAAATTAAAGGTGCTCAATATGCTCACCTTTGGATGCACGACATATGTCTATGCGGTAGGCAAATTCGTCCCAAACATTTACGAGCATGTCTGCATACACTGCTTCCACGGCTGTTACGCGTACACAGACAACCCGTGTCTTGGAATTGTTTATATCATCGCCTAATCATCTGAGGGGTAGGAAATTCAATCTAGCACAGTTTTGTCAACTAAAATCACTCTGAACAGTTGTTACGGACTCACACTACGCAAAGCGTAGAACACGAAATGATTTCTGTTGTGCAGTCACCATCTTTACAAGCACTGAAGTGGCGGGCGAAGGAAGAGCGTTAGCGCTACTTGTTGGCAACTGTGTGAAACTAGAGATTTACCTCTCTCTGCCTGCACATTATTCGATCAAAACGGATTAAAAGATGAATAGTTATGATTTTTTAAAATCGGAGGATTCTTTTTGAAACACCCTGTATTTTGATTGTCATAAAATTGCTTTTCTACATGCGAATAAAACATACAGATTTTTTTAAATTTCATTTTTTGTGAGCCTATTTTAAACTATCTGGCAAGTAATCAAGTTTGTTTCTTAGTATATTATGAACGTTTTCTTAAGGGGACAGTAGAACTTCAAACCTAACTTTTGTTGTTTTGAATGGATTTGCTTGAAATTTGAATATGTGATTAGTACTATAGATATGTAAAAGTGGTTAAAATTAAAGATGAAATATTAATAATTTAGGAATTATGAATTATTAATTATATCAAAATTTGGCCTAATAAAAAATGTTACATGAGCATTTCTTTTGCATATAATATGGTAATTTTTTTTACAGGATACCTTATAGAACTAACAATGAAACTTATTGCTTATTTTAAGCATTCATCAAAAATATAAAGAGAAAAAAATAATAATAGAGAAAACACCCTTTTTATTACGCAATATACCTCTAAATCATCTTTTCAAGTACAAAATTTAGAAATTCTGAGCTACGAAGCATAATTTTTTTCAATAAGATTTATTTGATATACAGTTAAGTATATAAAACTTAAATTTCAAAGCAATACGATAATTAGAAATGCACTCGGAGCAGTTTGAATATTCGTATGACATGAAAAATTTTATTTTGAGAAAAACACATTTAAAGTTATTGCTATTAGTAACCATATAATATCTAAATTAAATACAAATGCCTATAACTAGGAAAGTAATCACAGAAATTAAAAATTCTTTTTGCAACACATTCCTACTCGTCCGTGGTTTCACAATTCAAAAAAAATAAAATAAAATTGAATTTTTGGACAAATTTCACAATTTTGAAAGTCCACTGTCCCTTTAACCACCTTGAAGTTCCTTTCGTCCAGTCAATGAATCAATATAATTTAAAATCAGTGGCGTAATGTTTGCAATTTTTTTTTCGCACCATAGTCCAAGTGACACCTTCAGATGGAATTGACAGAAGTATTCTCGTTAATGGCGTGACGTACTCGCTGCTTCAGCTACATTTCCATTGGGGAGATGCTTACTACCATGGCTCTGAGCATACACTTGATGGAGTTCAGTACGCGCTAGAGGTAAGCCAATCTGTTAATGAGAGCTTTACAAATAGTAATTCTAAGTTTGTATATGAAGCTGTGATTTAATTTTTTGCCCTTTTTTTTCAACAGATGCATTTAGTTCATAGAAATGCCGACAATCAGCTTGCTGTCGTGGGAGTTTTCTTCCAGGTAATTTGATTTTTGATCGCATTCTAAACTGGTTATGGCGACAAGGGACCTTCAGATTGACAAAAATATGTAACCAAAACGATTATTCTTTCTTTCAGAAAATGATTCTGTAACTCATCAGCTTTAAATATAAAAAAAGTATGTTGATCCGATCATTATTAACCGAGTTATAAGTATTTTTTTCAAACGTAAACAATGGAAATGTTAGTCAAATTAAATCTTTAAATGCCATTTTCTCAAAACAATATTTCATGTCGTTTCGGAAAGTTCAAAATGTTCCATGAATCATAATTATTCTTGAATTTTCATAAAATTTCATAAAATGATTATTTATATATGTTAGAATAAAACTTAGTAATCAATTCATCATACTATTTTAAAACAACTTAAAACTTTTACAATCAAAAAAAATTTTTTAATAAAATTTTGCATAAAATGACCTACTTTTGTCGATTTCTTTTCTAGTTTTTATAAATATGACTGTAAATAAAATATTGGTACTAACTTTTATTATAACTATATAAATCTAGCTTAAGAGAGAAAATTAGATATCTGAGATAAAATTTAATGCGCATGGAGCATTTTTAAATAGAGTAAATAAAAAACTGATTTTAATTAATATCTTAATTAATTACATTCTGATTTTTTTAAACTTAGAATTTCCATCTCTAAACAACACTGTATAAGCATACAGAATTTCAGAATAATCATAGGAATTGGTTGATATATAAAAAAAAAGTTTTTCATGGTCCATTGTCGCCTTAAAAAGTTAACTGGCATTTCTTCTAATATCACTTCCAAACTGTTATGTATGTGAACTGTTACGTGAAGGATTGGCGTCGAATGTGAAGATACGATGTAAAGAAATGTACAAAGATCACCTCTTTACGGACAACTAGAATATATAGGTAACCCCTAATCTAGGGACAAACAAAAACTCTACGGAATTAACACAATTGCATCAATGTTATTTCATCCCCTGCTCTACGAGTACCCTCTAGTTCAGATAGTTATTCTGTTTTCATAGATGAAAGCACTGGAATATAATTACAAGATAAAAAGAACTTTTTATATACCATGTTTTTAAAATTTCTATTGAATCATATAAACTTGACAATTCTATGTATTAATAAATACTTTTTTAAAATTTTTTTTGATGAATTATCCCTTCAACTTGAAGGGAAATTAAGTTAATTCGAAGTTAACTTGCGATTAACTTTTCGTTCCCGCTCCGGCTAATAGATGGCTGCACCAGTCTACAAAACAAAATTAACTGAAAAAAATTGAAAATTAATTTAATTATGCTTAAAGATAGTTAAAAGTATTAAAAAAATGCATTGTCATCGTGTTCTGAGCTATTCTATAAGTTTCAAATGTCTAACTAGTTCGGAAATTAGTTAAAAATCGATTGCAAGATTTGTAATGGACAAACAAACAAGAAAGCAAGTTAATAAAAACATGGTAAAAAAATACTCAGGGAACACTATTCGTGGAAATCCTGACAATTTTACACGCACTAAATATAGAAAAAAAATGGGATTGTCAATTCGCTCGTGAATCCAAAATATGACCAATGGGAAATTTTAATACTAAGCATTGACGAAAGGCAAGTTAAAAAAATATTGTTGTTGTATCTAATGTCCCCTGGCCGGAAGTAATTCCAGGTCCATCTAACTATCCGGCTGAAGTGTGTGGCTCCGGTTTAAATTAGCACCACAAGAGTCGGAGTCTCATTTACCCATGCGACAACACAATTTTGACCGAGCACCCCCCAGGGGCGACATGTACGGGGATCGTACCCTCTCCCCCCCTCTCTCACCTCATATGGTGCATCCACATATAAACAGAGCGCATACGCAGTAAGCACACCCCCGACTCCTCTTGACACTTTTTGGGGGCTATTAATCACGCTCCAGGAGCGTGACTAATCAACCCTACACGACCGTTCCGTTCACTCTGTTGTTGTCATTCGTGCTTGCGTCTTCCAGACATTCCCCTATTTAGAACCCCCCCCCTATGTTCCCTCGTGTCTCTTTGATGAAATGTGAAAAGACCGCGCTAAGGAGGGATCGTCGGAGAGTCCCCTGCCCCATAAATAACTGTTTTCCCCGCAGAATTCTATGCAGTTCTGCATGTGTGTGGACTCCTTACAAGAGGGAATTTCCGGTATACAAATTTAACGTCCCATATCGGGGCCATGTATGCAATATATGTATGCAATTAATGCCAAATATATATATATATATATATATAAAATAAATATGACGATCAATGTATACAATTGATGTTAAAAAAAAAATATATATATATATATTTATAAAAAAATCTCAAGGGATATTTTTATAGACAAAATAATGTAGAGGAAAATATTCAAATTAAATATAATAGGACATACTAAAGAATATAGTACATTTAATATAATACAGTTTGAGGAACATATTTTTTACTGTATTTTAATATTTTTTTGGATCATGTCCAATCGTCTGCCGCATTAGCAAGAAAAGAAAAATCTTTTTCTGTCTATTTAGTTGTTATGCACGTGACGATAAATTTATTTAAAGTACCAAAAAAGGAAATCACGTGATCAGCATTTAATAAAATTAATTCTAAAAATTAATCTTTAAAAATTCACCAAAAATCAGAAAATGGAGGTAAAGATTCGAAAAAGATTTCACTTTAAAGGAATTTTTATGATCTTTCTCGTGATATAAATTTTATAACCCTCAAATTATTATTTTAAATGGAAACTTAAAAAAAGTTGCAAACCCAGCTTAAAAATTTAATTTAAAAATATCTAAGAAGAATTTTTCAAAAATCTTTCATTGTGCACCCCTACACTATAAGAAGAATCGCCATTCAAAATTTCACCCCTTTAGGTCCAGCGGTTTGATCTGTGCGTTGTATGTCAGTGAGTCAGTGAGTCAGTCAGTTACGGAACTGTTTTATATACATCGATTAGTGTTCCCCAACAGATGGTAGTGTTTCACTCATGCCATTTAAAGCATTATTTTTTGCCAAGGAAAAATTTTTAAAGTAAAGTTTGTCGAACAAAGTTCTGCAAACAAGTAACCATAAGTGGTGTTAGAATGAAATCAATTTATTTCCCTCTCAGGAACAAAGCCAAAATTCTCCAGAGATGCGGAAAATCATCAAAAGATTCCCAAAGATCATGTATAAAGGCACCACTACCGACCTGAAATCCAATCTCAACTTAAGAAAGCTGCTTCCGTCAAATCCGTCCTCTTTCTATCGTTACCCGGGATCTTTAACGACACCGGGTTGCGCTGAGGGTGTCACGTGGTCTGTGCTGTCAAAACCTTTGCCAGTTGGACTAGGTCAGGTAGGTCATATTCTTTCTCACAATTTTTAAACTCTTTTTAAAGGTAGTATAAACAAATGTACATCACACACACACGCACACACACATATATATTGTGACTAGCTGAAAACCCGCACTTCGCTACGGAGTACATTCAAATTAAATACAACGGTCAATGTATGCAATTAATGCCAATATATATATATATATATATATATATGTATATTTACAATAAATACGACGATCAATGTATACAATTGATGTAAGAGAAATACATGTATAAAAAAATCGTAAGGGACATTTTTATAGAGAAAATAATGTAGAAGAAAATATTCAAATTAAATCTAATAGGATATACTAAAGAATATAATACAGTTAATAAAGTACAGTTCGGGGAACATAATATCTTTTACTGTATTTTAATATTTTTTTGGATAATGTCCAATCGTCTGCAGCATTAGCAAGAAAAGAAAAATATTTTTTTTGTCTATTTCGTTCTTATGACGTGACGAAAATTTATATAAAGTACCAGAAAATAAATCACGTAATCAGCATTTAATAAACTAAATTCTAAAAATTAATCTTTAAAAATTCTCCAAAAATCAGAAAATGGAGATAAAGATTCGAAAAAGATTTCATTTTAAAGGATTTTTTAGGATATTTCTCGTGATATAAATTTTATAATCCTCAAATTATTATTATAAATGCAAACTTAAAAAAGTTACTAAAGCAGCTTAAAAATTTTATTTTAAAAAATCTAAGAAGAATTTTTCAAAAATCTGTCTTAGTGCACCCCTACACCATAAGAAGGATCGCCATGCAAAATTTCAGCCCTTTAAGTCCAGCGGTTTGGTCTGTGCATTGTATGTCAGTCAGTTATGGAACTGTTTTATATATATAGACTAGCAATCGTATAGTGGATTTTGAAATGTCTTCGGACGACAATAATTTCTCTGGTATGAAGAACACATTGATTTATTGACGACACACATATATATCTACACTTAATAATAATAATAATAAACACAATTCAGATAAATGACTGACTGGCACACACACAAACACACACACAAATATATATATATATATGTATATGTATATGCATAAGTATATGTACTAATGGTACTTGCGTCTCTACACTTGGTAGGTCTGACCACTCGTCTGATCACTCTTCTTACTTTCCATCAACGGTAGTCGTCATGGTACCTCAGTCTTTAAAGCTTATCAGCATTTCAATATTCCCAAAGAATCAATTCGAATACTACACCTTCATCCATACCTTCAATTTATAGAGAATATGAACTTCTACCCTAACTTTGGGTATGTATATCTTGAAGTGGCACTCTAAATAATTTCATGCAAACACAGTTCATACATAACAACAATGTTTATTCAAATATTTGCAATTGTAAATTTTGCTTTTCAACATCAATCAAGCGCACTACTAGTACGAGATATATCATATTTATGCAAGGGAAATACAATTCAATACATTTTCTGGTACAACTACTCATGCAATGACAATACAACTAGAGATACTCATAAATACTTTCGTCAATACTGCTTCGTAAACTTTGGGCCTAACAAGAACTCGGGTAGGTTTGAAGCAGCCTAGCTATGCCTCGAGCGGCTGCTCGCAAAACTCAACAATTATTAAACTAGACTCTAAGCCTAGCTCCAGCTCGATACTTCGTTTCTTTCACCTCTACTCCTTCCTTTCACTTCCTCAACACTTCGTCGACCCCACCTCCTAGCTCCTTCCTCCCTGTAATTTAGCTGCTCGGTATTTATACCAACCACGTATGCCGCAATTAGCATATCTTAAGCGTCTTCTTTAGATTTATTCACTTAAAAGTTCGATTATTGTGAATCGAATCTTATGTAAACCTCACAACTTCTCTAAATATTCATTGATTAATCCAGCTCATTCGCACTCTGGCGAAACGTCTACTTTAAGAGTAACTCAGCATCATCTTTTTCTTCGAAAAGTTTAGTCAGGTCAGCATCAAAAGTCAACGCAAGTTATAACGGTAAAGCAGCTAGATATTCTCTCTTTATCTCATATCGTCTTTCTTATATATTCTTCTTCTATTTGTGATGTTCCCTCCATCTAGGAACTCCACTGGCCGTCTCTTCCAATTTTACACCACATCTTCTCTTTACCGTTCGCTCGGGGTTCTATTTATGTATTGCTCCCCGTCCACTCCTGGCCACTGGACCCCGTCCAATCCTGGCGTATCATACTCTTACCTTTTCCCAGCTATCGACTTTATAACTCGGGACCATAGGGCGTTCTTCCATGTGGTACCCCTCGTTCAGCCATAAACCTCAGCTCCTCTTTATTTGCTGCAATTTTCCTTTTTTGTATTATTCTCCTTGGGTCCTCATTTCTTCTTATTTCCCTCTTATCTGTCTCAATTAAATTCACTTTTCGGTTCGTGTTTTATAACATGTTCCTCATAGCACCTTTTACGTTATAAATAATGTCACTATCCCGTGACATACATATATATATATATATAACATATAAAACCCCAAAACCCTTTCAAAATTCTAAATTCTTTTTAAATTTCTTTGGGCGTAGAGAGAAAAGAATTGTAAATAACCCAAAAACCATCGTAGGAAATTGACATATCGTCCCTTAAAATCCCCTTAGTTATATAAGTTTTACAAGCCCGGAGATCCAGGCACAGCGAATCACTGCTCGTTGCATAGTCACATGACACGTCGGCTATGAAAAGTTATATAAGAGCCTGTGGTCAAGTAGAGGAGAGCTTTCTACATTTGTCTTTGGCCCGAGAAGATGTGTCGTATGCGTAATAAAATATTTTAACGAAATTTTTCCGTTGCCGTATGCTCCCGGCTCCATTGCACCCGGCTCACAACTTATCTTAATTGTAGCAAGTCCTTAATTCGTCATTCTTCCCGTGGTGGGCCTGTCATGTTACGTATATATATATATATATATATATATATATATATATATATATGTGTGTGTGTGTGTGTGTGTGTGTGTGTGTGTGTGTATATATATATATTATACAGGTAACCCTCCTGTAACACGGTAGATAGGTTCTTAGAAAATGCCGTGTTGTATGAAACCGTGTTATATGAAACCCAGAGCCAGAACTGAAAGGGGGGTTACGTTCCGAAAACTTATTAAAAACAAATTTTTTTTAAAAATTCCATATAAGCAACTTAATTTTTATTAAAAATATAAATGTATGTATAACACAAAACGAAAAGAAACAAAAAATATTATTTTCATTTAATGCAACCTTAATTTAATAAATTTCTTCCTCATAACTGCTCAGTAGCATCAAACGAGAACGTTTTTTCGGTTGAACGATATCACCTTCACTTTCACAACATTTCTCTTCATTTAGATTTTTTGCAACTTCTTATTTGTTTATACATTTTCATGTAAAGCCACTATAGTTCATTATTCATTCCCGTCATTATGTTAATGAAATATAGTTTTTAAAATGTGTTAAACAAAAATCATGTTATATAGTGCTGTAGAAGTACAGTGTTGTACAAAGGTTTTCGCAATTTTTTTAATCGTGTTAGAGCGAAACCGTGTTGTAAGGCATCGCGACTGGTCCATGGATCAGTGGGAGAGAGTTGCCTGGTCAGATGAATCACGGTTTGTCATTCATCACACCGATGGCCGTGTCAAGATACGGCGTCTTCCAGGCGAACTGTTAATCCCTCAATGTACAGTAGGTCATACACAGGCCGGTGGTGGCGGTATTTTGCTTTGGGGGACGTTCTCTTGGGCGTCTCTGGGACCCGTGGTTGTGGTAGAGCAGACCATGATTGCTACAGGGTATCTGAACATCATTGCGGACCAGTTGCACCCTTACATGGCCTCTGTTTTTCCATCTGGAAATGGAATGTTCCAACAGGACAACGCCCCGTGTCACAAGGCTAAAATTGTGTTGGAGTGGTTCCAGGAACATGATGCTGAATTCCAGTTAATGTCCTGACCGCCTAAGTCACCGGATCTCAATCCGATAGAACACATTTGGGATGTCATGGGACGGCAGCTCAGAGTTCAAAGACTACCAATTCGCAATATCTCGGATTTGCGTGACCGTTGCTTAAACATCTGGTACAATCTGTCTCCGGCTATCTACCAAGGACTTGTGGCATCCATGCCAAGGCGGGTTGAAGCTGTGTTTCGCGCCAAAGGTGGGCCAACTCGTTATTGACAGGTGGTCATAATGTTTTGGCTCGTGAGTGTATATATATACATATATATATACATATATATATACATATATATATATATAATATGTGCGTGTGTACAAATTTATGGTATTATTTATATTTAAATAAATATAAGTTCAATATATTGGGAAATGTAGGACTTAAATTAATTAAAGAAAACATTTTCTATCATACATCATCATAACGTTTTCATTCGATCATTTTCTTTTTTATTGCAGATGTCAGAATTCCGTAGATTATATTCTTCTAAGAAATCTGAAGCTTCTCCGAGTTGCACACTTTCGAACAATTTTCGTCCTATTCAGCCACTGAATGACCGCACAGTGCTCCTTTCCCAGTAAACTGCAATGAGAACGAGAAATATTAAATGATGTAAATAAAGTTGTAATACACTGTGCCTGTGTTCTATGTTTTGTAAAATACACTTCCCATTTACGTTTTCCATGGTACGTTTTCCAGTGTCATTGTCCAATCACGAAAGCAAAGTTTGAGGTTGGAAAAGAAAATTTTAACTTAACTATAAAATACATTTTAGGCATGAGAGTTTTAGAGAAAGGGCTCTTACCAAGACAAAAATATAAAGGTTGTTTTAAATTGTAATTAGCGAAAGTAAGATAGAACACCCAAGATATAATAAAGTACCATTTAAAAACGGTATAACTGCCGGTCAACTATGTGTAAATTAGCCCTGACATTCCAATGCTGTATGTGCATAGAAGGCTGACATTTAAAAAGAATTCCTACATCAATACAAAATAAATACATTCCTGTGAAATTAAAACGCAACGTCCGTTTTAGCTGCTTACACTACCATTTTGGAAGAAGTACCAAAAAAATGGAAGATTTTATTTTCTGGGTGGACCACGAGGAACAGGTAAGACATTTCTCATCAAGTTGTTACTTGTTGAAATTCGAGAAAATTTCAAAGTAGCTATTCCTGAGGCATCTTCGGGTATTGCTGCAACTTTGCTCACGGAAGAACAGAACATTCATCTTTCAAGTTACCGCTTAATCCGGCCCGAGTTGAAACTTCCATCTGCAGTATACCGAAACGAAGAGAAAAAGCCCAGGTTCTACAGGAATGTCAATTCATTGTATTGGATGAATGTACCATGTCACACAAGAATGCTTTGCAGGCCCTCAATCAAACACTTCAATTTTTAAAGGACAATGATTTACTCAAGGGTGAAGTCACCATTGTATTGTCTGGAGATTTCCGACAAACATAGCCTGTCATTCCAAAAGGAACAATGGCGGATGAAATTAATACATGCCTTAAATCATCATATATTGGGATGCATGTTTGCACTTTGTGACTAACTACAAATATAAGAGTTCATCTTCATGGCAACACGTTAGCCTGTCAGCTTGCTGACCATTGGTTAAATATTGACAATGGATTAACACCACTTCATCTTGTAACTGAATGGTTTTCAGCCCCCAATCAAACACTTCATTTTTTTAAGAGGCAATGGCTGAATCTACATAAATTCTTAGGAGTTTAATATGGAGAGAAAATGAGTTTAATATGGAGAGGATGTTTCAGCATTTAGGGCCACAATGATGAAAGGCTGAATCTACCTAAATTCTGAGGAGTTTAATATGGAGAGAAAAAGAGTTTTATATGAAGAGGATGTTTATAGGAGTTTAATATGGAGAGAAGTTGAATGGTTTGCAGCCATTGAAGAGGCAATGCTGGAGTCATTTCATAGTTCTATTTGAAAATTCTGCTAAACATATAATTTCAGGTTTTTGTGCTCAAATGATGAAAAGCTGAATTTAGATGAATTCTGAGGAGTTTATTATAAATTTATATATTTTTATATTGGGTTTTCATATTACAGATGTGTATAACATTTCGCATGCTCTTTTTTCTATGTCATTTATACTGCGTTTAGTTTTTTAATGGATTTTGGTAAACAAACATTTTTTCAGTACCTTCTATTATGTATAGTTTGTTCTCAATGCAAAAAGACAATTTAGCATTTTGCCCTTTCAGCTTTTAGTGGTACAATGAGGAAAGGCTGAATATACCTAAATTCTCGGGAGTTTATTATGGAGAGAAAAGGTGTGTGATTTGTGGAGGATATTTATAGGAGTTTAATGTGAAGAGAAGTTGAATGGTTTGCAGCCATCAATCAAACACTTCATTTTTTTTATCAGGCAATGTTGGAGTCATTTCATGGTTCTATTGAAAAATTCTGCTAAACCTGTAATTTAAGCTTTCTTTGCTCCGGTGATAAAAGGCTAAATCTAGATGAATTCTGAGGAGTTTATTATAAATTTATATATTTTTTATAACGGGTCTTTTTATAACGGGTCTGTAATCAAGTATATAACATTTCACATTCAGTTTTCTTCTATGTTATTTATAATATGTTTAGCTTTAAAATTGGTTTTTGGTAAGCAAACATTCTTAAAATCCCAGGCAACGCCGGTTACTTCAGCTAGATTTTATATAGAATTCTCTGAGCTTTTTCTACCCTTTGTTTTTGAAGTTCCCTTTCACATTACTAGATCATGAAGGTTAGTTTGTTTTTTTGGGGGGAAAAGTTTAAAATTCTTCTCTTACTGCCAATAGATGGCGTGAACCGTTCACGTCGCTCCTTAAATTTTTCTCCTCGCTATCGAAAGATAAAATTTTCCTGGAAAAGGTCTCTCCGAAAATTTCTCTTCTCGGAATTCCCGCTGCTTTTCTCCTGGGGTGATTCATACCCCAAGCTCAGCTTACCTTCTGGAGGCGTTGGGGGGTAGGGGGTTGGGACAAAATTCCTTCGCTTAGAGCAGTGGTTGTCAACCCTCTCGTGATCGAGAGTACATCGAAGTTTTCTGAGTGTATGGCGGGTATAAAAAATGGTTTTTGTATCACTGATGATGATTATTTTCATAATAAAAATATTTCACATTCAACAGTACGTTAACAACCTCCTAATATTATTACAATGATTATGTTTTGAAAAATAGTAAGGAAAAGAATAAACATAAATAGTCTTTTGATTATTTTATTTTATAAGTTGGTACATGGAAATAAAAAGTAGTATACAGTCAAACCCCATTATAGCAAACCTGGTATATAACGAGCTCCCGGATATAACGAACAAAAATTTTGGTCCCGCCGTTTTCCTATTGTATTTAATGCTAATTTATCCTTTTATAGCGAACCTCCGAAATCTTAAGAATCGGCTATAATGAACATTTTTTCAGTCGATAACTGAATTTTTTTTAAAATTTAAACTTTTTAAGAATGTTGAAGATTCAACGACTGTAATTAGGTTCGACTGTAATTGGGTTTATTACTTACAAATACTTTATTTAAAATTTAAGGAGAAATTTGACCCTGAACTGAATTAGCTATTTTTTCGTAATTGGGTGTATAAAATGATATTCCTGTTCCGAAGCAATCACCCAGATGTTCACCAAAAAGTTGAGATTTGCGTTTTGATTTTATAATATTCATTGCTCAAAATAAGGCTTCGCACAGAAGAAGGGATAAAACCACTTTACTCCAAAAACCTCGTTATGAGAAAAGCGAATTTGAAAATTGGAGAAACGTGGTTTTTCTATGGAACGCCGAAACTTCATCGCTATTGTAAACGGCTTTAAAGGGGTTCTGCCCCAGATATGAATGCATGTGGTGTTAGTACTCGCTAAATGCTACAATATGGCACGGCTAACGCATTTTCGGAAAAATGGCTGTAAAATCGTTTTACCCCTGGAACCTTCAGATATGTTGAAACAAACTAACATTTGATTTTATAGGAAGCAGTTTTAAGATTAGGAAATCTTTTACGGTCAACGAAATTCCAAAAAAAGTTTCCATCAGACGTATTAGCTTTGAGAAGAATATTGTTTTGCAGATCCAAAATTTCCAATTCTATTTCTTCTACTTTTGCTTGGACAAGACTCGAAATCGATGAAACTGTTTCGAGATGTGCTGAAATATGTAAAAGAAAATTCAAAATAAAGTCGAGCACATTCCACCACCTCCGTGGGCACAGGGTTGTGAACATAGGCGAAGCGTGCTTCTAACTTTTTGGGAGGGGGCACGAACTGAATTCAGTCAGGGCCCTCCTCCGCGCATTGACTGCCGAGCGGCCCTTAAAATATGAAATATTATGATTTTTTTAAATTGAAGAACAATAGAATTGATGTTTGAGTAGTATTCAAAAGTTTTACAATGAGAAAAATAAATATAATATAAATAAAATATGAAAAAATAGCATCAAATTTTTGTTATGGATCATATCATTATTAAAAACTATGTTAAGGTTAAAGACATAATCAGAATCTTCAGTTTCACAGTTTGAAAAGGCTGAAAAAAACCAACTTTCTTAAAAGTTTTCTACAGTTTGCCAATTTAATTGAACTTCTATTAACGTTTTACTTTATTTCAAGTTAAGTTGGGGGGCACGTCCCACCCCCCGACGCTACGCCTATGGTTGTGAACCACTGGCTTAAAGATTTGCTTATTTTTCAAAAGGTACTCGAGAGCTGATTTCACTGTTCTAATTTCTGGTGGAGACGCAGAAACCTTCTAGAAATCAAAAATAATCGTACAGATAACAACATAAACCTCACTAATCAGTTTGGTCTGTCCCGTACATGATTATTCGCGAATTTTCTGTCTATAATTAAATAACAAATTTAAGTGTTGATGGTTTATAATTATTGATTAAATAGCATTAATAATTAATTAATTAATAATAGCATCATTATTTGCTAGCTATTCGCTTGGCTATCAAACAGCGAGTTTTGATGACTCCTGTAAAAGCTGTTACGATTTTTTATAAATATATATTTTTTTTACATCAATTGTATACATTGATCGTCATATTTATTATAAATATTTGTAGAAACATACCTGATGTTTTAACATCACAAAAAGACAGAAATTATTATTGAAACTTAATAAGTGTTGTTCAATACTCTTCACTTCTATACTCTTCGCTTTATGTATACACACAATAAATCATATTAAAGCTAAAAAAACTAAATAAAACAAGAATTCAAAATAAGAATTCGAATTAGGTCGGAAGGAACTATGTTGAATTATTTAGCGTTCTCCTTAAATTTCAAGTAAGTGATATTAAAGTAATAGTGCGTTTTATGCATAAACATTTTCACCCCTCCACAAAGAAAAAAAAAAAGTCTGTGATTTTCTTCTAAATTAGATTTCCCGATTTTATAAACCACTAAAAATGGTTGTACTCCTTTCCTTTATGTTTTAAAGCTCAATTATTTCGTTACTTTATGTATGCGATTTGGAAATAAGTTGTGAAAAGTTGAAGGATGTTGCCTCGGGGAGGTCGATTCTCGAAATGAGGGGTCGGGGATAATGAGTGGTTTTTGTATCACCTCAAGGAGATTTATAGAGCATTTGCTAAAGCGTCTCAAGGGCTATTTTTTAAACCCTAGGCCGCCAAAAATACCGTATAGTCCTACGTCATCTCCGTAGACATCAGAGCTCTTTACGGTCTTTGATTTTAATAATGGAGGATATTCGCGTATGGCTGTACCTCAGAGGTCCTTGACAGACAAGAAAGACGTAGAATAGTTCCGTAAAGCTCCTTTTTATCCGATTGGTAGCGGAAAAACCGTAAATTCCATATCATAAATTCACCGCTTTCACGGAAAATTCAGAGACTGTGCTAAAGGCTTTATTTTCCGTAAATAGATGTGTGTGCATAGGTCGCTGGGCCTATAAAAATATTACAGAGCACTTAGAAATGCGTCTGTAGGACCATTTTTTTACTTCCGGGGCACCGACAAAACGCCTCGAGGCAATTATAGAAGAAAGACAGACGTGATATTGTTCCGATACCTTCTTTTTTTAGAGGTCGGTAGCGGGAAAACGGTAATTTCGATTCTATGACGTCACCGCTCCCACGGAAAATCCAGTGTCTCCGCCGAAGTGTGCATTTTCGGGATATACTTAAATCTGCATAGGTCTCTTGGCTTCAGAGTTATTTACACACTTCTTTAAAATGCATCGGAAGCGCTGTTTTTTACCGCTAGGGTGCCGGAATTAGAATATATCTGTGCCTCAGGGGCAACTGATAAGCAGACGTAGAATCGTTCCGATATCTCTTTTTTATCCGATCGGTAGCGGAAGAAAAAATAAATTCATTAAATTCTATGAATCGTACGGCGTCACCGCTGTAAAGGAGAGAAAAGTCGAGTACGTTTGGGCCTCAACGGCATCATAGAAGTAAGAGAGACGTGATACTGCCCCGATACTTCCGATTTTTAGAGATCAATCAGTATCAGAAAAACGGTAATTTCGATTCTACGGAAAATTTAAAAAACTGCGCAAATGTTTATTGTCGGTATATACTTTTGTATGCGAGGGTCCCTGGACCAAAAAGAGATGTGCAGAGCATTTAGAAACGTGTCTCAAGAGCTATTTTTTCCGCTACAGCGTCGACAATACCATACACAGTCGAACCCCGTTATAAAGAACAAGGGACCAAATATTTTGTTTGCTTTATCCGGTGGTGTGCTATATCCGAACCGTTAAAAAAATGCTAGAATTCACAAAATGTATAACTCATTAGTTTCAATGTGTATTCAATAATGATGTATTAAAAAATGACAAAATCTATTAAAAATGATCATTAAAGAATCAAATCGACTAAAATCGATTAAATTAAACTGACATAAAATTAATTTAATTACGTACAATAGGCAAACGGCGGGACCAAAATTATCGTTCGTTATATCCGTGAGTTCGTTGTATACCGGGTTTGCTATATAACGATTTTCGACTGTAGTCGTACGGCGTCCGCAGACTTAGCGGATGCGTCGGATAACCGCAGTCTCCGCCAAAATGTGTGTATTTTCGATATATACTAGTTAATGACCCTTGATGTGCATAGGTGTTTTGGCTTCAAAGAGATTTACAGAGCACTTCCAAATACGTCAGGAGTGTTTTCATTTTTTTATTACCTCTCGGAACCGGAATATCAAAAACACAGACAATGGGAGTATATTTGGACCTCAAGGGTATATCATAGAAGCAAGCGAGACTCTATATTGGGCGCATATCTCCTATTTTTATAAATGAAAAACGGTAATTTCGATTGCATGATATCTACACTCTATGGAAAATACAATGTCTCCTCCAAAGTGTGTATTTTCGGGATACACTTGGATGTGCATAGTTATTTTGGCTTCAAAGAGATTTACAGAGCACTTCAAATGCGTTGGAAGGGCTATTTTATACCGCCCGGGCGCCAGCAAAACTATATACTCGTACGGCGACGCGGCTGACATTGGGGGCGCATTGTAGCCCCATGCGTTCCGGGAGAAAATTCGAGTATGCTCGGGCCTCGTAGCATTGTAAAATGAAGCATTTGGAGGGTCCCAAGCGCAATGTAGTTTTGAGGACGTCGTGTTCTAAATACTACCAATAAATATTATTTATTACTTGAGATATTTTCTCACGGCCAAAATTACATTTTGTTGGTCATTAATTGGTAAAATCTTGTACTACGCCGCTTGTCTTTCGACGAACGGCAAACTGCCTGAATAAAGATGGTATCTACGCTCGAGGTTCGCAAAATGTATCTCTTTTTAAAGCTGCTAACTTTCGGAGACCCCTGACAATTTGAGGACCTAAGCGCACTTTTCTTGCACCAATACGATGATCCGCCACTGTAACACTGTTATCATTTGACTCAACGGAAATAATCGACTGTACGACAACAACTATACTAAAGATTAGCCTTCTACGATACGTAATTTGGTGTGTAGAGTCTACACACCAAACTCTCACGGCCTACGTCGTGACACTACGTACGTCTACACAGCAACATTTCATAGACGGCTAATTTTTAGTATTGTGTTACCACATATTGCTAGAATGCGTTGACATTCAAACTTGAAAATTAGTAATTTAGACTCGAACGAGTTTTTTTCCAGCTCTCCTATGAAACTTACTTTTCCGAATTAAAGTGTCTTCTCATGGGTTGCATCACATTTACATTAATGGATGTCTATCGAAACAAAATTTAATAGATAGTTTTATCGATGCCTTCGGTAACGACCTCTTAACCAAATTCCCCGGAGAAAATATCGACCCATGCTTTTTCTATTCAAATCCAACCGGAAATAGCAATTCTTTTTTCCTCTACTGCCAGAACGCAGCAGACAAAGCTCGAAAGAGACCACGAGTGTCTTTGTTTCCCCCGGAACCTACCTACAAAGACATTCCTCTCAATTGATAAGGGACACCTGTTTGATCCTCTTATAGCGACAATGTGAGTGGGCTGAACGGGATTTGGTACTCGAAATATAAATATCGAGTTAATATCTATAACTGTTCAAAATCTGTTTAACTATAGGAAGAAATTGTTTTCGAAAATCTCTGCAAGCTTTTTTTTTAAAAGATAATTTTGAATATTAGATTAACATTAAATTTGATTTGCAAAGAATACTGATGATGGGACAAATAAGACCTTGGAAATAAGAGAAAGAGAAAGAACGAGTTCCACTTTTCAAAGCAGGGGAATAAAAGCATACCCTACACCCGAAAATAAGTATGGTCCACTAGAACAGGGATGGCGAACCTATGGGACATGTGCCAAAATTGGCACGTACGGAAAATTTGCTAGCACCATAAACATTTGAATAAACTGAAACTCTAACAAGGGTATCCAGACTTTCTAACGCCTTCCCAAGGGTGTAGCAAACATTAAAAAAAGCCGGGAATTCCTTTTAACTTTGGATTCCGTTCCTCAATAACGGTCCTGCGGAGAGAAAAAAATTGTCTTGCGTCTCGAGTTATAATTTTGGCACCACGCCAAACCCAATAGCAAGAAACAGTCAAACAAAAAAGTACCAAATAGCGTAAAAAAATAAGTAAGCAATGAAAAGTAATCCTACATTAATAACTTTCTGTTGTTTCGGTAGAAGAGACTATCTGAAATATTTTAGTATATTATTGCATTCTTTATCAAACAAAATTCTTCTCATAAAATAGAAAAATGTTATTTTAAAAACCTCATTTTTTATCTACGTATCGGAAGAAATTTGCATGCAATTTTTAAAATATTATGTAGGTATTAATTAAGAAAAAGATTCCAGATAATTTCTGCAAACCGGATAATTCGCCCTCGAATAATAGAGAGCATATACAAACTGAGAATATATACTACACTGTATAGAGTAAGTGTCCCAAATATCGCCCCTGTGCCTAATATCGCCTACTCTTGTTTCCAAAGTATGATTCGCGCTGTGTATGAGAAAATGCAGTAACTTCTTAGTTCTTGGTTTGTACTAACAGCGGCGATAGCGACAACGCTCTTATCACGGACAACAGAAACTATATGGCGTCTGAAGTTGTTTTGGCTGTTGTCTTCGTAACTTTTGGCTCCAAAAAATCCAGTGAATAACCAGATATGTGCATCCCAATTCTAATTTTGCTTATACCATTTAGAAGTGCATTTAACAGAGAATCCAGAGGTGCTATTATTTTTGAAATTAAAAACTGCGTTTTAAACTTTGTTCTTAGCATAACTGTGTTGACGGTGTTGTGTTCCTAATATCGCCAAGTTGATGCTAATATAGCCTACCAGGCGATGTTTGGAACAGTTACTTTAATTAAAAATAAGTATTGAATTCTTGTTTCCTTTTTAATTTTAGTTATTTTATTACAATTTCCGTTCTTTTTAAATTGGAGTCCTCTTGTCTAAGGTGCCAAAGGGAATTAAAAGCAGACAGACGTGGAGTACGTCTTGTATGCAGGCCGCAATGGGAACGTTTGAAGGCTTCCAAACAGTTTGGCATTCCAAGATCTACGATTCGTGAGTACATTAAAAAAGAAGTCAATGAGAAAAATGATGGAATTGCGGAGGTTAGAATAGTGATGAGAAAGAAACTTGGGAGAAAACCTGTACTAAAGGATGGTTTATAAAAAGAGCAAGTTAACTACTGCAAGGAAATGGAATCCAATTAGTTTGGCTTGAGTCGAAACGATGTTAAGCGGGTGGCCTACCAACTTGGTTTGAGAAACAATCTTAACCACCCCTTCTCTGAAAAACAAACTAAGCTGGTCGAAAGTGACTGAATTCGTTTTTGAAAAGGAACGCTTCCCAGTTGACAATCAAAACTCCACAGTCTTTGTCAAGAGCCAGAATACCAGGGTTCACTGAAGAAAACGCGAAATTCTTCTTTACAATTCTAAAAACAGAACTTGAGAAAATTAAGTTCCACCCTACCAGAACTTTTAATGTTGAGGAAATGTGCATTACAGCTGTCCAAAGTAAAAATATACTGGTGATTTGCTCGAAAGGGAAATCAGCTGTATACAAAATGACATCGGCAGAGAAGGGGAAGATGTGGTCAGGAGTGTCTCATGTGTACCTCCTGCTTTCAGTGGAACCACAAATATTGTGATTCAGCCAATGGAGAGCGCATGAAATATATGTGTTCCTTCTGTTTGAATGATTAAGTGGCCAAAATAGGTTTAAATTATTGGTATTACTTCTGTTTAACTTTTTCCACAATAGATTTTCTGTTTTTTGTACTGTGTTTTTATTTGAGTTTTTCTTTTCTTTCCCCCTCCCCCCACTTATGCAACTTCAGCAATCTTGCTCAGAAGGACTTTGCTAGCAAAGTCTTCTAACAGGTGCTCCTAATTTCGCCTGGTAGGCGGTAATAGGAACAGAGGTAGGCGATATTATGAACCGCTCTGGGATTCACTAGTAATTTAAATTTTTCGAATTTAGCTACATAACTTAAACTGGCACTAGTTTTGGAGCTCGTTGATCTCAGCATACCAAAGGGAATAGTTCTTAGGGATGTTCTTTAAGTTTCCAGCCTAATCACAAACTAAAAAGTGGATGAAATGTCGAAAAAAAGTTAGGGTAGGCGATATTTGGGGCACTTACCTTATACAAATATACATGACCACTTCATCGTGAGAGCAACAACTGGGTGAAACAACGCTACAGTACGGAAGTACCAATTCCTTTGCTGGGATTCGAAACTAGGCCTAGGTTGCTGCTTGCGTCGCTAAGAACATCACGACATATGGGGTTATATATTCGCTTCTAAGGTTAGGAAAAAGAGGTAATGTCTCGTCGCTGCGGCATATATGTAAAGGGGAATTTTGTATTAGGCAAAACTATTTTACTCCTATAAATATGGCATTACAGCGATGATGAGGCAGATCAACCTTAAATATTGTCATTTAAAGAACTCTTTAAGGAAGCTGTGTACTAATCGTTTTGGATTCTCTTCCCTCAATGTGGACCTATAGAGAAAATGTGTCTACTATTTACGGCTACACAAATGCTGATAATCAAATAAAAATGGTACATCTTGTATTTTCAGATGGCCTGAACTTTAAAGCACATTGACACAGTATTCATTCTTACAACTTCGTAACCCAAAGGAATTGTTGAGTGTTTAAAACACACTATTCCAAATTTTTCCCCCGATTAATTTGCATTTTGAGATATGTGCATTTTTTTTAAACGAAAAATGTCTGAATGTGTACAATTTCTTTTTCTATTACAATATTTAAAAAAAAGTACAAAGTTTTAAAAAAAAATCTTTAAATACAAGTCTGCAATTCAGGACACATATTCTCCATAAGTTAACATTGAGCAGAGCGAATCCAATAAAGTTAGTACACAGCAGGCTTAAGCATTTTTTATAAAAAATGTATGGTGATTGCATTGATCATTAAAAACAAAATTTTGAATTATATCTCTCATAACTTTATTAATTCTAAGAAAAGAATTATGAAAGTTACATCGCAGTTAAAAAATTATTTACAACTTTTAAGAGAAAAGATAAATACAACTGATACAATAATGGGTATCCACACATATATATACAGTCACACAGACAAAGATGTAAAGACACAAATGACGACTAAGTGGGGATAAAAGTTTGTTCCCATACATTATAAGAAAACTTGTTCACTGGCTAAGCTATCGGCTAATAGTTGGACAAAAGAACTAGTTGTAAGATAAAATATCAATCCAAAAGTTATTGAAATGAGGCGAGCAGGAAATTATTTCTTGAAAATAGCTAATAATTCTAGAGTCAAACATAATCCCTGAAAAGAAAAAAAAATCATTTAAAAGAAAGCGTAAATATTCATATATCTGTAGCTAACTAATGTTAGTTAATTAAAATAATACTGAATATCATATAAGAAAACATAAGAATTTTTCATTACAAAATTAGTAAATAAGGGAGTCCGAACAATTCTAAGTGATGACTCCTCTTAAAAGGTTGGATTTGTATTTATACACAATACTGACGTTGCACGCTCGGATCATTTGAAAATCGAATGAATATTAATTACATCAATTTTTAAAACATTCTTTTAACTTA
Source organism: Dolomedes plantarius (assembly GCA_907164885.2). Taxonomy (NCBI): domain Eukaryota; kingdom Metazoa; phylum Arthropoda; class Arachnida; order Araneae; family Dolomedidae; genus Dolomedes; species Dolomedes plantarius. Next base: position 39,487,896 of record OU015503.1, on the reverse strand, counting down.
TTTATTTTAGTGTGTACGTGAAGGTGATTCTCCATAAAAAAATGAATAGAACAAGCGTTATATACTGTTGAATTCGGTTGACGGGGGGGGGGGGGTCAGAACTCTATGGAAACCCTGCCTCCATTCCTATAGAGATCAAACTAAATGATTTAGTTGAACCAACTGTTTGAGATTTATTTTTGTTAAATAAAAATAAAAGATTTAAATACTTATGACTATCTAGCTATTTGCTCAACCCTTTAAGATTTCAAAGGGCCGCTTTTTAAAAAGTTTAATGGACTGTTGATTACAAACATTCGTTTTCGTAGGGTTTAAAAAATGATATGATCAAACTTAGTTTGTTTAACACCCCAAAAGCAGGAAAGGGAATCAGGTCTAGGTCCAATGCGAGCAGTGAAGTCGGAAGAAACCTATATGTAACAACCAGGTCATGACTCTCAGGGAGAAAAATTTAATAATCCCACATTGCATCTGAAAAAAAAAACTTTAAAAATATTTTTTAATCAAAAAATTATGTAAAAAATATAAATAGGATAACGCACATACCATTTTCTAAGGTTACATGAAGTTAATTGAAGGTTATTGTATTTAACATCGTTAAACTTAATCCTTTCTTTCACTCACCTCAGAATTAATTTTCTTAAGATCTTTTTGTTTCTTTGATGCGTGCTTGGTATTGTCTACAGAGTTGCCCAAATCGTGTCCTTCGAGACAGTCTGATATGTTGCGACAAAATCAAAATATAGAAACTGAATTTAGGATCATGGAATCTAAGAAGCAACAGTTTTATCCTAATTAAGACTGATGTGTACTTACCCTACTGGATTCGCTCACCTCATTGTTAACCAATGGAGAAAATATGTCTACTATTTACAGCTACGCAAATGATCATCTATATATATAAAACAGTTCCGTAACTGACTGACTCACTACTGACATATAACGCACAGACCAAACCGCTGAACCTAAAGGGATGAAATTTTGCATGGCCATTCTTCTTATAGTGTAGGGGTGCACTGAGAAAGATTTTTGAAAAATTCTTCTTAGGTTTTTTTAAATTAAATGTTTAAGCTGTTTTTGTAACTTTTTTTTTAAGTTTGCATTTAAAATAATAATTTGAGGACTATAAAATTTATATCATGAAAAAGATCTTAAAAATGCCTTTAAAATGAAATCTTTTTCGAACATTTACCTCCATTTTCTGATTTTTGGTGAACTATGAAATTCTTATTTTTAGAATTTATGCTTATTAAATGCTGATCACGTGATTTCTTTTTCTGGTACTTTAAATTAATTTATCGTCACGTTCATAGCAACGAAATAGACAAAATAATATTTTTTCCTTGCGAATTCGGCAGACGATTGGAAATTATCCAAAAAAATATTAAAATACAGTAAATGATATGTTCCTCAAACTGTACTATATTAACTGTACTATATTCTTTAGTATGTTTTATTAGATTTAATTTGAATCTTTTCTTCTACATTATTTTGTCTACAAAAATATCCCTTCCGATATTTTTATAAATATATTTTTTCGTTTTTTTCACATCAATTGCATACATTGATCGTTGTATTTATTATAAACTAGCCGGGCTTCGCCTAGCTATGCTCAAGCCATCCGTCCACCAGATGAAGTTTGAAAAATTTCACACATGATTAAAAATTTCAGTGATGTGAAAAGACAGAGTTTAAAGCAGCCGAAGCTGCAATTATGTGGGACCCAGGTCCTCCGCCTAAACTGCAAATTGCTTTTAGAAATAACACCCGTCATTTTCTTCATTGGCGTTGTGTTGTTTATTTCCATACTTTATTTATATAGATGAACCACAGCCCAATTCCTTTAAAATGGAACAAAATGAGTAACTCCAGTTAACAATGGAATCCACTATTGCTACAGGGTCATTAAAATGTGAGAACACAGAGTTTAAAGCATCCAAAACTGCAATTATGTGTGACCCAGGTCCTCCGCCTAAACTACAAATTGCTTTTGGTAATAACACCAGTCATTTTCTTCAGTGGCGTTGTGTTGTTTGTTGAGTTGAGTGAGTCAGTGAGTTAGTTGCATGCATTCATGCATTAGTTAGTAACATGTATTAGTTAGTAATTAATAATTATTTGTATTATTATTAGCCTCAGCGTATCAGGGCGTAATTTTTATGCTACAGCATCCATTATAAAATTAAACGATTTGAAGACAAAATTTCAATTATGTCGGACAACTGACTGAAGTGGTGTCATCTTTGGCTATTATTTGATCTGTAATATCTGTCTCATATGGCATATGTTTCTAAACGCCATTCCCATATGAACCACAGCCTAATTCCTTTAAAATGGAACAAAATGAGTAACTCCAGTTAATCATGTAATACACCACTTCAGTCAGTTGTCACAAAACAACTGTCTCTGTCCACAGGTTGCAGTAGCCTCCTCTACATGATTTCTTCATTCGGAAAAAGCTGAAAAGTAATTAAACAAAATCAATTTAAAAACTAAATACAGTATAAATATCGTAGAAAAAATAACAGTATAAATAACACAGTATGAATAAAAAGTACAGGCTGTGCCCAGATACGCTCAGTCCAATAATACAAAAAATTATTTTAAATCGTAGTAAGCAATGAAAAGCATTTTACACACTTCAATAAAAGCAAAATAAAACATGATGGTAAAATAGAAAGGAAAGTTAAAATAGAAGTAAGAAGTTAAATTCTAAAAATGAAAATGAGGTATAAATCAGTTATGGGTTCTAATTTATTAATCATTTATCAGGACATGAAAAAATTAACCTTACCTCCATTAATTTCAACACTTCTTGACCTGTGGCTTGTCCAGTCATGTGAAATATAATTCTTGACTTTAAATCTTGTTAACCTAAACTGATTACCCCTAAATTACTTTATTATTTTAAAATTTAAGGGCTCCACGCACCATAAATGCAAGATTCTGTAGGGAAAAAATGAAAATATATGTAGAAGGCACTGACAAACGAAAAAATTAATAGAAATCTGCAATTAAGGGTTCCCGCATCATTCTGTAGCAATAAATATCTCCATAATAAAAATATCCATAACTGAAATCCTCCTCTTATTTGTGTCTTTCAAAAGTCTAAGATGGCCTCTGGATAAACAACATTAAATGTTTTCCCATTCGGAGTCAAGAATGTATACATTTTCTTTTTTGCCAAACCTGGAACAACCTACATACAACTGGCCATGGGAGAAACATGGATTTAGAAGATTACAACTTGTAGAGTTTGGCCTTGTCCCTTGTTGATGGTCATCGCAAAACTGAGGCGTACAGGGAACTGAAGACGTTTAAAATTAAACGGATGGTCAGATGGGATTATCGGGATTTTTGGAATTAATACTTCTTGTCCCGCACCTTGTCCAGTCATGATGGTGGCTTGAATAACATTTGTCATTAAATTCTTCACAGAAAGTCTTGTCCCATTGCACAGTATAGGTGGATTAAGATTTCTTAGACGCATTATAGGTGCACCAATTTTCGGCTCCAGAAAGTTTGAAGGAACTCTAGATAACTCCAATGAGTTTAAAAACTCAGTTCGGTAGTTGACTGCTTGATCTTTATCACACACAGTGTCTACCGATTTGTAAACATGAAAAATTGTAAATTTGAACCGCAAAAAATATTTAAAATCGTAGAAAGCAATGAAAAACAGGGGAGCACATCTATTTTATTGGATGTTGAGGTCATAAACACGATAAATAATGACAAACCCGCACAAAAACATTTAAACAAAAAACTTAATTTAGGTAAACTAATAAACTTTATAAAGTTAATACTAATTATTAAATTTTAAACTAAAATTTAATGAAAAAGTTAATTAAGGAATTTTAAAAGTGTATTTCTAATAGTTAATATCGGTTAATTACTTATCAATTTACATTAAGATTAATAAAAAGCTTTAAAACAATTTCTTTCGGCAGTAATGCACAAAAACATTTTGCAAACTGTACCACTAAAAGCTGTAAAGTAAAAATGTCAAATTGTGGAATAATTCTTTATCAAAATCAATTTAAAAACTAAACACAGTATAAATAACATAGAAAAAAAAGTATGTGAAATTTTATACGCATGAATAAAAAGAAAACCCAATATAAAAAATATAAATTTATAATTAAAGTCTTCAGAATTCACCATGAACTCTGATCTGAAGTAATGGAAATTCACATCTTTTAATCATGATTAAGCATGCAGCATCAACAGTTAAGCATGCCTTCACCGGCATGCTTAACTGTTCCTACTAAGTTCTTGGGATTAAGTTCCTCATTTTTTTCTTCTCCATACAATTATACGCCCATCAGCACCAAAAATATTCATCGGCAAATAAGACATTATTCCAATAGGTTTGGGGCTTATTTATCATTGATAGTGCGAAGGGAGGCCTAAACTTTCTGTTTTTCTCACTCACAAAAAATTTTCTATGGGCTGAACGCCCATGTAATCCAGCTGTTCTGGGAACTCGTCAAAAAATTTCAGGTGAAATTAAGTAGAAAATGTTTCATTGAATTCTGCAGAAACTTTTACAGCACTCAAACGTGAATTTTTCACAAATTTTCTAATTATAAATCTCTGATCGCGTTTTGTTAACTCTGCCGGACGGCCTTTTCTTACCTTGTTTTCGATCCAATTTTCTTCTTTAAAGCGTTTTTTCACATACTGCACAGTAGAATGGGATAAATTAAGTAATTTAGCAATATTCCGAAATAATTTACCACTACTATGATGAAAAATAAACAATTTTCGAATGCTGTTTGTTGTTTCTTTACGACTACGAGCCATTTTTAAATAATAAATAGAATATTACGGAGTAGGCAAGCAAAAATTAAAGCCAAACGATATTTTAAATGCCACCACAATTCAAAATTAAAAATAAAGCGCCAGAAGATAATTTTAATTATATATTTATCCGAAAATATTTCAGTGTACGATGACTTTTGTGAGATAAAGTTTTTGTTACTTTTTGATTACTGGTTTCTTAAAAATAAAGATTTACTATGTTTTCAAAATATTTCATGTAGTTTTGTTAAGAATAGATTTTAGATCTCATTATTAAATACCCATTCTGAAATATTAATTTTAATTAATGGATAAACCTTTATTTATTGAAATTCGTAAGTGTACGAACACTTTTGGGAGCCACTGTATATATATATATATATATATATATATATATATATATATATATATATATATATATATATATATATATATATATATATATATATATATATATATATATATGTATATATATATATATATGTATATATATATATATATATATATATATATATATATATATATATATATATATATATATATATATATATTTATATATATGTTTATATATACATATATATATATACATATATTATATTTTTATTTTGAAATTTTTTTAATAAAACATTTCAGGCATTCACAAAGGTAAAGTCTACTGCGAAAAGTAGCCATTAACGAAGTTTTTTTGCCAAAAACAGCGATAATGATCACTGACTGTCTTCCGTGTCACATATTCCTTTCTGGTAACCATTTTCTTTGAAGTTCGCTTGAAAAATCGCTCATTCGGGTTTCGCGCGAATCGCCTAGGTGACCTCTATTAAGTCGTAAAACTGTCAGCTGGGAACGTAATTGATGAGCGCTCGCCTCAACTAGCTCGGTAATGTGTGAGCCCGCCGTGTATAATTCTTCGTGTTAGACCGTGTATAATTCTAGGTACTGGAAGGGTAAATGTCAATCAATCACATACAATGCAACCATCACAATACATACAATGACCGTTATCTTTTTTGCTTCTAAAAATGAGTATCTTTGTACGTACTGGAAGGGTACATGTCAATCCATCACATACAATGCAACCATCACGCTCACAGAATACAGTACAAATGTAATACATTGCTAACATGATTTAACACCAAAAATAAAGTAAATGAAATGCTGAAATTCAAGAAAAGAAATATTTTCCGAATGAACTCTGTTCTGAAGTAATGGAAATTCACATCTTTTAATCATTATTTTTTTAGAATCAGCGTTATAGTGAATTTAGCAATGATTATAATTTTTTTGGCTGAGCTCCCATTACTAATAGTTAATACCAGTTAATTACTTATCAATTTACATTAAGATTCATAAAAAAACTTACTAAAAGCGACCATGAAAATCATTAAATCAACAGGGCGAAATTCAAGAAAATAAATATTTAGGCAGCATTAATCGAACACCCAAATCGAATCACTTGACACTCAGAATCACAGTTTGCTTGGATTTAAATTTTTTTTTCACTTTTAATTGGCAAAAAATCTCCAAAAAATCAGTACATCTTCAAATCATCTATTTATGATAAAAAAGTTTGAATTAAAAGAAAAAGAAATTATAGGAAAGCAATAAGAAATTAGACACGGTGACACATTTAATTTCAGTGATTCATTTGTTAGTGAGAATCACGCTGTGAATCACCCTTTGTTTACATCGTCAAAGAGCGATGACGCTTAATTTGAATCCTAATATCTCTAAAAATATTGAATAAACAGAATAAGTGTACACAGAAAAAATTATCAGTTTTCGGAGCTCTTTCCAAATATGTAACATTTATGTACTTTCATGAGAAAAAAAATCACCGATTCCTGTATTCGTCGGCCATTTTTTTTGGATGAGTCCGCCCGGTCGCGTTACGGGGTCACGTGATCTCGACAAACCCTTCTGTTTCTTTATTAATATAGATATATTTAAACATATTTTTGGCATTAATTGCATAGATTGACCGTTGTATTTAATTTTAATTTACTCCGTAGCGAAGTACGGGTTTTCAGCTAGTAATCCAATAAACATGGTACAATTTTGTAGCCTGGACTTTTCTGCACATTGCAGAAGGATTCATTTTACAAATTTCGTCCACCAAATGAAATTAGGAGCACACTAGACCAGATCCCCCCCCCCCCCGAATGATTGCAATTTAAAAATATTTTTTGCATTTTTTCTTAACGAAAAATTCTACATAGCGTAAAATTTCTTTTCCTATTACAGAGTACAATTTTAAAAAAATCTTCTAATTTAAGTCGGCAGTTCTGGGATACTTTCCCCCATAAGTTGACATTGAGGTCAGCGAACCTAATAGGGTTAGTACACAGCAGCCTTAAAGGGCACAGCAAAGTGGCTCTTAAAATAAATGAAAAATTCATCAAATGTTTATAACCCGAATGGGATAGAACATTAAATTGAATTATTTCAAAATAAATATCCTAGTCAGAGCCCTGTGGAAATTATCTCGAATACTTCATAATAAGGGGTAAATGCAGCTTTCATCTAACGGTTTATTTACTCTAATGCTGAGTCGGTTGTTTGGGAGAAATGTGCCTTAAAACATGGCTCCAGTGAGACAAAGCAATAAGCATATTAAACAGGGCGATATTTAATACTGTGGTAACAGCATTTTCTTTTGCCTCGAGTGCGACGTAGCTGGAAAAAAATTTCTATGGACTGCATTTATTTTTGCCTTTAAAAAATTATTGTAGCTTATGAGCTGGTGACGCTTAATTTACGAAATAACAGCAGTGCATTTTTCAAGGAACCAAATTTTCCCCTTCTGTCATTGAAAGTTTTGCATGTTTTTTTTAATCTTTTAAACGATTTGAATAGCCAAGAGCTTAATTGGTAATACTCCGTCCAATATTTTAAAAATTATCATTTTGTTATATTCTTCGTTAATCCTTAACTTCTCTGAACATTGCAATGATTTATACCATTCCAAGGACTAAATCAATTTGAAGTGGCGATCAAAAATCTCTCTCTCTCTCTCTCTCTCTCTCTCTCTCTCTATATATATATATATATATATATATATATATATATATATATATATATATATATATATATATATATATATATATATATATATATATATATATATATATATATATGTGTGTGTGTATTTGTATTTATTTATTTATTTATAAACAGGAGGATTTTTTTAAAACTGACATTACTCAGATCAATCTGTGGCGCGATCTATCAGCCGGAATTCTACCAAAATTGATAGAGGGACTAAGGGCGACATTGGAAAAAGTTTCCGTGAAAGAAAAAAAATAGTTCCAAAAGTCGCCTATACGGGAAGATATGGCGCTCTTGTTGTCGACGCATCCGAGAATTTGCATAAAAGGCACATAAAACATCAAAATACAAATTCACGACCATGTAGTCGACAACAGCGCCAGCATTTAGCTATACGTGCGGCTATAAAGTGCGGAATAAAGTGAGGCTATAAAGTGCGGAATCTGTTGTGCCTTCGCTTTACAGATGAACGGGTCCTAAGTAGCTTCTTTTTCCACTTACATGGCCACCACGCTCCCCGGACCTAACCCTTGTGACATTTTTCTGTGGGGTTATTTAAAGTCTAAGGAGTATCTTGGTGAAATCTCGAACTTGGCGGCCCTAAACGACAACATATCCCGGACTTTGATGAACATTCCTGGTGACATGTTTCGCTCAGCCGTTGAGAACGTAGTGTTCAGGATGCAATGCGTCGGCCACCAGGAATGTGGTCACATTGAAGGAGGGAGAAGTGAATTTGCTGCATAAAGTGGTGTTGCAGGGACATTTCTTTGTTATTCATTTGTCTGCTTACAACTTTTTCGATATTCATCACTCATCTTTATAGCCCGAAATAAAGTTACTAGCTCTGCTGTCGAGTACATAGTCGTGATCTTCTATTGGGATGTTTACTTGCCTTTTATGTAAATTCTCAGGTGCGCCGACAACAAGAGCTCCATATTTTCCTCTATCGGCGACTTTCAAACTATTTTTTTTACGGAAAAATCATTCCCATGTCGTCCTTAGTCCCTCTATCAATTTTGGTGGAATTTTGGCTGATAGATCGCACTACAGATGTCTCTGAGTACTGTCAGTTTTAAAAAAATCACCCTGTATATATATATTTACTGTGGAAACAGTGGTTCCTAGAGCATTCCCCTATACCCATCTCAAATTTTGTGAGCTACTTTAGCATGAAAGTGCCATATAGGCGAAACATTGTCCCTCTATGAGAGGACGACACAACAACACCCATGCTTTAGACGGAATTCGAACCCGAGTCCCCGCTGAGTTATCTCGCGTACGGCACCACGCGCCGTAATGTAGGTGACAGAACTAATAATTTAAGTGAACTTAGATATAAAATTGAACGCCAAAATATACCACCTAAAAGCGATCAGATTGCTGAGTCATTACTGTAGCTTAATTACTTAAATTTATTGTTAAATAGAACAACTTCAAAAGCTAATTGGTTGGATCATGACGAACAGCTAGAGATCTATGCCTACCATGGGATTCGATTTTCTTCCGAATGGGTTCCAAAGGGTAGCACGGCAGCCCAGTCCATGAGCCACTGCTGAAGAGTTATTGTCAGCAACCCAGGAGTCACAGAATCGGTAGAATCGAAAGTAATCTCCCTCCCCCCTCCCACATACACACACCCCCGGAAATGGAAATGTAAAATTTTTTCCTCAGCAACGGGAAAAGCTGTACTTAAAAGCGATCCTAATAGCATTACTGCCAAACTTTCTTTTGTTTATACTTTATTAAAGTTAAGGAGTACCTCTGTTTAATTAACTGCAGGATTTGAACATTTTTTTCTTGCATTTTCGTAAGCTGTGAAAACATAACCACTCGTTAGCACCTTGTTTAGTTCAGAATTTATACCTGAAAAATTGAATAAATTGCAAAGTACCTAAATTGAAAAATAAAACCTGAGGAATTCTTGCAAAATAAATGATTGAACGAAATATATATATATATATATATATATATATATATATATATATATATATTTAATCACTACTTTTATTTGTGACTCAGTGGGTTATTTGCATCATTAGCAATTTAAAACTTTTCATTCTAAAAGCACTTTTAATACGAGAGCACAGCAATTGTGATAATTATGTTAAAATCATAGGAACGAAACAGAAAAATTTAACACTAGAACCGCGGAGCGGGTCAATTTGACCCAAAACGATACTTACTTTATCACCACGCGAAAAATATCGATTGAAAAAAAATTCCTTTTATTTATTTCCTTTAATTTACCAAATTTAAAAATTCGTAACATAAATAATTTTCCGATTATTAACACTTATACCTAGAACCGCGGAGCGGGTCTATTTGACCCGTAAGAAATGCTAATGCACAAATAACGAAAAACAGGTGCATTTTCTCGAACTGTTACTGTAAAATACTTCTACCCCACCCTAGAATTCTTTAAATGGACTATACCAGAAGGGGGTATAGTGAAGGTTTTTCATTCAAGGTTATTATATTAGGTTTGAAGCACGAACTACGTTCGAATGCAGTAAAAAATTACTGCGAATATTTAGACTTTTGAAGTTGCTTTTATTCTGTAATTAGTATATGTATAAAAACTATGTCACGACGCCGTAATCTTGCTGTTCAGGAAGCTTTAGAATATTTAAACAATTATCTGAAAACGATTCAGAAGGTTCGAAAAAAGGTTTCTCAAAATGCGATTTTGAGGAGTGAGGGTGAATACCTGCCTGCTAATGAAAAAAAATTGGATTCGGATGAAGAAAATGAAAGTGAAGATGACTCTGGCAATGCTCTAGCAATCGCTGGTCCTTCTTATCGCAATACTGACGATAATTTATCTGATAAAAAATAAAAATCAAACATTCGAAGAAAAGATACACACACGCAAAGAAATTCGATAAACAAATCGACAATAACATTCAAAGTTGGAAATAATGAAGATGACAAAGCTGGGATAATTTGGAATGTCGCTCAATTAGGAACAAACGATAGAGGAAGAAAATCAAAGTGTAATATCTTGAAAGAAGTTTGGGGACGCAACACCACATGCTAAACGCAATGTTATCGAAAACAGTCCTTCAAGTGCTTGGAGACTTTTTATAGATGAATGGATATTGAAACACATAAAGAAATGTACTTAAGATGAAGGTCACCGGCAGATTCATGAAGGAGAATGGAATATAACATTAGAAGAAATAGATGCTTTAATATAAATTTTATATCCACATGGTATATATTGTACAAAATGACTTGAACTGGATAGCTTGTGGTCAAAGGACTGAGGACCACCATTTTTCCAAAATACAATGTCAAGAGACCAATTTCGTGAAATAATGGTATTTTTACGCTTCAACGTAAAATCAACAAGATCAAAGCGTCTAGAGACAGACAAATTTGCCCTTATTTCGGATGTCTGGAATCGTTTTATCTAAAATTGCAAGACTAACTATACACCAGGTCCTAATATAACTTCATATGAACAGTTATTTCCTACAAAAGCTAGGTGTAGGTTTATCCAATACATGCCAAACAAACCAGATAAGTGTGGAATCAAGTTCTGGTTGGCTGCAGATATTGACTGAAAATATCTGATAAATGGATTCCCGTATCAGGGAAAATATAACCAAAGTCCATCCTATGTTTCTATATCTCAACATGTATTGCTGATGAGAACAAAGGTAGAAATGTCACTACGAACAACTTTTTCACACACTGAAGCTTGCAGAGGCATTGAAATCCAAAAACACCAGCCTTGTAGGAACTGTAAAACGCTCAAGAAGAGAAATACTAGTTTCTGTAAAAATGTTAAAATCCACATTGTATTCGACTACGGTACTAACCGATAAAGACATGAGTCTAACTGTTTTTCGAGGTAAAAAAGATAAAAACGTTTTGTTGCTAAGTAGTATCCATCCAAACGTAGAAATTGCAGATAACCCAAAAAAAAAACCTACCTGATACAATCGCTTTCTACAACGCAACTAAATTCGGTGTGGACGTGATTGAACAAATGGCAAGGAAATATACAGTCAAGTTTGCTTCATGTAGGTGGCCGGTGCAGGTTTTTTGAAATATTTTGGACCTGTTACAATCAATGTCTGGGTTTTATATAAAGCTGTAACTGGAAAATCTACTAGTAGACGGAAATTCATTAAGACTTGGTTGGAGAATTGCGAGAAAAGTTTGTTCTCTTCCGACATAAAAAGGCGGCAAAAAGAGCTTGTGAAGCAACCAATGAAAACGACGGACAACCACAAATTAAGCGTAAACGAGTCCGATGCCATATTTCGAAATATGAAAATAAAACTCTAGACATCTGTTCAAAATGTAAAGCACCCATCTGTGGAAAATGTACCAAACTTATTACTCAGTTTTGTACAAAATGCATACAGAAAATTGGATTTTAAAATCTGGAAAACTAAGTAATGATAAAATTTTTACTAACTAAAACAAAATTTCATTTTTAATTTTTTTAAATTATTTCTAAACATATTGAAAAGAGATACTCTGTTTTTCCGTTAAAATTAGGAAATTTATGTTATATTTTGTTAAAGAGCCATGTTATTATACTCAAGGACATAAAATTTAAAATAATGCGATTTTGTAAAACTTAAGTTAATTTCTCTTGATATATATATAAATCATTTAATGTAAATTCTGAGAAATATTGATTATTATTTAAAAATAAAATGTTTTAGTTAAATAAATTAAGCGCTTGTGCAGATTTTATAACTTTACAATCTAGGGTCAAAATGACCCGCTCCGCGGTTCTAGGTATATCGAAAGTCCCGCGGTTCTAGTGTTAAATGAATTTTTAAAAAGAATCGCTACAATTTTGAATATCCAGTGAGAGGAATTAAACGAGTTCATAAGCATTGTTGAATTTGACGTTATTACATTGTTGTATCTGTCTTTGTCGTATAGTTGTGTAAGGTATACACAAGATTCGATTCACAAGAATCGAACTTTTGAGTGAATTAAAGAATCTGCTTTAGATATGCTAATTTCGGCATACGCGCTTAGTATAAATACCACGCAGCGTCATTAAGAAGAAAGAAGAGGTTGTTAAGGTTGAAAAGGTGTTATCCTGCGCTAGTGCTTAGCGGGCCAGAAGTTTACATGGCAGTACTGCTGGTTTGACTTACTGTTCGTGAGTATAAAAATATATTGATCTTGAAAGCTGTGTTTATACAGTCCGTACAAGTAGTACGCATGCTTATTGCTGTAAAAGCCAATTATATGTGCAACGAATTGAATAAACATTGTTTCATGTATAAACTGTTTTTGCTTCAAATTCAAATAGAGTGCCACTTCAAATTATATACACCCAAGTCTGGGTAGAAGTGAGTAGTAGATTCTCTATACTGGCGCCCGAAATTATATATACCCTGGTAGTTAGCGTTACATTTGTAACGAACAACATAATTGAAATTAAAAACTGTGTACTGTGTACTTATATTGATAAAATTGTTGCAAGTACTTATATACTATTTAAAAAATGAGTGTTGTAGAACAAAATCCTGCTGGAAATTTTCCTCGGGTAATTATGGTTCAGTATTCTTCATCCGAATCCAAATTGCGCCATTCGAAGCCACATTCAATGGCGGCACCTCAAGCCAATTCCTAAAGAAAATTGAGCATTACTTTCAGCAACAATGCACCCCAGAGGGGGATAAACTTAAAATTGCTCTAGCCGCTTTAAGAGGTAGTGCATTTCAGTGGTACACATGCATGCAAAGCAGTAATCTGATTTTTGACTATTTGTCATTCAAGCAACAGTTTCTTAGTGTTTTTCCAAAGACCTTTAATCAAAGTGAAATTGAAGCGGAAATTTATTCGCTAAGGCAACGTGAAGGTCAGTCTGCGTTAGATTTTGCTACGGAAAAGATTTCCAAGTGTGAGGAATATTTAGAAGGGGTAACGGAAGCGGTAATCTTAAAAATAGTTATCCAACGTTTGAAGCCAAGTGTTCAAGATTTTTTAGATAATCAAACAATTACAAGCAAGGTTACCCTCCTTCAAGCTTTAGCTAAATATGACAATAGGCATTTCTTCGCTACCCCTCACCGTCATTCAGGTACGAGAAGTTTTATACAGCCGCGCCAAAATTTTTCGCGAGTTTCAAACCAGCAGCGTAAGCAGTACCGCAGGCAAAATAATAGAAGCGCACGGCGTTATAATGAAATTAGTGCTCTTAAAGTAAATAATATGGAAGCACCTTACTTGCACTGGCAAGTTGATTCACATGATATGGTTCAACCTGTTGAAACTGTGTGGTCAAATGTATTATTTTGTCCGAGCAGTAATCATTATTTTGAGAATAGTGAAAGTCAGGGTATTTTTGTGGCTTATAAAGAAAGTGAGTCTAGCTGGAATAATGCGGTAATTCCAGTACAAATTTCTGAAAATAGTGCCGATACTAATGCTAGTGGTTTAGAAAATAAATCATCGGACACTTCTATTAATGCTATACCTGATATTATTGATGCTATACCTGATATTTTAGATGATATTCACACATCTGTTAATGAAGGAAATTTAGTAGATGACGAAGTATGCGTTACGGAAGTTAGTGAATACTTATTAGTTGACGACAATAAAAATTCTTTAAACGATAGTAGGAACTCGCTAGGTAATGATGATATTATTTCAAGTTTCCATCCGAATGAGGATGCTGTAGGCCAGGTTGATAATATGGTTTTAAATAAAGTACATGAAAACCATACTGAGAGTCAGGATGAAAAGTTGACACAGAGTTATACTGTAAGTAGTTTAGCTGATGCTTCGGAAGTTATAGACGCAGGCTGCATTAAAACGCACCAGTACGAAAAGCTTAATCTTCCTAGAACTGAAGCAGTGTTAAAGAATTTAAATGATAACGATTCTGATATCGCAAGTTTCAAAGAGACTTTTTCCTCAAAAGAGGATAAAACTAAAGTTAAGGGGGATAAAAAACGTGAAAAAGCGCCTTCATGTTCCAGCATTAAAACTGCTAATACTGAAGTAATTAAGGCGGTAAACAAGAAGTCGCATAAGCACCAATACGAAAAGCAAAGTCAGGTTGTTGAAAAAATAGAATCTGCATTAAAATTTAATACCGATACAAGCAAAAGTACGAAGAAAAGTAAAGTGTGCACTACAAAAACTCCATCAAAGGAGGAATGCGTCGCTGATAAGGTACACAAGGTTATCAAAAAGAAGAATGACAATTTTAAAGTTCCTTTGCATAAGTACAGGAAGCGCAAGATTTCTGCCGACCAGCAAGGTTGGCCTCCTCCCAAGAGACCTCCTGTCCATCGTCAAGCCGGACCAGCGCCTCAGGACCTACGACCTGCTGCACGAAGGATGACCACACGGTCAACGAATACCTTTACTAGGACTGCGACCATCAAGAGAGGTTCCACGGATTGGACAGACTGGTGCAAGGAAGTTGCTGCATTCATGAGGAACAAGTCTTGTATCAACTTTCTTATTCTAACTCCCACCCTTTAATAAAACCGAACCAAATTGGTTTGAAATTCCCCAGTGTATATACTGTGTAAACATTTTGAGGGGAAGGAGTGAGCCACTGAAAAAAAACGGCATACTGTTGTTTTATAAATTTTTGAAGGGGACATGTAGTGACTAGGAAAAAAATACATACTGCACAATATACCAATTAACCACTAATGTACTAACTTCACAAAAAAATAACACATGTACATTATAAATTGGGGGAGAGCAGATACAAACAGTCAAGAAATGTCATGCTGTGCAATTGTGCAGACAATTTTAACTAAAATAAGTTTTTTAGGGCGCAGTTGGCCAGCCCAGTATCCGCAACTCTGCAAATCCACTGTTTGATGGTGTCACCTGGACCCTTCGGGGTTAGTTTTGTAAAATGGTAGTGGCGTTTTTCCTCCACACAACGTGTGGAAGGTTTTTTGGCTTTGCCACCCATTATGTAAAAAGTCAGACCAGCACGCGTTTTCAATTAGTTAACTGAAGCCGTTCAGACCTCAGTTACCTAATTTTTTTTTTCGAGGGAGGCCAGTGTAAGGTATACACAAGATTCGATTCACAAGAATCGAACTTTTGAGTGAATTAAAGAAGCTGCTTTAGATATGCTAATTTCGGCATACGCGCTTAGTATAAATACCACGCAGCGTCATTAAGAAGAAAGAAAAGGTTGTTAAGGTTGAAAAGGTGTTATCCTGCGCTAGTGCTTAGCGGGCCAGAAGTTTACATGGCAGTACTGCTGGTTTGACTTACTGTTCGTGAGTATAAAAAATATATTGATCTTGAAAGCTGTGTTTATACAGTCCGTACAAGTAGTACGCATGCTTATTGCTGTAAAAGCCAATTATATGTGCAACGAATTGAATAAACATTGTTTCATGTATAAACTGTTTTTGCTTCAAATTCAAATAGAGTGCCACTTTAAATTATATACACCCAAGTCTGGGTAGAAGTGAGTAGTAGATTCTCTATAGTTGTTAAAATGCATTGTTGAAAACCATTGTTAGGAAACAAAGAAATTGAAAATATTAGCTGAAACATATTCAATTAGAAAAATTTACGCCGATATTTTGAAATTTTCAATTTCTGGGAATGCATGATTTATTAACTATTACGAATTAGAGATGTTAAAATAAAAGTGAGCAAATTATGAAAAACACGTTTCGAATTTTCTTATTTAGGTTTTTATAAGTCTGTGATTTACTGAAACACAATCGAAAAACGTTCTAATAAAATACACTTGTAAGTTCATGGCCTAAGACAGTAATTCCCATACGGCGTGCGGGGAATATATCATTTATTAACTGTATCGAATTACAGATGATAAAATAAAATTGGGTAAATTATGAAAAAGACTTTACGAATTTTCACATTTAGTTTTTTTAACTCTGTGATTCACTAGAAGGCAATCAAAACACGGGTTGTGAACTGCTCTTCAAAGTACTTTGTCTAAGACCGTGAGTCCCATCTTCTGTTTGTTAGGAATACGGGATTTTTTTAATTGTTATTATTATAGATGCTAAAATAAAATTGAGCAAGTTAATAAAATCACTTTTCGCATTTTCTTATTTAGGATTTATAAGTCTGCGATTCCCTGAAATGCAATCAAAACACGTGCTCATAAACCGCACTTTTAGCTTCTTTGTCTAAGACAATGATTCCCATCGGGTCTGCTAGGAATACGTGATTTCTCATCTCTTACGAATGAGACATGCTAAAATAAATTTGAGCAAATTAAGAAAAACACTTTTCAAATTTTCTTACTTAGTTTTTATAAGTCTGTGATTCACTTAAATGCAATCAAAACACGTGCTTATAAAGTACATTTGTAAGTTTATGGCCAAAGACAGTGATTCCCATGTGTTGTACCGTGAGATATTTTTCGGGGGTAAGCGAAAAGAAAATTAGTAGACACTCTGAAGATAATTATTAAGTTCATATCAAATATTTGTTCTATAAACAGCCATCGCAAGTCTCACTTTAATGAAATTAAACTGTTCTCAGTTATTTCCAATGTATTCCTCTATTGTAACACTATGCCGAATCATATGGCTATATATGAAACTGTATTAATATATCCTATTCTAGTGTTTGTAACATATCTTTCAATAACTAAATAAAACCAGCATTGGAGTATGTATTTATTTGTACTTAAATTTGCTCCTGATATAAATATCTTTTTGACATAATATTTAAATGAAAACTAAGATTTTTACGAAGATGCCCCGAATTACTAATCTCATTCCAAAATTTCCGAAAACGTAGAAAAAGTTTTGGAATTTCTGAACTAGTGAATGTAAGACCTTTATTGCACTTTTGAAGCAATATGTATCCTTTCAATCATTAAATTTTCGTTAAACTAAAAAATTAAAATATATAGAAATGAAATATTTGAAAATTAACCTGGAATTTTTAGAAAATTTCCAGTAGAATTTTTTTTAAATTCTTGAATGACAAAAAGATCAGATGGATCGTTGCGAGATTTCACATCATATAAAGCAAATGTCCAAAGTGTATAAAAATATTAGTAGTTCATGTAGAGTTGTATAGAATATTTACAATAAGCTAATTAAATTAAACTCTGCCAGCTTTGGAACATTTCGACTATTTTAAGAATGAACGAACTTTGGGGTACATGTTTACTTTGATTAACAATGAAAAAATGTCTTTCTTACATCCTGCACTTGTTTTTGGGCAAATATCGTGTGACGAAATCATTATATTTGAATGTATTTATATTAAAAATATATACATAAAAATAATTGAAAATATGTAATTATTGAAAATTTAAACCATATTTTTTAATTAATTAATTCAATTTGATTCAAATTTACTTCTTGAGAGATCCGATATTTAGTTAGTTCTACGTGCAGACTTACCCTGCATTTTCGAATATGTTCGTTTAAACACCTGCCACTATCTCGCACATGCCTTTTATTTATGAGAGAATGGAGAAATAAAGCCTTACATACATAATTATCGATAAGTTAAGCGGCTGCTGAGACCATAACCGTCGTAATTATTTCACGTATATACATAGCATAGATTGCATCCGGGTTTCAGAATTTCTAGGATATTTACCGTTAAAGGGGGTGCTACTTTCGAAATTTGTTGTGTGTCGACTATCACAAAGAAAGCAAAGTCTAAAGCTCTGTGGCTTATTTAATCATTACTTATGGATTATATTCTCTGAATAAATTTTATTAGAAGTAAATATGAAATATATTTACGAAATAAAATGTTAGTGCATTATCTGAAATTTTCAAATGTATACTGATACACTGCAGGCAGACTTACAACAAAACTAATAAAGTTTCAATAATAATGTTCTCATTTTTGTGATGTAATTACATTTGGTATCATTATACAACTAATTAAAACTTCAAACACCAAAATATATTTTTTACATGAGAATCGGATTTTAAAAAGATGAAAAAGCATACTAAAGTTGCAATTAAAATGCTATAGATTCTTAGTAAAATCATTTTTAAGAAAGAATTAGGTGCAAATGTTTGGTAGCATCATTACACACTTACCCAGAAAATTTGAAAGCAATATCCACATTAGTTTCTTTTAAACAGTATGAAATTCATTATTACAAGAAAAAGGCTTTTAAAGTTTCCTCACTGGTAATGTTTACATCGAAACTACATATTTCACGTCATACTTTTGAGTGTTCTAATTGGAACATTTTGACGCGGCTTACTTTAAATGATTCAGAAATGTTCAAATATTGTAAAAATTAAACAAATAAAAAGAATTTGATTTTTTAAAGATTTAAGGGTTGACTCCTCTAAAAGGTTGGACATGGTATTCATACACAATGCTAACGTGGCACGCTCTGAACCTTTGAAATTCAAATGGATATTAATTATATTGCATATTTTAAAATTCTTTTTACTTATTTATTTTTGTTTGAATGTGAAGGTAATTCCCCTACAAAAGGAATAGACGAAACATTATATACAGTTGACAAGGGAATAATATTTTAGAACATACATCGGACTGGGGGGCTAGTAAGATTTCTATGGAAACCCTGCCTCCATATCCCATACAGATGAGACTAAATGTCTAAGCTGAATGTACTGCTGTAGATTTATTTTTCAATTAAAAATGAATGATTAAATACTTATGACTAACAAGCTGTTTGCTTTTAAAGCTTTGAAAGGGCCGTTTTTTAAATAGTTTAATGAACTGTTGATTCCAAACATTTGTTTTCGTACGGTTTAAAAATGATATGTTCAAATTTTGATGGTTTAACGACCCGAAGACCAGGAAAGTGAATCAGGTCTACGTCCAAAGTGAGCATCAAAGTCAGAATAAAATTATATGTAATAACCAGGTTGGGACTCCCAGCGAGATAAAAGTAATAAACCTATATCACATTAAAAAAATATTAATAATATTTTTTTCATTTAAAATGATTTAAAAAATACAACGAGGATAAAGCACATCCCATTTTCTAAGATTAAATTAAGTTAAATGAAAGTTATTTCATTAAAAATCGTCAAACTTAATCTATTACATCATTCACCTCCAAATTAATTTTGAGATCTTTTTGTATTGTCTACAGAGATTCCCAAATTGTGTTCCACGAGACAGTCTGATATGCTGCGTCAAAAACTAGTATAGAAATAGAATTTAAGATCAGGGAATCTAAGAAGCAGCAGTATTATTGACATTAAGTTTGCTGTGTACTAACCCTATTGGATTAGCTCACCTCAATGTTAACATATAGAGGAAAATTGTCTACTATTTGCAGCTACATAATTGTTCATAATCAAATAAATATGCTATTTTCATGTGTCCTAAACTTTTCTGCACCTTGCAGCAGAATTCATTTTAACATTTCTTCCACCAAAGGAATTGAGAAGTGCTTAAAACGCAATAATCCAGATTTTTCCTCGAATACTTTAAAAAAATGTATTAAATGTATCATTTACTTTTCTATTACGGAGTACAATAAAAAAAATCTTTCAATCCAATTTGGCAATCCTTTGACAAATTTTCTGCATAGGTTAACAGTGATTAAATGCTAACAAACACCCAAAGCATAAGTTTTCAGAGGAAAGGTGAACCAAGTCCAGCTTTCACACTTATTCTGTGGTGGCATAATTACAGCTGTATTCCGTATGACTAAATAGTATAATTGACACATTACTGAACAGTTTAATGTACACATTACTGAACAGTTTAAAAGACACATTGCTGAGCAGTTAAAATGACACACTACTGACATTACAATACTGAAGTAGAAAAAACAAAAGTCAATGGTTACTATTTAAAATTTTTCAACATCGAGATCACCTACCATACAACTGACTTTCATATAATTGGTTCACTTTAACTCTGAGCCATACAAATATGATACCGCATAAAGTACTAAGAATACTTTAAAAAAAAAGAAAAAAAAAAACTCGACTCAAATACCAAAAGGCGGCTTATTCAAAATTCTACTAGTCGACCATCCATCTAACCCCACTAGAGCAGCATCAAATTGAAAATAAATTCAACAAAACTGTTTTAAATAACTTACCTGGTCATTTTACATAACCCAAATTGACCTCCACTAAGGTATCTCGCACTGATGAAACAAGCAACAAAATACGAATGAATAAGATAAAGAAAGGAAAACAAATTCAAATACTAAACGAATTTATTGTAACAGATAAATTATACAATGCTATCATACACTTTAATAAGTCAGCTGGACAATAAATCATTTTTATATCATTAGTAGAAGCACCATTACTTTGACACGTTCATAAATGAACATACATTTTTTGCAGTATACAGAATAATTCAAGATAAAATTAAGATTAAAATTAAGAACCTGATTAGTTGTTATACATAATGAAAGAAACCGATAAATTCTTTTTCAAAGTTTTGCTGAAAATAATTTATGAAGACACCATATTTAAAATATTGACTATCACACAACGTTTAAAGGAGTTCTTTTACATCAGAAAATCAAAAAGAAATAATAATCTGTCGAACAGTTTAAAATATGTGTGAATAATTTCGAACACAAAAGCTAATTATCCTGTTTTAAAAATCTATTGTGATTATAACCTCTTACAGGATTCAAGAGAAACAGTTGTCTGGGCTTAAGAAAATAATGTCTTCAAGTCTCTAATATCAAACATTTCATGGTCAAGTATATTTGGGTAGGGCGATAACATATTTCTGTTTTGAATTTTTAATCATTAATTAAGGTATAATTTATAACAGGAAAAGAAATTTTTCCTTTTGCACAAGTATGCAAACAAAGTATTGCTTAAGGTTTTTAAAATAAAAATATGACCATTACAGAAAATTCGATTACAAATGAATATTTTGAAAGTTAATTACACAGCGTATTCTTCCCATATTATAATACACAAATTTTACGGAAGAAAGGAAAATCATAGTTAGTCCTGAATAAAACAAGAAACAAATAGACCATATCAATAAGCAAAAATTTCATAGAATTATACAAAAATCCAATTTGCAATAAAATTTGATTTGGTAAAAGTTTCCAGATTAAATAATATCGAAAGAATTAACTTTTTCGTAGGTACTTGCTTGTCACTATTAAAGTCAAATTTATACGAACTGATAAACACTTTTTTGCAATTTCACAAATAATTTGACTAGCATAAAAACTTTTAGACTAACTTAATAACAGATGACGCCTCTCCCCAAAGTATTTCATTTTTTAATGGCAAAAGGGAAAACTTTTAAAGCATTTATTAATTTATTTTATAAATATCTTAAAAGAAACACATAATATAGATCATAAATATACATACAAAAACATAACACAGTAAACCTCTTAATTAAGCTGGTAACCTCAAATATATTTCTTTGACATTCGATTTAAGATATTAAAAACCATAAGACAAATAAAAATCGCAGGACAATAAAACAAAATGAAAATAATAGGTACGAATGAAATAAAAAATAAATTTTTTAAAAATGATTCTATTTTACAATGTCAAGAATTACCCTATGTATGCAAGTAACAAGGTAGCAAGAAATATTGTTGTAATAATTATTTGAATAAATAGCACATCCTCCAGTATACATTAAATTTAAGAAATTACTATTGAGGTCAGACATACGTAATAACACCTTTTATTTATATCTGATATTTTGTTTGATTGGCATAATATTCATAATCTTAAATACAAAGCAAGAGAAGTATTTTTTGATGTTATTCTCTATGCACAAAATAGAGGATCTGTTAGAGGTGCACCAAAACCACTACCAAGAAGACATTCTAAATTTAAATTCAAAATTAAACTGTACTGGTTATTTTTTAAAAAGTTTTTAAGATGGTTCTATTAAATTGAATGAAAAGAAACACTCCAACATAAAAAAGTAATCTAATAGTGAATTATAATTCACTATAGAACTTTCGAAGCTCTTAAACATGACATATCCAGTAGCACTTTCAATACGAGAGATGTCATTACATAATAAAGCACTTCTAAAACATCGACAAAATAAAAATTTTATACACAAAATGTGAACATTAAAAAAATATATTAGCGTTCTCAAACTTGAGTGTTAATTTATCGTTTTCTTCAAAATTTTAAAGAGAAACAAATTCTCAAAAATTATTTCATGAATATTAGACGTAAAATCATTTTATAAATAATTGAGTATAAATTAATACTTAATAAGTCTATTACTGCAAAGCTTGACTTCAAACCAGCATGTATAATTGTAGAAAATGTAGGTTATGGAATTAAAGGAAGATTCTACGTGGCATAATTTGCAAACAGGCACGTAGCCTAAGAGAATTTATGATTCATTTATATAAAAATAGTTTTCACTGCAATTCCTTAAAAAAAAAAAAAACTTCACAAACCTATATATCTTCATTTGGATGGTTCAGATGACTTGTTATGTACTGTTGATTTATCTTCTGACGAATCTGCACTATCTGCTAAAAATTGATTAAAATTAGCAACATAATAGTGTCCTCCACTGTTATACGTCATGACATCATAGGATATTTGACCAAAGTAACAATTATATGCATATATTTCTTCCAGACGTCTTCGATCTAAAGAGCAAGCTAGTCCATTAGAAGTAGTTAAAGCCTCTGTAGAAATACTGGCAGAGGCTCCACTATAAATTTTTAATTTATCAGCAATACTGCTGAAAATATTTGAATCAACTTGAGAATGAATTTGATGGAGAGTAAAAAATAAAACACTATTTTGGATTTGAAGATCCATGAACTGATATTCCCCTTTTATAGCATAATCTTCATTTGATCTTCTAAACTCTCTCACAAGTTCATCATATTCATCTGTCAAATCCAATTTAGGAGAACGAAGGTGATCAGGTGAGCAATCAGGTTCATTTGGAATATTAGAGTTTTTTGTACAAATATTTAAACCTTTTGCGTCAACAGTAGAAATACTGGCAGAAGCTCCACTATGAATTTTTAAATTATCAGAAATACTGCTGAAAACATTTGAATCAACTTGAGAATGAATTTGATGGAGTGTAAAAAATAAAACACTATTTTGGATTTGAAGATCCATGAACTGATATTCCCCTTTTATAGCATAATCTTCATTTGATCTTCTAAACTCTCTCACAAGTTCATCATATTCATCTGTCAAATCCAATTTAGGAGAACGAAGCTGATAAGGTGAGCAATCATGTCCATTTGGAATATTAGAGTTGTTTGTACAAATACTTAAGCCTTTTGCGTCAACAGGGGGGTAAATTCCATTTTCCATACAAAAGACATTACTATTTTCATTTTGATCGTGAAACAGGATAGACTGCGAAATTGGTTCATCAGGCCAACCAGGTTTGAGTTGTGGTAAATGTTGATAAACAGTATGACCTAAGGACATATCGTAAAATTGCGGAGAAATAACACCAACAAAAGGTTCACTAATGTCGACACTAGCAGCCCCTCCAATTATATCTTTGAGAGGAAAATCCTGAATTGGCCACCGTAAAGGATAAACTGCAGGGCGAACTTTGACATCATCAAAAACTTCAAGATCGTTGCTCTTTTTCACAGCTTCTAAAATCAGCTGCATATCCCCTGTTAGTCGAACAATTCTTGGAAAACTGGCTATTAGTGATAATTGTACATAACCTTGTTCATCCATACGGCAGCGTAGGTATCTATCCCTAACAAGATTTTCATCACTAAAATAATACTCAATCTGTCGCATAAGCTGTTCTTTCACGGCTTCTGCACTATCCAAAGATCCATAGACATATCCAGCTCCAGTTTGTGAAACATAAACGTCTTCTTGATGTCCTCTTTGATCCCGAAGAGTATAAGAATTTACAGGATTTTCACGACGGGATCGAAATTTATTATCACGACCACCTCTTAATGCGTGGCCTCTAGAACGATCGTCCCCATCAACGTTATTTGTTGATTCATGTTTACTGAATCTTCGGCTATTTGCTTCAAATCTTTGAGAATCATTAAAATTTCGTCCACTTTTATTGTCTTTGTATGAAAAAAAATTAATTGGTGCAGGTGACCATTTGGTCTTTCTTCTTGCACCAGTCTTGTTAGATAGTACTGACGTACGTTGATTTTCATATCCAGTTACACCATCCTTAACATCTGGGTTCACTTCAGATGTTTCTTTTTCCCTAATTTCTGCAGAAGCACTTGCTGAATCAACAATTTTTGGCTTAACTTTGGAGTTATCATGTACTTGATTTCTCGTTGTTGAAGAAAAAGCATTATTTGAAGCGCTCAATGACGGCCAATCATATGAACTATCAGCGTCAGACATCATGTCGAAATTACTAAACAATTTTTAATATTCAATAAATATTAATATACTTTTATTGAAATTCGCGGTTAAATTCTAAATTCAACGAGCGACGTTTAACAAACGAACACAGCGTGGATATCTTGACCGCTCTATTGCCAGGCGTATGTATGTCTGACATAAACTGGGTAGAAAAACCTGTTATTGCTGCTTCGAGTCCTTACACCTGTCGGACATGCGACAAAGCAGCGCCATCTAGTCGCAGTCTCATCGATGTCGCCCATAGACCACGTCAGTAAATTTGTCGCCCGATTCGTCCAATCAAATCATAGCGGATCAAATTCCCGAAAGTTTTCATTTCAATGTGTGCTTTCTCTCAATAATTGATAAATACCTAGAAGTCTACAGTTACTTTTTACCGGAATATGCCAATAGGCATAGCGTAGAGAAAGCCTGGCATTATATGTCTCTTCAACTGAATTTTGTTTTTAAAAACGGAATTTCAGCTGAGTCTGTATAAATTGATATAAATGGAATAACTGTTTGTTGTTATAAACTGTAAATATTTAATAATGCCTCTTATTTTATGAAGGTAAACATCCATAAAATTTCAAAAACCAGTAGGTACTGAAGACATTAATAAATTATGTGAGTGAATTATATATAATCTATTATATGGTTTAGATATAAAAAGAATTCACGTGCTTATAAACTGAGCTTGTAAGTTCACGGCCTAAGACAGTGATTCCCATCCATTGTGCGGGGAATACGGGATTTTTTAACTTAAAAGAATAAGAGATGCTAAAATGAAAATGAGCAAATTATAAAAACACATTTCGAATTTTCGTAATTAGGATTTATAAATCTGTGATTCATTGAAATGCAATCAAAACATGTGATTATAAACTGCTCTTGTAAGTTTATGGCCAAAGATAGTGATTCCCATCCAGTATACGGGGAATATATGATTTATTAACTTTAGCGAATTAGAGGTGCTAAAATAAAACTGAGCAAATTATGAAATAAACGTTTCGAATTTTCTTATTTAGGTTTTATAACTCTGTGACTCACTAGAAGGCAATTAAAACACGTGCTTATAAACTGCACTTGAAAGTTCATGACCTAATACAATGATTCTCATCTTATGTGCGGGGAATGCATCATTTATTAACTGTTACGAATTAGAGATGCTAAAGTAGAATTCAATAAATTATCAAAAAGAATTTTGCATTTTCTAATTTTGGTTTTATAACCCTGTGATTCACTGAAATGCATTAAAAACATGTGCTTATAAACTGCGCTTGAATATTCATGGTCTAAGACTGTGATTCCCATCCGGTGTGCGAGGAATGCTTGATTTCTTAACTGTTACGAATTACAGATGCTAAAATGAAATTGAGTAAATTAACAAAAACACTTTTCGCATTTTCATATTTAGGTTTTATAAGTCTATGATTCACTGAAACGAAATCAAATCACGTGTTTAGAAACTGTACTTTTAAGTTCATTGCCTAAGACATTGATTCGAAACTGATGTGCGATGAAAACGGAAGTTTTTTAACTGTAACGAGATACAGATTCTAAAATAAAACTGTGCAATTTATCAAAAACACTTTTCGAATTTTCTTATTTAGGTTTTTTTAAGTCTGTGATTCATTGAAATTCAATCACAACACGTGATATAATCTGCTCTAAAGGAGGGTTTATGGTGGGAGATAGCTCATTCAGCTGGTAAACCTTCCAATCTGGTAACCCTAGTGGGCTTCGCTACTCATAGTAAACATCGCTACTCTCTATTGTTGGATTTCTGTCTAATCGACCTTCTCAGTACTTTAAAATTTATCTTGACCATCCTGATTAGTCATTTTGTTTTTATTTATTTATTTATTTTCAACAATTTTCTCCCCAAAACCCCTCCAACTATCTTAATATTTTCTCTTAACCTCTAATTATAACGTAATTTAAGCTAACTTAAAAAAATATATATATATTTTAATAATATATATATATATATGTATATATATATTATTAATATATATATTTATATATATACATTTATTTATTTACTTATTTATTTATTTATTCTTGTTTTAAAAATTTATTCTCATTATCAAGTTTACTATAATCTTGGGAACGGAAACCATGAAACATCCCACTGTTGATACCGAGGATAAGGGGCTAATGCTCTAAGGCGCCTCGCAAGCTTTTCCTACGACAACGATTGACTAAGTCATTGATTCCCATCCGGTGTTGCGGGGAATACACGATTTATTAACTGTTACGAATGAGAGAAGCTAAAATAAATTTGAGCAAATTATGAAAAATACTTTTCAAATTTTCTTTTTTAGGTTTTATAAGTCTGTGATGCACTAGAAGCCAATCAAAATACGTGCTTATAAACTGTGCTTGTAAGTTTATGGCCTAATACAGTGATTCCCATCCGGTGTGGGAGCATACATGATTTAGTATGTGTGGAGAATTAGAGATGCTAAAATATAATTGAGCAAATTAACAAAATCACATTCTGAATTTTCTTATTTTGCATTTATAAGTCTGTGATTCACAGAAATGCAATCAAAACACGTACTTATAAACTGCTCTTAAATTTTCATTGCCTAAGACAGTGATTCTCATATGGTCTGTGGAAAAAATGGCATTTTTTTAACTGTTACGAATTACAGATGCTAAAATAAAATTGAGTAAATTAACAAAAGCATTTTTCGCCTTTCCTTATTTAGCTTTTGTAAGTCTATGATTCACTTAAATGAAATCAAAGTACGTGCTTATAAACTGTACTTTTATGTTCATTGCCCAAGACATTGATTCCCAACTATTGTGCGGGAAAAAGGAATTTTTTTAACTCTAACGAAATACAGATTCTAAAATAAAATTGAGCAATTTATCAAAAACACTTTTCGAATTTTCTTTTTTCGATTTATAAGTATGTGATTCATTGAAATGCAATCAAAACACGTGATATAAACTGCTCTGAAGGGTGGATGGGAGGGCGAGTGATAACTCTTCTATCTGGTAAACCTTCCAATTGGGAAACCTATACTCGGGGCAAAGCTTAGTTGACACCACTATTTAAGCTACAACGGCCAATTTACACCTGCAATGGAAGTACTGCAGACCTCCCTTGAGAAGAGACCTGAGACCGTTTTTAAGGTTGCTGCCTCGGGGAGGTCGATTCTCAAAATGAGGGGTCGGAGATAATCAACACCCCGGTATTATTTCCCGCGGAAAGTATTTATCGCTCTTTAGGCATTAAGAAAATTATTAAGGTTTTAACTATTTAGGCTTTAAGAAAACCATCGCATGTTTTGATTTCCATTTTCATGTAATCAACGTATTTTGGCGACTTTTTACCCTGCATCGTATTACTTACTACTTTCCGAAGTAATGTAAGGGAGTTCCAGAAAACCTCAATAAAATTTAGAGTCATGTTTATTTTTATAAATATTCCATCATACAAAAATTTATTATTATAGATACAAATTTCAAGGTATTTGGGTTTTGCAACTGTTATTTTTTCTTTCGCCAAAGGAGACGCGATCTTTCTCGGTAATTTTGTTTTCATTTAAGGGGTCTCGGGAGTCTTACTTTTTTACTGAAGGGGCATCATGTCACATTTAGTTTTATTTCTCATTCGCTATAAAACATGAATACATGAAATTTTTGCCACTGAAATATATGTTCTATGTAGAATAATTATTTCAATTTTCTACAACTGGTATTTTAATTAATTTTTAATTTTGATGAAAATTTTAAAATTGTGTTTCGGCTTGCATCCATTGCGCGCAAGGCTGTGGGAAAACTAGTATTTGTTCTAGAGTCCCAAAACATATTGATAATGATGTGAAACTAATGTATATTTAACGTATACTCCATTTTTCGCCAACTTCTTTCCTCCAATGAAACAATGATGGTCACTTATGGGATCACGTATAGGAGATGCCAATTGCTTTCCTAGGTTCCGTGGGATATAAATGATACAGGCATTTTGTTTACCGTAGTCTCCTGAGATATGGAGTTCGTTGTTAACAAACTACATATGTGAAAAGGAGCTGATTCATTTATAATGACAAGACTTAGTTTTTAAAAAGTTTTAATGATGTTTATATTTTACTCCTGGAAAAAAATTGAGGATAATAGCTAAAAGAAATATAAATTTCCTGAAAATGAAATGATTTTTGGACGAGCATAGTGAGTTCTTTCTAATACTCAACGACCCATATTTTGTGAATTGATTTTCCCTAAAATTACGACGACTGAAAAGCTGAAATTCGGCATGCATGCTCTAAATTTAATGTAGATTTTCAGAACTTAATAGAGCGTTTCTAACTTTTGTCTTTAAAAAGATAATTTTATGGTTTCTTTTCGCGAGACAGTTACGAGAATGTAGAATATAACGTTTTTTTTAACGTGAAAACAAAATCGTTATAAAAACGGCTTTACTTGAGAACGAATAGCAAAATCGCAAATAATTTATGTTAAATAAGGACAATAATTTTTAGCATCTCTCCCTACGTAAAAAATGATTTCTAAAAGACAACTCTAGTATAATTTTACCACAATTTCCTCCTCCAAATATCGGAGGAAAAGGATTGCCCTTTAAAAGCGTCGGCCTAAGTTATTGCGGGGCCCAACTGTATAAATTGGGACAAAAATATAATGTGCAGATATTTTGATAAAAATATAATTACACACTGGCCTGTGGCGGTTTTCTGGTACAGCTCTCTGGCTTTCGATGCTGAGGGTGCTCGGATCGAATCCCAGCGTTGCGCCACTGATAATGCCTCTGTTTATGTCGTCCCTTCATAGGGGGTAATGCTGGTCCGCCTATATGGCACCCCATAATGAAATGGCCAGCAATATCTGCGTTGTATTAAAGGCGAATGTCTTCACAAAGTGTCTCCGCAAAGGTTTAAAAAAAAAATAATCGCACTTTGTGTGTCGTTATTTTTACATATGAGCTGTTATATTTGAAAGTGGTGTAAGTCCACTTAAAAAAAATGAGTTAATTTTTTTAAGTTAATAATTTTAGTAAGATATAGACACCTTCTTTTCATATTTATAATGAGACTTTCTATGGAGTACGATTTTTTCATAATGTAAACAAAAGAATTTTGGCTATAAAATGTTATCGCAATTTATTTTTAAAGTGGAATAAGTCCATTCCTAATAATTATAATTAAAGATACTTGCTTATTGCAATTATTATTGAATATTACGACTTCAATGTACATTACGCTTTAGCATATATTACTTAGCTAGTGTCTTAAAAACATCGTTAACAAGATAACGGTATTATTGTTCTGATTAAGTGGTCAGAAGTAATTTCACTGATTTTGTTTGGTTTTCTTTCGCAAGTCCTACTGTTTGGTTTGTGTTTCTTATACTAATAGATTGCAGCGTGAGTATTATTTAAAAATAATTGTTATTAAAGCAGAAAATCAAAGTTTTAGTTAAATAATATTTTATACAGTTGTTACAATGAGTTCACATACCTTTAAAAAAGACGATAATATGTCAGTTTGGTCAATTTGGTCGGATAGTGATGTTGGAAGTAAGAGTTTACATTAAAAAATCCATTTCAGTGAAGCTAATGTATATAAAAATACGGACTTGAATTTCCACTTGTTTTTATTTTTTATAATATGTTATTTTTGAAAGTGGTATAAGTCCTTTTAGAGCTAAAAAATCGTTTATTTCTAAATTCATTATTATCAAATATTCATTATTATCAAATATTTTTAAATTCATTCAAATACAAACCTTTAAATATCTCGATACATGAAAAAATGAACTTATACCGACTTTCAAAAATAACAGCTCATATG
Organism: Dolomedes plantarius; assembly: GCA_907164885.2. Lineage (NCBI taxonomy): Eukaryota > Metazoa > Arthropoda > Arachnida > Araneae > Dolomedidae > Dolomedes > Dolomedes plantarius. Next base: position 39,456,968 of record OU015503.1, on the reverse strand, counting down.
TTAAAGCCATTTCAGTTTAGACATATTTTTAATTTTCCAGATCAAATAGGTTCTACTGGCAAGGTTGGCCCAGCCCTTAAAGTGCGCTAGCCTAATGACCTCTTCTAATGAAAATTCAGAATTAACTTTATCAACACTATAAAATTTTCCCATTTTCCGCAATTTGAATAAAGAAAATTTTCTTCAAACTTTAATTTCCCCCTCTTTGAAATATTTTCTCATGACTTGGTTTTCGTTAGACATATTTTTGGCCAGTTTAAAAGTTAATAAAAGCGAGAAAGATGTTTTACTTGGTTGCAAATTTATACCTTGGAAAAAAGACTTCAGAAATGAGCATTTAAACATTTCAGATTATACAGCACATCACGGCAGTTAATATTCTAAAAGGTATAGTAGTTACAATAGGTAATATAGTGTTTAAAATTCAATTGTAACTGCAGATGTGTATTTCTCCCCATCTGTTTCTTGGAAACACTGCCTTTTCTTAGAAACCATTGCCAATCGGCAGAAAAACACCTGTTCGACTCTTCCTTGCGACCAATGCCGATATTTGTCGAAAAGTGGGGGATGTTTGGTGACAATCTCTTCCTCTCTCGTTGACCTTCACTTTTAAGGGGGCCCTGGACTGAGCCTCCAATGTTTCGAAGCCAATGTAAAGTCAATGGTAAAGTTCTTTACAAATTGCAAAATCACATTTAAATATTTTGAGAAATTTTTTTCTGCATAATCTACCTGACGACTTAACAATTCGTACGTGTTTATCAATTTTTGGTTTTCTCTTAAAATTTAATTTTAAATGACTCTCGAATTTCTGAACTGAAAAAATAAGCGGTACTTTTGTTTTAAACTCTTTATAAGTACTCGAGATCAAATAATAATACAATATGAAATAATGCGCGGGATTCCTGAATCTTTTGGCTTTTCAGAGATACCTTTTTCTTGTGTAAATTAGGGTAAGAGTAATTTGTAATCAAAAATGAGGAAATTTTGTAAAAATCGGAACATTTTTCCAACAACCACACCTCCGCCAGCAGTAGGGGTTGGGATGGGGAAAGCAGTCATATCAGGGGAGAGCCCAGGCTGGGGGAGTCCCCACAAGGGTTGGGGGGGGGACTGTGATTTATGTGTCTACTGCCTGGCGAGATGAGCACAACTGTTTGCTATGTGCCTTTCAGCTGACAGGATAAAGATTTTAGATCTACACCTAGACTAGTTTCGTCCTTAGCTACTTGACTTGTTGAAATATCTGTATTGATCATTGGCTAACTTTTGAGTATCTTTTTAAGCATATTTCATATATATACATATATCAATATCGGAGTTAATTTTTGTTTTTATATAAATAGTTTTGCTTTTGACAAGTATTTAATTTCAGATTTTTGTCATAATATTGTTTAAATCAGGGGTGTCCGACCTTTTAGCTTCCATGAGCCACATTGAAAGAAGACGAACTGTTTTGAGCCACACAAAAATTTACCTAACATTAAAAAAATTTGATGAGTATAAAAAGTATAATATATTGTTAACAAATTTATCTCATTATAAATTTTATTTATAGTTATAAAGATAACTATAGACGTCATAAAATTAATGTGATATTTGCCATTGAATTTTAGAAACTAATGCATCAATATCTGAGTCAGTTGTGGTTGCAATTCTCAGGGAGTTCTCAAAATGTTCATCCGATATTTTTTTTCTAATTTGACTGTTAGTCTGCTTCACTCTTGAAAATAGTTGTTCACAGATGTACTTGCTTCCAAACAATGATTACGTGAATGACACATGACTCTTCAGTGAGGGATATTTTTCTCTGGGCAGGTACGGTTTATAAAATTCCAATAAAGAGACTTGATAGAATTTCTCTTTAAGTTGGATGTCAGACACTCTACGCATTTCATTTGAAAATTTGCGGCAGGATATCTATATCGACTGTAAATGGAGTAGCAAACATGCAAAACAATTGTTTATTTTTCCAAAAGTCCTGAAATCGATTTTTAAATTCTTGTACTAAATCGGAAAGTAAGGCTGCGAATTTTTTACGATGTCTTCTCATTTTAAAAATAAAATCAATTAGGAATATCTAAGAATGTAATATGAATGCACTAGATCTCAAAATGAAAGCCACTGGACAGAAAGACCTATGTTAAAATTGTGCACCAGTTCGAAAAGTCCCCACTCACTATCAGGTCATAAAGTACGCGGCGACAGGTTCTAGACCAGGGGTCGGCAAACTTTTTAACTAGGAGGACATATTTGAGAAATGCGGGAGTTCGGCGGGCACCACTGAGTGAAGAGGAGGAAGGGGGGGGGGGGTTAATATTTGAACATGAAAATATTAATGCGACATAAATATTTAAGACATAAATTTAAATTTTAATTTAAACAAAACAATCTTAAATTGATAATGCAATATTTGCCTTTGAAAAACTGCGGCCAACTCGTTGTAATGTGGCACATTAGTCGAATTCCGAGTTCTCAGGCATTGGTCCAAGTAAGTTTCAGTGGGGCTAGATCGGTACTTTGATTTTAAGTATTTCATATTAGAAAACAAAGATTCACAAGCATAAATTCTTGGTAGTGAATTCTTCCAATAAGGAATCAAAATGTTTGACAAACTAATAGGTGGTAGCATTTCCATCGCAATAATTTTCTAATTTTGAATTTGGGAAATGGGATAAATTATCTTTCTCAATATGCGATTTCCAGAGCAACAATTTATCTTTTTATGCATTTATCGTACTTATAAAAGTAAGGGGAGAACGATGCTGTCGAGAGATCAGGCTGTTCAGTTTTTTATTTTTACAGTTTTGTGATTTTTAATTTTTTCTACAATTATTCATTACAAGTACGAGCGTTTGTTGTTCAAATATCTAAAAATTTACAAAATTTGAACGACGGGCACCCTAAAAGAGTTTTGCGGGCACCGCGTTGCCGATCCCTGTTCTAGACAATAAAACTAGATCAACAAATAAGATAACAACTGTGCTGTGACGTTGAACCAATGGTAAAATGACCACCCACCAGGCAGTAGAGGGGAAAAGAGAATTTCGACCGGCCGTCTGGACTTCTGAATGATGGGACACTGAAGTACGGGAGAGATTTCCAATTTTTCTGGATAATAGATTTCCTTGCTGAGGAAATCTCCGGATAAGTAAGAGCCTAGTTGGTGAACGTCCAGCAGCACCCTCCTTTGCTGGGGCGATATCCATCTCATTGCCGAATAGGCCCACATGAGAGAAGATCCAATGCTAATGAATATCATGGTTCACAAAGAGATGACTTAGATGGTGCAGGACAGATAAGGGGTCATACGACTGTTAAAAGTCAGAAAAGTATCAAAATCGTGTCACTTTCGACATTCTATATCTTGAAAAGCATAAGATATAAAACCATAATTTTTTTGTGTTAATAGAACAATGTTTGATTTATGAATATATACCTGTTTCTTCTTTGATAGTTAAAAATAATTTGTGTTAGATGGTCATAAATAATAAGCAGTTTGCTTTGGACAAAAGTGATATCAAGGCTAACGCACATAAATACTCCAAAAAAATTGAGTTTAAGACAAAATTTCTGCTTTTAACACCTACTGCAGAAACAAAAGTTTAATTTGAACCTAAATTTGTATATATTAAGGTATATTTCTATTTTTACTATGAAACTGAAAATAGTGCATTTTTTTCTTAATAAATTAAATTTTATCTATGCATGAAATATGCATTCTCTAGAGATCTGTAAATAAATTTAGGTTCAGTTTCAAGCAGATGATAATATTTACCATCTTTGAAAATTTCATGCAAAAATATGAAAAAGTTTTAGAAATAACAAGTGCGTTCAGGGAAAAAAAACACACTTTCAGATAAATCACTTTGAAGTATTGCCCTTTAAATCTGTTTACAGTAAACATCTGACACGTTTATATTCACAACTTCCTTAATTATGAGAATTTTTTCAAGCAGATTGTCTTAAAATACTCAGAAAAGGTTAATATTTCATATATATATATTTTTTAAAAAATCGATATTTTTGATGGTCTAACAGTCGTATGACCCCATAAATCTGCCCTGTCGCCCACTCTCGTCCAGTTGCTATTTTCATTATAGGAAGGTTTACATTAATACAGTCTGAATCAAGGAAAAAAAGCTGTTTCTGTTTCATTGAATATTTTTTTAATTATCTTGACGGTATTTCCAAACAATAAATTTAATTTTGTAATATGAATATACAGGGTGTCTCAAAAAGAATCACCCGATTTGAAATGAGTATATTATGAAAAATATTTAACATAGAAACTTCAATATGCTCACATTTGGATGCACGACATATGTCTATGCGGTAGGCAAATTCGTACCAAACTTTTGCGAGCATGTCTGCATACACTGCTTCCACGGCTGTTACGCGTACACAGACAACCCGTGTCTTGGAATTGTTTATATCATCGCTTAATGCTCTGAGAGGTAGGAAATTCAATCTAGCAGAGTTTTGTCAGCGAAAATCACGCTGAACAGTTGTTACGGACTCACACTTCGCAAAGCGTAGAACACGAAATGATTTCTGTTGTGCAGTCACCATCTTTACAAACACTGAAGTGGCGGGCGAAGGAAGAGCGTTAGCGTTACTTGTCGGCAACTGTGTGAAACTAGAGATTTACTTCTCTCTGCCTGCACATTATTCGATCAAAACGGATTTAAAGATGAATAGTTATGATTTTTTTTAAATCGGATGATTCTTTTTGAAACACCCTGTATTTTGATTGTCATAAAATTGCTCTTCTAAATTGCGAATAAAACACATAGATTTTTTTATTTCATTTTTTTGTGAGTCTATTTTAAACTATCTGGCAATAAAGTTTGTTTCTTAGTATATTATGAACGTTTTCTTAAGGGGACAGTGGAACTTCAAAAATAACTTTTGGTTTTTTTTAATGTATTTGCTTGAAATTTGAATATGTGATTAGTACCATAGATATGTAAAAGTGGTTAAAATTTAAAGATGAAATATTAATAATTTAGGAATTATGAATTATTAATTATATCAAAAATTGGCCTAATAAAAAATGTTCCATGCGCATTTCTTTTGCATATAATATGGTAATTTTTTTTCAGGATACCTTATACAGAGGCTGTTCGCACATTTTTTAGACGATTTTGGTAAGCGGTAATAAAAAATCGTTTCCTGCAAAAGAAATAATTGCAATTGTACTATGTTTTTAAAAGTCAAAATTATCGTCTCCGGCTTGAAAGTTTTCTTTTTATTCAAAATGGCGTTTTTAACAAAGCAGTGGTTCGAAGGCTACATTTATGCTCTTTCCGAAGAGAAATATGCATACTCCGTTATCCAAAAACGATGTGAGAGTCATGGTTTTGTGATATCTAAAGCGTCGATAGGTAATATCGTCAACAAGAAAGGAAAAAAACGTCAAATTGGAGTCTCAAGTGGGACAAAAATTCCAAACAAGTATCCAAGGAAAAAACGGACATCTTCCACTATTGCAAAGGTACGTTGTTTAATGTTAAAATAAAATCCCCCTAGTCAAAGGACAGTTGCAAAATCATTAAAATGCTCGGTGCTCACTGTAAACAAAATGATAAACGTTGATTTAAATCTTAAGAAAGCGCAAAAACGCAATGTGCATCGTCTTCTTCCAAATCATATCGCTGAACGCAGGACACTCTGCAGAATTCTATATGAGAAACACTTATCCAAAGAAAAATGGAAAAAAATTGTCACAATAGATGAATCATGGGTGTATTTAAATGATTGCAACAAAAAAGAGCCATTTATTATCATAAAAGGGGAGAAAAAAATTTAAGTACATGGTTCAAAGAATCGAAAGAAAGTTTTTCTAAGGGATTCATGATTGTTGCTGGTTTTTCTTATAATGGCAAGTTAAAAATAAATTGAGTGGAAAAAAATGTCAAGATTAACTCCAAACACTATCAGGAACATATTTTATCGCCAATTTTTCTGAACGAAATACCATAGATTTATCCACAGTGCCATCAATCTGTGAGACTCCATCAGGACAAAGCTAACAGTCACACATCAAAATTCACTGTAAATTTCCAAAAAGAAATGGAACAAAAAACTGGTATCAAGGCCATACCCTTTACTGATATCCCTACTAAATCTCCCGATGTATCACCTACGGATTTTTGTGCTTTCGGACTTTTAAAATCTGCATTATCCAAACGTCGTCCCAAAACCCTTACAGGACTCTGGAAAGCTGTTCAGGAGGAATGGGATAGAATACCTCTTCTGACACTTCAAGAGGCATTATTATCCTGGAAATTGCGGTGTCGAAAGATAATTCAGAATAAGGGATGTCAAATAGAACTTTTAAAACACAAGAATTTTATGTAATTTAGTTTGTGAATACAATATACATCGTCTAAAATATGTGTGAACAGCCTCTGTATTCTGTGAGTGTGATGGTTGCATTGTATGTGATGGATTGACATGTACCCTTCCTGTACGTACAAAGATACTCATTTTTAGAAGCAAAAAAGATAACGGTCATTGTATGTATTATGATGGTTGCATTGTATTTGATTTTTGTGATTGATTGACATTTACCCTTCCAGTACCTAGAATTATACACGGTCTTAGACGCAGCAAAGAAGGTTAACTGCTATTGTATGTATTGTACTGTATTCTGTGTGAGTCGCTGATGCGTTCTATGTAAGGGATTTATGCATTGTATGCGAGTGGTTGATGCATCGTATGTGTAGATAATATTGAAACTATTAATTTCGCAAGCCCACGGTATGTTCATGATCAATGTTGCATTGCGAGTATATGAATGCATCCTGTCATTGTACGTGTCTCTAGAACGTAATAAAACTTCTTGAATTTCACCATTTCATTTACTTTATTTTTGATGTTAAAACATGTTAGCAATGTATTACATATGCATTATTTTGTACGTCAAATATAGTTGCACATTATTATTGCTTATTTTAAGCATTCATTAAAAATATAAAGAGAAAAAAATAATAATAGAGAAAACACCCTTTTTATTACGCAAAATACCTCTAAATGATCTTCTCAAGTACAAAATTTAGAAATTCTGAGCTACGAAGCATAATTTTTTTCAATAAGATTTATTTGATATACAGTTATGTAAGTATATAAAACTTAAATTTCAAAGCAATACGATAATTAGAAATGCGCCTGGAGCAGTTTGAATATTCATATGATATGAAAAATTTTATTTTGAGAAAAACACATTTAAAGTTATTGCTATTAGTAACCACATAATATCTAAATTAAATACAAATGCCTATAACTAGGAAAATAATAACAGAAATTAAAAATTCTTTTTGCAACACATTCCTACTCGTCCGTGGTTTCACAATTCAATAAAATTTTTAAAAAATTGAATTTTTGGACAAATTTCACAATTTTGAAAGTCCACTGTCCCCTTAACCACCTTGAAGTTCCTTTCCACCAGTCAATGAATCAATAAAATTTAAAATCGGTGGCGTAAAGTTTGCAATTTTTTTTTTCGCATGCTAGTCCAAGTGACACCTTCAGATGGAATTGACAGAAGCATTCTCGTAAATGGCGTGACGTACTTGCTGCTTCAGCTACATTTCCATTGGGGAGATGCTTACTACCATGGCTCTGAGCATACACTTGATGGAGTTCAGTACGCGCTAGAGGTAAGCCAATCTGTTAATGAGAGCTTTACAAATAGTAATTCTAAGTTTGTATATGAAGCTGTGATTTAATTTTTTGCCCTTTTTTTTCAACAGATGCATTTAGTTCATAGAAATGCCGACAATCAGCTTGCAGTCGTGGGAGTTTTCTTCCAGGTAATTTGATTTTTGATCGCATTGTAAACTGGTTATGGCGACAATGGACCTTCAGATTGACAAAAACATGTCCCCAAAACGATTTTTTTTTCTTTCAGAAAATTATTCTGTAACTCCTCAGCTTTAAATTTAAAAAAAACATTATGTTGATCCGATCATTATTAACCGAGTTATAAGTATTTTTTTCAAACGTAAACAATGGAAATGTTAGTCGAATTAAATCTTTAAATGCCATTTTCTCAAAACAATATTTCATGTCGTTTCGGTAAGTTCAAAATGTTCCATGAGTCATAATTTTTCTTGAATTTTCATAAAATTTCATAAAATGATTATTTATATATGTTAGAATAAAACTTAGTAATCAATTCATTATACTATTTTAAAACAACTTAAAACTTTTACAATCAAAAAAATTTTTTTTATAAAATTTTGCATAAAATGACCTATTTTTGTCGATTTCTTTTCTAGTTTTTATAATCATGACTGCAAATCAAATATTGCTACTAACTTTTATTATAACTATATAAAGCTAGCTTAAGAGAGAAACTTAGATATCTGAGATAAAAATTAATGCGCATGGAGCATTTTAAAATAGAGTAATTAAAAAACTGATTTTAATTAATATCTTAATTAATTTCATTCTGATTTTTTTAAACTTAGAATTTCCATCTCTAAACAACACTGTATAAGCATACAGAATTTTATAGCAATTGGTTGATAAATAAAAAAAAGTTTTTCATGGTCCATTGTCGCCTTAAAAAGTTAACTGGCATTTCTTCTAATATAACTTCCAAACTGTTATGTATGTGAAGTGTTACGTGAAGGGTTGGCGTCGAATGTGAAGATACGATGCAAAGAAATGTACAAACATCACCTCTTTACGGACACCTTGAATATACGGTTACCCCTAATCTAGGGACAAACAAAAACTCTACGGATTTAACACAATTGCATCAATGTTATTTTAACCCCTGCTCTACGGGTACCCTCTAGTTCAGATAGTGATTCTGTTTTCATAGATGAAAACACTGGAATATAATTACAAGATAAAAAGAACTTTTTATATACCATGTTTTTAAATTTTCTGTTGAATCATATAAACTTGACAATTCTATGTATTAATAAATACATTTTAAAAATTTTTTGATTAATTATCCCATCAACTTGAAAGAAAATTAAGTTAATTGGAAGTTAACTTGCGTTTAACTTTTCGTTCCCGTTCTGGCCAATAGATGGCTGCACCAGTCTACAAAACAGAATTAACTGAAAATAACTGAAAATTAATTTAATTATGCTTAAAGATGGCTGAAAGTATTTAAAAAATGCATTGTCATCGTGTTCTGAGCTATTCTAAAAGTTTCAAATGTCTAGCTAGTCGGGAAATTATTTAAAATCGATTGCAAGGTTTGTAAGGGACAAACAAATAAGAAAGCGAGTTAATAAAAACATGGTAAAAAATACTCAGGGAACACTATTTGAGGAAATCATGACAATTTTCCACGCACTAAATATAGAAAAAAATGGGATTGTCACTTCGCTCGGGAATCCAAAATATGGCCATTGGGAAAGTTTAATGCTAAGCGTTGTCGAAAGGCAAATTAAAAATATATTGTTGTTGTTGTATCTAATGTCCCCTGGCTGGAAGTAATTCCAGGTCCATCTAACTATCGGGCTGAGGTGTGTGGCTCCGGTTTAATTTAGCACCACAAGAGTCGGAGTCTCATTTAGCCATGCGACACCACAATTTTGACCGAGCACCCCCCAGGGGCGACATCTACGGGGATCGTACCCTCTTCCCCCTCTCTCACCTCATATGTTGCATACACATATGAACAGAGCGCATACGCAGTAAGAACATCCCCGACTCCTCTTGACACATTTTGGGGTTCATTAATCACGCTCCAGGAGCGTGACTAATCATCCCTACTCGACCGTTCCGTTCACTCTGTTGTTGTCATTCGTGCTTGTGTCTTCCATACATTCCCTTATTTAGAACCCCCGCCCCCAAGGTCCCTCCTGTCTCTTTGATGAACTATGCAAAAGACCGCGCTGAGGAGTCCCCTGTCCCATAAATAACTGTTTTCACCGCAGAATTCTATGCAGTTCTTCATGTGTGTGGACCCCTTAAAAGAGGGACTTTCCGGTATACAAATTTAACGTGCCCATATCGGGGCATAGACATAGAGGTATAGAATGGCGCCTGTTGGGATTCGATCCGAGCACCCTCAGCACCGAAAGCGGACCCACTACCACTGGGCTACCTCGAGCCATCAAAACCATATATTACAGTTATATATATAGTTACTTTCTGTATAGCAGTAAAATATTTTCTGAAAATTGCAATAACTAAATGAGCTTATCGAAGTAAAGTTGTTCTTTACGTAAAAGGAAGACTCACAAAATATAAAAGAAAAAGGGATTGTTCCAGGTAATTTGATTTTTGTTCGCTTTGTAAACTGGATAAACAGTTAACTGGCATTTCATCTAATTTCACCACTGAGCAATCCTGCCATGCGAAGGCTTGGTGCAAAGTAAAGTATAATTTATCCCCTCTTGTCAGACACCCAGAAAATACGGTCACCCCTAATCTAAGGACATGCAAAAACTCTGCTGAAGGATCGCATCAGCATCAACGTACATTTCTACACTTATATGCCACCAAAACACAAAAAGGAAAGAGAAGAAACAAAACACAAAACAAAATGGCATATAGAAATCTTGGAGCAGAAAAAACAGTCTAATTGGGCTAATATCGACTTGTCCTCGTCAGTTCCCTGGCTTCCTAATATCTGCCTTAAAGACAGTCACTTGATAATGCGGAGCACAATCGCAAATGCTGTGCAAGCAATGTTGAAGACAATTAAAGAAAAGTCATTGTATAGAGTTAAGAGACTAATACATTTTTATTGTTCATTTTTTTGTCCTTGTAATAAGTTAATATCTTATATGTCAACTAGCTGAGAACCCGCGCTTCGCTACGGAGTACATTCAAATTAAATACAACGGTCAATGTATGCAATTAATGCCAAATATATATATATATATATATATATATATATATATATATATATATATATATATATATATATATATATTTATAATAAATATGACGATCAATGTATACAATTGATGTAAACAAAAAACAAAATAATATATTTATAAAAAAATTGCAAGGTATATTTTTAAAGACAAAATAATGTAGAGGAAAATATTCAAATTAAATCTAATAGGACATACTAAAGAATGTAGTACAGCTAATATAGTACAGTTTGAGGAACATAATATCTTTTACTGTATTTTAATATCTTTTTGGAAAATGTCCAACCGTCTGTCGTATTAGCAAGAAAAATTTTTTTTTTGTCTTTTACTTGGTATGCACGTGATGATAAATTTATTTAAAGTACCAGCAAAGGAAATCACGTGATCAGCATTTAATAAATTAAATTCTAAATATTAACATTTAAAAATTCACCAAACATCAGAAAATGGAGGTAAAGATTCGAAAAAGAATTCATTTTAAAGGAATTTTTATGATCTTTCTCGTGATATAAATTTTATAACCCTCAAATTATTATTTTAATTGCAAACTTAAAAAAAGTTACAAAAACAGCTTAAAAATTTAATTTAAAAATATCTAAGAAGAGTTTTTCAAAAATCTTTCTTTGTGCACCCCTACACTATAAGAAGAATCGCCATGCGAAATTTCAGCCCTTTAGGTCCAGCGGTTTGATCTGTGCGTTGTATGTCAGTGAGTCAGTGAATCAGTCAGTTGCGGAACTGTTTTATATACACTGCTGGCCACCCAAATTGCAACACCAAGAAAGACAAGAGATATCACAACAAAATTTATTTTGTAGATAACATGTTGACCAAGTATCAAATGATTAAATTTATAGACTTCTGTAAAGTGTGGTTCCTGCCAAAATCAGTAGCCAGAGTAGGCGCCATTGTTGGAGATCACCGCTGCCACACGCCTCGGCATTGATTCAAAGAGACTTTGGATGAGTTCATGGGGTACAGCAGGCCAAGCAGCTTCCACACGTTGCCAAAGTTGATCTGCTATGGCAGCTGGAGAGGGAATCTGGGTCAATCGTAGAGCAACCATGGACCACATGTTTTCTATCGGCGAAAGATCCGGAGCGCGAGGCGGCCAGGGAAGCAATTCAATCTGGCGATTGACGAAGAACCGTTGGACAATGCGTGCCACGTGTGGTCGCGCATTATCCTGTTGAAATATGGCTGTGGGCAAGCCCTGAAGGTAAGGAAGGACAACGGGCTCTAACACCTCGGAGATGTAGCGATGGCTGTTTAAAGTACCGGCAATGCGTACTAGAGGTGTGCGAGAGTGATATCCAATACCGCCCCATACCATAATACCCGGTGCACGACCAGTGTGGCGGTGCATAAAGCAGCTGTTCAGCATCCTCTCTTCACGGTGTCTCCAGACTCGAATGCGACCATCGTGGTGTTGCAGACAGAAGCGTGACTCGTCAGTAAAGACAATTTCATTCCATTCTGCCGTCCACATCCTTCTGTCATCGCACCATTGGCGGCGGAGACGTCTGTGGTTCTGCGTCAAGGGTAGACAAAGCAATGGACGTCTTTCGGACAGACCAGTCTGCTGTAAACGGCGTCGAATGGTACGCGCAGACACTGGATGATGCGTTACAGACTACATGTGCTGTGCTATGGTTCGTGATGTGACTGAGCGATCCGTCACTGCCATGCGCACAATTTGCCTGTCATCACGTGAAGTGGTGCGCTGAGGTGGATGCGATCGAACACGCCGGTCCGTCGTACCCTCCTGCATCCAAGGATCACATATCCGCATTACAGTTGTTTGGTTTCGTCCAACACGACTACCGATTTCCCTGAAAGATAATCCACAATCTCGGTAGGCCACTATCCTTCCTCTGACGAACTCGGATACTTGATCAAAAGATGATCGCTGTTTTCGACGAGGCATAATTGATCGTTTTTTTCCACAAGAAAAACACAATTGCCGAACTTGAAATCGTCGAAATCTCCAAGCCTTAAATAGCGCTTTGAAGTGGCGCCACAGGCGCGCGTGATGTGCGTCTGCGCTGAAATTCTAATCATTTGCATATCTCACCTCCGCTAATGCATGTTGTAAATTTCATGTTATTTGCATGTTTCCTTCAGGGTGTTGCATTTACAGTGGCCAGCAGTGTACATAGATTAGTGCTCCCCAACAGATGGCAGTATTTCACTCATGCCATTTAAAGCATTATTTTTAGCCGAGGAAAAATTTTTAAAGTAAAGTTTGTCGAACAAAGTTCTGCAAACAAGTAACCTTAAGTGGTGTTAGAATGAAATCAATTTATTTTAATCTCAGGAACAAAGCCAAAATTCTCCAGAGATGCGGAAAATCATCAAAAGATTCCCAAAGATCATGTATAAAGGCACCACTACCGACCTGAAATCGAACCTCAACTTAGGAAAGCTGCTTCCGTCAAATCCGTCCTCTTTCTATCGTTACCCGGGATCTTTGACAACACCGGGTTGCGCTGAGGGTGTCACGTGGTCTGTGCTGTCAAAACATTTGCCAGTTGGACTAGGTCAGGTAGGACATATTCTTTCTCACAATTTTTAAACTCTTTTTAAAGGTAGTATAAACAAATGTACATCACACACACACACACATATATATATTGTGAGTAGCTGAAAACCCGCACTTCGCTACGGAGTACATGCAAATTAAATACAACGGTCAATGTATGCAATTAATGCCAATATATATATATATATATATATATATATATATATATATATATATATATATATATATATATATATATAAATATATATATATATATATATATATATATATATATATATATATATATATATATAAATATATATATATATATATATATATATATATATATATATAATATATATATATATAAATATATATATATATATATATATATATATATATATATATATATATATATATATATATATATATATATATATATACGACGATCAATGTATACAATTGATGTAAAAAGAATACATCTATAAAAAAATCGTAAGGGACATTTTTATAGACAAAATAATGTAGAAGAAAATATTCAAATTAAATCTAATAGGACATACTAAAGAATATAGTATAGTTAATATAGTACAGTTGGGGGAACATAATATCTTTTACTGTATTTTAATATTTTTTTGGATAATGTCCAATCGTCTGCCGCATTAGGAAAAAAAGAAAAATATTTTTTTTGTCTATTTCGTTCTTACGACGTGACGAAAATTTATATAAAGTACCAGAAAAAGAAATCACGTAATCTGCATTTAATAAACTAAATTCAAAAAATTAATCTTTAAAAATTCTCCAAAACTAAAAAAATGGAGGTAAAGATTCGAAAAAGATTTCAATTTAAAGGTTTTTTTAGGATATTTCTCGTGATATAAATTTTATAATCCTCAAATTATTATTATAAATGCAAACTTAAAAAAAGTTACTAAAACAGCTTAAAAATTTTATTTTAAAAAATCTAAGAAGAATTTTTCAAATATCTTTCTTAGTGCACCCCTACACCATAAGAAGGATCTCCATGCAAAATTTCAGCCCTTTAGGTCCAGCGGTTTGGTCTGTGCATTGTATGTCAGTCAGTTATGGAACTGTTTTATATATATAGACTAGCAATCGTATAGTGGATTTTGAAATGTCTTCGGACGACAATAATTTCTCTGGTATGAAGAACACATTGATTTATTGACGACACACATATATATCTACACTTAATAATAATAATAATAAACACAATTCAGATAAATGACTGACTGGCACACACACAAACACACACACAAATATATATATATATATGTATATGTATATGCATAAGTATATGTACTAATGGTACTTGCGTCTCTACACTTGGGAGGTCTGACCACTCTTCTTACTTTCCATCAACGGTAGTCGTCATGGGACCTCAGTCTTTAAAGCTTATCAGCATTTCAATATTCTCAAAGAATCAATTCGAATTCTACACCTTCATCCATACCTTCACTTCATAGAGAATATGAACTTCTACCCTAACTTTGGGTATGTATATCTTGAAGTGGCACTCTAAATAATTTCATGCAAACACAGTTAATACATAACAACAATGTTTATTCAAATATTTGCAATTGTAAATTTTGCTTTTCTACATAAATCAAGCGCACTACTAGTACGAGATGTATAATATTTATGCAAGGGAAATACAATTCAATATATTTTCTGGTATAACTACTCATGCAATGACAATACAACTAGAGATACTCACAAATACTTCGGCAAGTCGACCAGCAGTACTGCTTCGTAAACTTTGGGCCTAACAAGAACTCGCGTAGGTTTGAAGCAGCCTAGCTATGCCTCGAGCGGCTGCTCGCAAAACTCAACTATTATTAAACTAGACTCAAAGCCTAGCTCCAGCTCGATACTTCGTTTCTTTCACCTCTACTCCTTCCTTTCCCTTCCTAAACACTTCGTCGACCCCACTTCCTAGCTCCTTCCTCCCTGTAATTTAGCTGCTCGGTATTTATACCAACCGCGTATGCCGCAATTAGCATATCTTAAGGGTCTTCTTTAGATTTATTCACTTAAAAGTTCGATTATTGTGAATCGAATCTTATGTAAACCTTACAACTACTCTAAATATTCATTGATTAATCCAGCTCATTCGCACTCTGGTGAAACGTCTACTTTAAGAGTAACTCAGCATTATCTTTTTCATCGAAAAGCTTAGTCAGGTCAGCATCAAAAGTCAACGCAAGTTATAATGGCAGCTAGATATTCTATCGTTATCTCATATCGTCTTTCTTATATATTCTTCTTCTATTTGTGACGTTCCCTCCATCTAGGAACTGCACTGGCCGTCTCTTCCAATTTTACACCACCTCTTCTCTTTACCGTTCGCTCGGGTTCTATTTATGTATTGCTCCCCGTCCACTCCTTGCCACTGGACCCCGTCCAATCCTGGCGTATCATACTCTTACCTTTTCCCAGCTATCGACTTTATAACTCGGGACCATTGGGCGTTCTTCCGTGTGGTCCCCCTCATTCAGCCATAAACCTCAGCTCCCCTTTATTTGCTGCAATTTTCCTTTTTTGTATTATTCTCTTTGGGTCCTCATTTCTTCTTATTTCCCTCTTATCTGTCTCAATTAAATTCACTTTTCGGTTCGTGTTTTATAACATGTTCCTCATAGCACCTTTTACGTTATAAATAATGTCACTATCCCGTGACATATATATATATATATATATATATATATATATATATATATAACATATAAAACCCCAAAACCCTTTCAAAATTCTAAATTTTTAAAAAATTTCTTTGGGCGTAGAGTTAATTTCGTTTTCGATTCAAAGAACAAAAGAATTGTAAATAACCTAAAAACCAACGTAGGAAATTGACATATCGTCCCTTATAATCCCCTTAGTTATATAAGTTTTACAAGCCCGGATATCCAGGCACAGCGAATCACTGCTCGTTGCATAGTCACATGACACGTCGGCTATGAAAAGTTATATAAGAGCCTGTGGTCAAGTAGAGGAGAGCTTCCTACATTTGTCTTTGACCCGAGAAGATGTGTCGTATGCGTAATAAAATATTTTAACGAAATTTTTCCGTTGCCGTCATTGCTCCCGGCTCACAACTTATCTTAATTGTAGCATGGCAAGTCCTTAATTCGTCATTCTTCCCGTGGTGGGCCTGTCATGTTATATACAGTGTGTAACAGAATTATAAGACCATCCAAAATATCACTCATTTTAAGGCGACACATACCTTTTAAAACTTCAAAAAATCGATTTTTCAAATTTAGATTTATCTTATAGCTAATTTTTTTCTGCATCTTATGGCACAAACCGCATAAAAATATTCTGAAAATTCGAGTTTTTATGAATAAAAAACTAAAACGAAACTATTAAAATTCTCCCGTTTAAAAGGACACATGACCACAGCTGTGATAATGGCGCTCGTTGTTTACAATTTGACTTCTGTTCTCACGGCTTGTTTTGACGTGTAACTATATCTTCGCAGCTGCTATTTCTTTTTACTGACTCCATGGTTTAAAAATTGCAGTAGAAATGCAGTGAAATTATGCATTTCAACTTTCAGGCGGGTTTTCAAATTGTTTTTGAAGCTAAACCTCGTGAGCGAACGTTCTGCGACGAAGTTTTTTAGCGATATTTCTTTACCTTTTACCATTTTAAAAATTGTTTTTTGCTTTATTTTACATAGAATATAGTTATGGATGAATTCGTTGCGAAACCAGCATCTGGGAAACGTCCGAAAAAGCGAAAGTTCCGTGGCAATAAATATACTCGAACGAGTAATGTTTCGTGTGTAGAGAGTTCGTCAGCAAAAAACTTTGTATGGACAATGTTCTACCTCCCCACGAAAAGGAAGAAATATCTGAATCATTTAGTGGCTACAGAATTTTCGATTTTGATATGTTATGTCAGACAATTGAAAATAATTTAGTGTGCAAAACATGTCACATGAATGTGAAATTTAAGGAGATTTTTCATACTGGATTATCTTCTAAATTTGAATTGACTTGTGAAATGTGTAGCCCCGTAAAAGCAAGAAACTGTACCATGTTAGGCACTAAGAAAAATGTACCAGAAATAAACAGAAGATTTTCGTATGCAATGCGCCTTTTAGGTCAAGGTCGTTCTGATATGGAAACATTTTGCAGTGCAATGGATTTTCCACAACCTATTTCATTGAGAGCTTATAATGCTACAGTAAATCATATATTAAAAGCTACTTCAAATGTATCTGAAAAATCAATGAAAAAAGCTGCTCAGGCTGAAGCAGTTTTATCAAATTCTTCATTATGTGTTACAGTCAGTGGTGATGGCAGCTGAAAAACTAGAAATGGAAAATAAAACTCCTGTGGTGGTATTTTACAACAATTCATATCTAAAATTCAATTCTCCTTTTAATAGATTGTTGGGAAACATTAATTATTATTGATATAAATGCATATTAAAATATATATCTATCTACAAAATAGCAAATTTCACAGGAATGCTAATTTTTAAATCATATTAGAAATAGTTGCACTTTCGTTAAAAACAGCTGAATAAAATTTTCACGTTTCCCCAACGTATTTTGTCTCCCTACACAAATAGAAAACAGGTAAGTTTATAAAACTGGTTGTAACATAAATATTAATTACATATTAATTTAATACAAGTACTTTAAGTTAAATATAATGAAAAATAATATTTTTAAGTAAAGTATTTGTATTAAAATTGGTTTTTCTCAAAAACATTTTTTTGTCTATTCTGCGCATGATATCTAAAAATGTATTATTTGTATAACCTTGAAATTTGGTACACATATTACTCATATAGTTTACTATATACCCTAGTAATATCAAAGTAAAATAATAATATTTGCATTTTTTATATGCTTTAGTATTGCTAAAATTATAAAAAAAAATTTTTATTTAAAAGAAAAATTTTAAAAAAATACAAAACATGGGAATTTTTTTTAGATTTTACTAGGGTATATTTTTGAACTTATATATATAGACTATGCAAAATATTAGAGCAAAATAATGGACAGAAAGCTTTGAATTCTACGCGGAAGTAGTATACTATGTGACATAATGTAATTCTTTCATTCTTAAATATGACTATTTTACACAAATATTTTATTCAACAGGGCATATTTTAACTATATCAATGCAAAGATGCACCATTTCTTTATATACTAAAAAAAATTCAAATGCATTACTTGAATAACAAATATGTTATAAGCAATCGAAAAATATCAATTTTTAGGCCATAAATCGACGGTTTAAAAGGTATGAGCCCCCTTAATATTACACTGCATAAAATGAATAATTTTAAAATTTGAAGCAAATGAAAAAAGTTATATTTTCTCAAATAAATCGCTTAAAGGAAAAAAAAAATTGAGTTAATTTCACACAGCAAACATTTTTTTGAAATCTCGGTGTAACATAAATATAAGACCACTTATTTTTTTATTTAAAATCGTTTGAGTTTTTAAAACTATTTTATTTTCTCTTTCAAAATCGTAGATAAACCGTAACTTTACATCACAAAAAAGTCCAAATGATAATATTGTAAAAGAAAATAGAATTTAATTTGTTTGTTTTTATGAGGAAATTCACAATGCCTCGTGGAAGAGAATTGTCTGAACTAAAAGTTCGAAAAATTTGGTTTTATAAGGGCTCTGGAAAATCGGAACGTGAAATAAGTAAGATACTTAAGCGTTCTAAAACTGTTATTCATAACGTTTTAAGTAAAAGAGATTTTTATGGAAAATATAGAAGATCTGGCAGAAAGAGTAAATTTTCAGCTCTCGATAATAGACGAATTTTCAAGCTTGTAACGAAACAGAACTTGTCTACTCGTAAAATAACACAGCAGACAAATAAAACTATTTCACATATGACAGTCTGGCGCACTTCAAATTCAAATGTTGCTCTTCGGAAATTAAAAAGAAAACCAAGACTGTTAAAGCATCATAAAGAAGGAAGGTTGAAGTGGGCAAAGGAAGTCATGACCTGGGATGCTGCTTGGAAAAATGTTATTTTTTCCGACGAAAAAAAATTTAATTTGGATGACACGGACGGTAATATTTCCTACTGGCATGATTTACGAACGGAATTTCGGGTTTTCTTCAATAGACAGATGGGTGGTGGCTCTGTGATGGTGTGGGGAGCTTTTGCACATTATGGGAAATGTGATCTGCAGCGAGTTCTTGGAAAAATGGACTCCATTTGTTATCAACAACTGCTTCATCAACACCTTATACCTTTTGGCCCATTTTTAGGAGGATCAAACTGGAAATTTCAGCAAGACAATGCACCATGCCATGTGTCTAAATCAACTAAAAACTAGTTTCAAAAAGAAAAATCGAGGTCTTAAACGGGCCAAGCCTTAGTCCAGACCTGAATCCAACCGAAAACTTGTGGGGCCATTTGGCTCGTCAAGTGTATGCAAATAACCGTCAGTATGATTCTGTGTATGAATTGTAACTAGCTATCATGGATGAATGAGACAAAATTCCCAAATTTTGCTCGAAAACCTAATTAATTCAATGAAAAATCGAGTATTTGAAGTTATTCAGAAAAATGGTAGATCAACATCATATTAGTTTTATTAAAAAAAAATTGTTTTAACTAGTGGTCTTATAATTTTGTTACAGATATTTGATTGGAAAAATTTGAAATTGTTGATAAAATAATTAGTATAGTCAAATATCTCTTAAAAATAATATACATATATTTTATATTTCATTTATTATCATCAACCTAATTTAATTAAAAAAAAATATACTATTTATAGTAAAAATCACAAAATCCACAGTGGTCTTATAATTTTGTTACACACTGTATATATATATATATATATATATATATACACTATACAGGTAACCCTCCTATAACACGGTAGATAGGTTCTCAGAAAATGCCGTGTTGTGTTATATGAGACCCAGAGCCAGAACAGAAAGGGGGATTACGTTCCAAAAACTTATTAAAAACAAACAATTTTTTTTTAAATTCCATATAAGCAACTTAATTTTTATTTAAAATATAAATGTATGTATAACACAAAACGAAAAGAAACAAAGAATATTATTTTCATTTAATGCAACCTTAATTTAATAAATTTCTTCCTCATCACTGGTCAGTAGCATCAAACGAGAACGTTTTTTCGGTTGAACGATATCACCTTCACTTTCACAACATTTCTCTTCATTTAGATTTTTTGCAACTTCTAATTTGTTTATACATTTTCATGTAAAGCCACTATAGTTCATTATTCCTTCCCGTCATTATGTTAATGAAATTTAGTTTTTAAAATGTGTTAAACAAAAATCATGTTATATAGTGCTGTAGAAGTACAGTGTTGTACAAAGGTTTTCGCAATTTTTTTAATCGTGTTAGAGCGAAACCGTGTTGTAAGGTGCAGTGCTGTAGGAGGGCTACCTGTATGTATATATGTATATATATAGATATATATATATATATATATATATATATATGTAATATATCCATTACATCTCGTTCTTAAAAGGCAACCTGAAAAGGAAAACTAGCTCAAATTTACATGGCTGGAGCTAGACTCAGCCTGAAAGAATTTAAATTTTGAAGCAGTCGGGTCGAATCATTTTATTAGGAGCGATAGTAACATACGTCCTTTCATTTCAGATGCTCGGAGCGAAGTGAAATATCACCTTTCAACATTACGCTCTAGAAGCGAGGTACATGTGGCTGTTGTTTTGAAATGTCAGCGGAATTTCGGGCTGGCAATGCGAACTCACGCCTTTCTCGGGACGTATACACGTGTAGAAATGCAACGTTTGCTGTTTTATGGGAAGTCCTGTTGCTATGGGTTTTTAAAGCGTTAAAGTAATGTTACTGGGGATTGGATTTAGGAAAGGGAATTTAACTGATAGAATGGAGGGCCTAGTATTTAATTTATTACAAATCCCCCCCGAAAAAGGGAAAATCGTCACGTTGAAAGGTGACATTTTCACAACATAATACAGGTGAACTCTTATATAATAAAGTGAGTACAATTACAATCAAATATAATCAGAATTAACTACATTATACAATTACATGTCTCTGAATGCAACATTGGTGGAAAGAAGTCACGACAAACAGCAGGGTGGGTGAGAATTAGAACACATCAAGGTTACAGAGTCAAGAGCTTTGTCCATAACCCATCATAAATTAACTTCACCGAAACAAATCCAAAGTTAAATCTCCTGAATCTTTACTATAATACTAAACTCACTCTTATGACTTCGTTGCACCATCACACAAAATATATGAAATTAAAGGAATATACAATGAAATCTATAATGAACATTCAAAATACATGGAATTAACATAGTATGCAATAAAGTTTATAATTATTATACAATGTGCAATGAAATTCAAATAACTGAAATATTATTGGCTAATATAATCTAAGTAACTTTTTAATTAAATCAAAGTTCTTCATTCAATAATGAGTCCTAAAATAACGTATAATTCTTGGAGTCCTTAAGCTCAGTTTAAATTCAAGTCGTTATACATTGTTTATCAAATAAGTCCTTATTGTATGTGGTTTATATTCAGTGTTTACATTTTACACATGATTTCAAAACTTCATCGTTTACACCAATTATACATCGATCTCCATTTTTCATATTCCGAATCTCGAATACTTACATAAATTTTAAAATAATTCACAACGTATAATTCAGAAGATATTTCAATAAGTTCAAGTTCAAAACAACATTACTTTAGACAATATTATTACAAAATTGATTTCTTATATTATTCTGAAAGTTTCACTTCAATTACAGCATAGATTTAGATACCTGTCAAGTTTTTTAACAATACATAAGATCATAAATTAAACAATTCAAAACAACTTGTTATAAATCCTTAATTAAGTAAATGGGCATCATTTTCACATTATGTAATTTTCAAAAATTATATGTGCTTTAACATCGTCACTAGTTTCAATTCAAAATATTCAAATTCTAAAATCATTGGTACCAATCATGACATAAGTGACAAACCTGGAGGTGAAATGGGCTATCCTCTGTGATGTCCAACGTGAAAGATTGTTAGTGATCACGAGGGTGCTGTGATGCAAAGACAGCAAGAGGCTCATCCCTCTGCGGGAGGAACTTCCCCTTGTGCTGGCAAAAGGTTTCTCCGGTGTCAACAAAAATAACAACTCAGATCATCAACATGCTTGGCAAAATTAGGGGTAACCTGTGACATGTCATGTTAGCCCTAACATTGACAAAATTTTTCTTTAACTTAGCACATCAACATTTTCTTTTTAATAAATATTCTTTTAAAATAATTCAGATGGTAATTTGTGGAAAGCAAACTAGCATCAAAATTATCTAAATATGAATAACTACGAAATTTAGGTAGGCATCTAAATCCATCAAAATTAGGTTTTCTTCATCATGCGTCAACAGCAATCTTCATTGGGTTATCAAAATATTGCAAGATTATCGGAGTCATAGTCAGGTAGTTGTTTGAGTCACAGTTGGGTAGTCTTAATCATCACAGATAGGTTTTTTTTTCTAACACTATTAATTTCTACTTGGGATCTTGGGCGTTTTGGGGTTTACTGTTATTAAAATAGGAATTTTACTTTTTCTAGTTGCTAATCGAAAATTATCTGCAGGGTTGAAAGGTCTTAATCTGGTACAGTGTACAATTTCCGAGGTTTTCTTAGTGAGGGAATTGGGTCTGTTAATTTCAAAATTTACTCTAGAAATTTGTTTCAAAATTTTATATGGACCAGAATAAGGAGGAGTAAGTTTAGGAGTATTTGGGTAACGAAACTCTTCGTACATTACTATATCACCTACCTTAAATTTAGATTCCTCAAAACGAGTGTCATATCTCTCTTTATTTACTTCATGATTTTTTATAGTTCTCTGTTTAGCAATCTTTCTCGCTTCTTCAATTGGTGGGTACATGTCTTGATCATCAAGTAAATTTTTGTAGGGTGGTTTTCCATGCATTAAATAAGAAGGGGGAAATTTTGTTACGGTATGGGGTGTGTCGTTATATTCATTCGTTATTTCACGTAATAATTTTGTCCAGGAGACTTTACCAGGGTGTGAATTTAATTTACATTTAAGCCTAGTAATCAGGGTTTGATTTACTCTTTCATTTTTTCCGTTTGTTTGTGGTCTATGCGAAGTAGTTAGCAATTGTGTAATATTATTGTTTCTCAAAAAATGTTTAAATTTGGAGGAAGTAAAAGCACTATTTCTATCACTTAAAATTTTCTTAGGTACTTGGTGTTGAAAAATTTGTGTTAAACAATTAATATAAGTATCTGTATTTTCATTTTTAGAAGCAAAGGTCCATATATACCTCGTGGCATGATCTATAACTATGTGTAAATATTTCTTTGTAGACTCATAATAATTTAAGCCACCAACAGTGTCTATGGCAAGAATCTCAAAGGGTTCACTGGTAGGGGGTAACATTTGTAAGAGACCAAATCTTTTTTGTCTAGACTTCTTATTTAGTTGACATACTTCACAATGTTTCACATAGTTACTCACATCTTTAGTTATTCCAATCCAATAATATTGAGGGGATATCAGATTTAACATTGCCGAAACTCCTAAATGTCCATAATTAACATGGGCTTTTTCTAATAATTTTAAACGTAAAGAGAAGGGCACAACAATTTTCATTAAACCTTGTTGTTTAATTGTCCATACATTATTAACTTTTTTAAACTTCTTACCGTTTACATTATCTAAATTTTGATGATGCTCGATTTCTTGCGATGTCAACAATGGGTCACGTTCACGTAAAGTTACATGGTGAGAAATTGGGTTTCTAGTTAACATATCGGCTTCATGATTTGTAGAACCTTTTTTATATTTAATGTCAAAATCGTACATGGACAGTTTAAGTGACCATCGGAATAATCGTCCAGTTGGGTGTTTAATACTTTTTAACCAGACAAGTGCAGCATGATCCGTATGAACGGTAAAATGAGTCCCATGTAAATAACAATAATATTTGTCAACAGCATCAATAATTGACAAGCATTCCATCTCGGTAATGGCATAATTTTGTTCATAGGTTCTAAGTTTTCGAGAATGATAGGCTATGGGATGCAAACTTCCATCAGGGTGTTGTTGTTTTAAGATTGAGCTTACCGCTTGTCCAGACGCATCCACGAAAATATGACATGGGTAATTCGGATTGTAAATAGATAAAACAGGTTTAGATATTAGAGCGTCTTTTAAATCCTGAAAAGCTTTCTGGCAATCATCTGTCCATTCAAATTTAGTGTCTTTCTTCAATAATTTATTCAATGGTACTCTTAATTTAGCATAGTTGGGAATGAATTTATTATAAACATTTACGCTACCTAAAAATCTTTGCAAGTCTTTAACATTCCTGGGAGGTTGAAGTTTCTTAATAATTTCTATATTAGCGTTACTCGGGTGATAACATCCCTTTTCCACTTCATATCCCAAAAATTTTATTTTTGTTTGGGCAAATTGGCATTTTGAAAATTTCAATTTTATGTTTTCTTTTTCACAAATCGAGAAAATAGTTTTTAAATGCTCTAAGTGTTCTTCGAAAGAGTCTGAAAATATAATTATATCGTCAAAATAGTTGAGCGCAAATTTAATTTGGTATTTATTTAAAATCTGTCTGAGTGTTCTTTGGAATATGGCAGGAGCGTTTTTCCAGCCAAAAGGTAATCTTTTCCATTCATATAAGCCAAAGTTTGAGGTGAAAGCTAATTTTTGTGTATCTTTTTCATTTAGTTTAATATGCCAGTAGCCACTCGCGAGATCAAGGGTGGAGAAAATTTTAGCATTGGTTAGTTGATCTAAAACTGCGTCGATTCGGGGAATTGGTTCCGAGTCCGTTTTTGTAATACTATTTAGTTTTCGGTAATCGATACACATTCTGGATTTTGAATTTTCATCTTTCTTGTAAGCCAAAGTAATTGGGGAAGCATAGGGTGAATGAGATGTTTTTATTAAACCTGCAGCTAAAAGCTCGTCTATTTGCTTCTTAATTTCGGCATTATCTTTTGGGGACGCCCTGTATGGACGAAGGGAAATTGGTAGTTCAGAGTTCAAAATTACTCTTTGTGGTTCAAGACGTATACATCCAACATCATATTTATTTTTCGCTAAAATATTATTATACTCATTCAATATTTTGTTCAATTGAACACTTTCATCATCAGTAACATTATTTTCATTTTCAATTTTATAAAAACGAGTATCACAATTTCTATTATATTTAGTATCAAGATTTATAGTATTATGAGAACAAGTATGTGGCACATTAGGATTATCATATGTTAAAAATATATAGCAATTATTAGTAACATTTTCCAAAGACAAAGTAGATGAAATATTATTTTTTCCTTGGTAAACACAAAAATTTTTAAAATCCAAATTAATTTTAAATAGATTAATAATTTCCGACGATAGAATTGCATACTTTAAATTTGTTTCAATAACATAAAAATTCACAAATCTATTCAACTTACCGATTCGGCACTTTGTAGAAATTATTTTATCAGTTTTTATTTTACCTGCGAGGGTACTGACCTGTGAATTGTCCGATGGAAGAATTTTCACATAATATTTAATTTTATCATATACAGTTCGAGAAATAATGTTAATGGTGCTACCTGTATCTATCAGGCCGATAATCAGTTCAGTACCGATTTTTAGGTGTACGGTGAACATCCGTCATTGTCGCTGTTCTGTCATGTTGCTGTTATAGTTGTTTGCATGTTGTGGAGACTGGAACCGAGTCCTAGGACGTTCCTCTTCTCGAAAATTCTGGGGCCATCTATGCCATGGTCGCGGTTGTTGGTGCCGGAATCTAGGTGACTCGTGTTGTGGGAATCTGTCATAGTCATCTCGCCGATCGAACGGTCTGTGAAAACCGGACTGTTGGTTACGCAAGTCTCTATTATGTTGTTCTTTCCTCTTATCTTCGTAGCTGTTGATCATTTTCCTCGCAAGGGAAATCCACTCAGTAGTTGTACCAACGTTACTTATTAAAAATAAATCCCTGTATCTTGTCGGCAATCCGTCTGTGAGACCTTGAATTATAATTTCTTCTTCAAGTTTTAATGCTTTACCGATATTAATTTTCTTTTTAAAATAATCATTTATATTTTGACTTCCAGAAAGGCTCAACCTGCTGAAATCTTCGAATGAAAACTGTTTTTCTTCTGAGAAATAGTCACTGATTTTTATTTTAACTTCATCCCACTTTTGTGATTCTATTAGGTTTTCGATGTAAAATTCCAAAGCCTCGTCCGATAGAAAATCCGGAAATATTTGTAGTTTTTCTTCTTCCGTCAATTCAATAGTCTTTTTGTCGAAGAATTTCAACCAGTTATTAATTTTGACCAAACCATTAGGGTTATATTTCGGAAGATTACTTAATAGATTTGGCGAAGATATAGCACTGTTTTCCAATAATTGTTTGTCGTAAACTCCAGAATTATCCCCTTGTTTTTCTTCAGGTTGGTCAGAGTCACGATGATCAGCCAATTTTTTATTTAAATCTTTCGATGTCATTTTCGAAAAGGGAAATCAAAACTAGGTCATTTCATTTTCAAGTGCTACGCTGGCGAACTCCTATTGCGCTTCTCTCAAGGTCGGTATTTCACGCGCACACACATAGTCCAAGGTAGTGGATTCGAAGTCCGTTGAGGTTGATACGCACATGAAGAATCGCTTTCGGCTCTATGTAATATATCCATTACATCTCGTTCTTAAAAGGCAACCTGAAAAGGAAAACTAGCTCAAATTTACATGGCTGGAGCTAGACTCAGCCTGAAAGAATTTAAATTTTGAAGCAGTCGGGTCGAATCATTTTATTAGGAGCGATAGTAACATACGTCCTTTCATTTCAGATGCTCGGAGCGAAGTGCAATATCACCTTTCAACATTACGCGCTAGAAGCGAGGTACATGTGGCTGTTGTTTTGAAATGTCAGCGGAATTTCGGGCTGGCAATGCGAACTCACGCCTTTCTCGGGACGTATACACGTGTAGAAATGCAACGTTTGCTGTTTTATGGGAAGTCCTGTTGCTATGGGTTTTTAAAGCGTTAAAGTAATGTTACTGGGGATTGGATTTAGGAAAGGGAATTTAACTGATAGAATGGAGGGCCTAGTATTTAAATTATTACATATATATATATGTAATAAATTAAATATTAGGCCCTCCATTCTATCATATAAATTCCCTTTCCTAAATCCAATCCCCAGTAACATTACTTTAGCGCTTTAAAAACCCATAGCAACAGAACTTCCCATAAAACAGCAAACGTTGCATTTCTACACGTGTATATGTTTCGAGAAAGGCGTGGGTTCGCATCGCCAGCCCGAAATTCCACTGATACTTCAAAACAACAGGCATATGTACATCGCTTCTAGCGCGTAATTTTGAAAGGTGATATTACACGTCGCTCCGAGCTGTCGTATGAGATGGACAGATGTTACTATCGCTCTAATAAAACTATTCGACACGACTGCTTCAAAATTTTAATTCCTTTCAGGCTGAGTCTAGCTCCAGCCATGTAAATTTGAGCTAGTTTTCCATTTCAGGTTGCATTTTAAGAACGAGATGTAATGGATATATTACATATATATATATATATATATATATATATATATATAATATGTGTGTGAGTGTACAAATTCTTGGTATTATTTATATTTAAATAAATATAAGTTCAATATATTGGGAAAAATAGGACTTAAATTAATTTAAGAAAACATTTTCTATCATACATCATCATAACGTTTTCATTCGATCATTTTCTTTTTATTTCAGATGTCAGAATTCCGTAGATTATATTCTTCTAAGAAATCTGAAGCTTCTCCGAGTTGCACACTTTCGAACAATTTTCGTCCTATTCAGTCCCTGAATGACCGCACAGTGCTCCTTTCCCAGTAAACTGCAATGATAACGAGAAAAATTAAATGATGTAAATAAAGTTATAATACACTGAGCCTGTGTTCTATGTTTTGTAAAATACACTTCCCATTTACGTTTTCCATGGTACGTTTTCCAGTGTCATTGTCCAATCACGAAAGCAGAGTTTGAGGTTGGAAAAGAAAATTTTAACTTAACTATAAAATACATTTTAGGCATGGGAGTTTTAGAGAAAGGGCTCTTACCAAGAAAAAAATATAAAGGTTGTTTTAAATTGTAATTAGCGAAAGTAAGATAGAACACCCAAGATATAATAAAGTACCTTTTAAAAACGGTATAACTGCCGGTCAACTATGTGTAAATTAGCCCTGACATTTCAATGCTGGATGTTCATAGAAGGCTGACATTTAAAAAGAATTCATACATCAATACAAAATAAATATTTTCCTGTGAAATTAAAACGCAACGTCCGTTTTAGCTGCTTACACTACCATCTTGGAAGAAGTACCAAAAAAATGGAAGATTTTTTTTTCTGGCTGGACCAGGAGGAACAGGTAAGACATTTCTCATCAAGTTGTTACTTGCTAAAATTCGAGAAAATTTCAAAGTAGCTATTCTTGAGGCCTCTTCGGGTATTGCTGCAACTTTGCTCACGGGTGGAAGAACAGCACATTCATCTTTCAAGTTGCCGCTTAATCCAGCCCGAGTTGAAACTTCCATCTGTAGTATACCAAAACGAAGAGAAAAAGCCCAGGTTCTACAGGAATGTCAATTCATTGTATTGGATGAATGTACCATGTCACACAAGAATGCTTTGCAGGCTCTCAATCAAACACTTCAATTTTTAAGAGACAATGATTTACTCATGCGTGAAGTCACCGTTGTATTGGCTGGAGATTTCCGACAAACTTAGCCTGTCATTCCAAAAGGAACAATGGCGGATTAAATTAATGCATGCCTTAAATCATCATATATTGGGAGGCATGTTTGCACTTTGTGATTAACTACAAATATAAGAGTTCATCTTCATGGCAACACGTTAGCCTGTCAGCTTGCTGACCATTGGTTAGATATTGACAATGGATTAACATCACTTCATCCTGTAACTGAATGGTTTTCAGCCCCCAATCAAACACTTCACTTTTTTAAGAGGCAATGGCTGAATCTACATAAATTCTTAGGAGTTTAATATGGAGAGGATGTTTCAGCATTTAGGGCCACAATGATGAAAGACTGAATCTACCTAAATTCTGAGGAGTTTAATATGGAGAGGAGTTGAATTGTTTGCAGCCACCAATCAAACACTTCATTTTTTTAAAAGAGGCAATGGCTGAAACTACATAAATTCTTAGGAGTTTAATATGGAGAGAAAAAGAGTTTTATATGAAGAGGATGTTTATAGGAGTTTAATATGGAGAGAAAAAGAGTTTTATATGAAGAGGATGTTTATAGGAGTGTAATATGGAGAAAAGTTGAATGGTTTGCAGCCATTGAAAAGGCAATGCTGGAGTCATTTAATATTTCTATTTGAAAATTCTGCTAAACATGTAATTTCAGGTTTTTTTTGCTCAAATGATGAAAAGCTGAATTTAGATGAATTCTGAGGAGTTTATTATAAATTTATATATTTTTATATTGGGTTTTCATATTACTGATGTGTATAACATTTCACATGCTCTTTTTTCTATGTCATTTATACTGCGTTTAGTTTTTTAATGAATTTTGGTAAACAAACATTTTTTCAGTACCTTCTATTATGTATAGTTTGTTCTCAATGCAAAAAGACAATTTAGCATTTTGCCTTTTCAGTTTTTAGTGGTACAATGAGGAAAGGCTGAATATATCTAAATTCTCAGGAGTTTATTATGGAGAGAAAATGTGTGTGATTTGTGGAGGATATTTATAGGAGTTTGATGTGAAGAGAAGTTGAATGGTTTGCAGCCCTCAATCAAACACTTCATTTTTTATTAACAGGCAATGTTGGAGTCATTTCATGGTTCTATTGGAAAATTCTGCTAAACCTGTAATTTAAGCCTTCTTTGCTCCGGTGATAAAAGGCTAAATCTAGATGAATTCTGAGTCGTTTATTATAAATTTATATATTTTTTATAACGGGTCTTTACTGTAATCAAGTGTATAACATTTCACATTCAGTTTTCTTCTATGTTATTTATAATATGTTTAGCTTTAAAATTGGTTTTGGTAAGCAAACATTCTTAAAATCCCGGGCAACGCCGGTTACTTCAGCTAGATTTTATATAGAATTCTCTGAGCTTTTTTTACCCTTTGTTTTTGAACTTCCCGTTCGCATTAGTAGATCATGAAGGTTAGTTTGTTTTTTTTTGTGCTAAAGTTTAAAATTCTTCTCTTACTGCCAATAGATGGCGTGATCCGTTCACGTCGCTCCTTAAATTTTTTTCCTCGCTATCGAAAGATAAAATTTTCCTGGAAAAGGTCTCTCCGGAAATTTCTCGGAATTCTCGCTGCTTTTCTCCTGGGGTGATTCATACCCCAAGCTCAGCTTACCTTCTGGAGGCGTTGGGGGGTAGGGGGTTGGGACAAAATTCCTTCGCTTAGAGCAGTGGTTGTCAACCCTCTCGTGATCGAGAGCACATCGAAGTTTTCTGAGTGTATGGCGGGCATAAAAAAATGGTTTTTGTATCACTGATGATGATTATTTTCATAATAAAAATATTTCACATTCAACAGTACGTTAACAACCTCCTAATATTATTACAATGATTATGTTTTGAAAAATAGTAAGGAAAAGAATAAACATAAATAATCTTTTGATTATTTTATTTTATAAGTTGGTACATGGAAATAAAAAGTAGTATACAGTCAAACCCCATTATAGCAAACCTGGTATATAACGAGCTCCCGGATATAACGAACAAAAATTTTGGTCCCGCCGTTTTCCTATTGTATTTAATGCTAATTTATCCTTTTATAGCGAACCTCCGAAATCTTAAGAATCGGCTATAATAAACATTTTTTCAGTCGAAAACTGAATTTTTTTAATTTTTAAACTTTTTAAGAATGTTGAAGATTCAACGACTGTAATTAGGTTCGACTGTAATTGGGTTTATTACTTACAAATACTTTATTTAAAATTTAAGGAGAAATTTGACCCTGAACTGAATTAGCTATTTTTTCGTAATTGGGTGTATAAAATGATATTCCTGTTCCGAAGCAATCACCCAGATGTTCACCAAAAAGTTGAGATTTGCGTTTTGATTTTATAATATTCATTGCTCAAAATAAGGCTTCGCACAGAAGAAGGGGTAAAACCACTTTACTCCAAAAACCTCGTTATGAGAAAAGCGAATTCGAAAATTGGAGAAACGTGGTTTTTCTATGGAACGCCGAAACTTCATCGCTATTTTTAACGGCTTTAAAGGGGTTCTGCCCCAGATATGAATGCACGTGGTGTTAGTACTGCCTAAATGGTACAATATGGCACTGCTAACGCATTTTCGCAAAAATGGCTGTAAAGTCGTTTTACCCCTTTAACCTTCAGATATGTTGAAACAAATTAAGATTTGATTTTATAGGAAGCAGTTTTAAGATTAGGAAAACTTTTACGGTCAACGAAATTCCAAAAAAAGTTTCCATCAGACGTATTAGCTTTGAGAAGAATATCGTTTTGCAGATCCAAAATTTCCAATTCTATTTCTTCTACTTTTGCTTGGACAAGACTCGAAATCGATGAAATTGTTTCGAGATGTGCTGAAATATGTAAAAGAAATTTCAAAATAAAGTCGAGCACATTCCAACACCTCCGTGGGCACAGGGTTGTGAACATAGGCGAAGCGTGCTTCTAACTTTTTGGGAGGGGGCACGAATTGAATTCAGTCAGGGCCCTCCTCCGCTCATTGACTGCCGAGCGGCCCTTAAAATATGAAATATTATGATTTTATAAATTGAATAACAATAGAATTGATGTTTGAGTAGTATTCAAAAGTTTTACAGTGAGAAAAATAAATATAATATAAATAAAATGAGAAAAAATAGCATCAAATTTTTGTTATGGATCATATCATTATTAAAAACTATATTAAGGCTAAAGACATAATCATAATCTTCAGTTTCACAGTTTGAAAAGGCGGAAAAAAACCAACTTTCTTAAAAGTTTTCTACAGTTTGCCAATTTAATTGAACTTCTATTAACGTTTTACTTTATTTCAAGTTAAGTTGGGGGGCACGCCCCCCCCCCCGATTCTACGCCTATGGTTGTGAACCACTGGCTTAAAGATTTGCTTATTTTTCAAAAGGTACTCGAGAGCTGATTTCACTGTTCTAATTTCTGTTGGAGACGCAGAAACCTTCTAGAAATCAAAAATAATCGCACAAATAACAACATTAACCTCACTAATCAGTTTGGTCGGTCTCATACATGATTATTCGCGAATTTTCTGTCTATAATTAAATAACAAATTTAAGTGTTGATGGTTTATAATTATTCATTAAATAGCATTAATAATTAATTAATTAATAATAGCATCATTATTTGCTAGCTATTCGTTTGGCTATCAAACAGCAAGTTTTGGTGACTCCTGTAAAAGCTGTTACGATTTTTTATAAATATATATATATTTTTACATCAATTGTATACATTGATCGTCCTATTCATTATAAATATTTGTAGAAACATACCTGATGTTTTAACATCTCAAAAATACAAAAATTATTATTGAAAATTAATAAGTGTTGTTCAATACTCTTCGCTTTATGTATACACACAATAAATCATTTTAGAGCTAAAAAAACTAAATAAAACAAGAATTCAAAATAAGAATTCGAATTAGATCGGAAGGAACTATGTTGAATTATTTTGCGTTCTCCTTAAATTTCAAGTAAGTGATATTAAAGTAATAGTGCGTATTATGCATAAACATTTTCTCCCCTCCACTAAGAAAATAAAAGTCTGTGATTTTCTTCTAAATTAGATTTCCCGATTCTATAAACCACTAAAAATGGTTTTATTCCTTTCCTTTATGTTTTAAAGCGCAATTATTTCGTTACTTTATGTATGCGATTTGGAAATAAGTTGTGAAAAGTTGAAGGTTGTTGCCTCGGGGAGGTCGATTCTCGAAATGAGGGGTCGGGGATAATCAGTGGTTTTTGTATCACCTCAAGGAGATTTATAGAGCATTTACTAAAGCGTCTCAAGCGCTATTTTTTAAACCGCTAGGCCGGCAAACATACCGTATAGTCCTACGTCATCTCCGTAGACATCAGAGCTCCTTGCGGTCTTTGATTTTAATAATGGAGGAAATTCGCGTATGGCTGTACCTCAGAGGTCCTTGACAGACAAGAAAGCTAGGGTGCCGAAATTAGAATATATCTGTGCCTCAGGGACAACTGATAAGCAGAAGTAGAATCGTTCCTATATCTCTTTTTTATCCGATCAGTAGCGGAAGAAAGGATAAATTCATTAAATTCTATGAATCGTACGGCGTCACCGCTGTAAAGGAGAGAAAAGTCGAGTACGTTTGGGCCTCAACGGTATCATAGAAGCAAGAGAGACGTGATACTGTCCCGATACTTCCGATTTTTAGAGATCAATCAGTATTAGAAAAACGGTAATTTCGATTCTACGGAAAATTTAAAAAACTGGGCAAATGTTTATTGTCGGTATATACTTGTGTATGCATGAGTTCCTGGACCAAAAAGGGATGTGCAGAGCCTTTAGAAACGTGTCTCAAGAGCTATTTTTTCCGCTACAGCATCGACAATACCATACAC